>JALAZF010000905.1:0-340000 GCA_022829125.1 Lathyrus tuberosus
TCCAAGTGATGGATCAAATGGTTTAGTCTCCTTTACATAAGAAACTTGGAGGGAATAATCTTCAAGCTTCAAACAAGATTTTATCATGGGCTGATCTTAAACATGGGAGAGCTTTTAACATTGGGCTGAGCTCGCGAACCGTAACTTGCTTTTATACCGAGATAACCAAGAACCTGTGAAATTTTACCATCAGAATGATATAAAACCAAACTAAGCTTTAAATACCAAGTTGAGCTTAAATCGGACCTTGATTATATACTGAGCTAACCAAGAACCTATGAGGTTTTAACAGCGGGCTGATCTCGAACCTAAAGGGAGACTTGATCACATAATCCCTAAACCAAAGCTTTTATGCGTTTAGCTTCGAACCCAAACATATTGTCCCTAAATGGATGAATGTTTCAACCATGGTAAGAAAAAAACTTCCTTAGTGAACTTACAAATCTACACTTCCAGAATTACAACTTCCTTACTTGCAAAACGACTTTCTCAAAATGCTACAGCTAAACTTTAGTGAGAGAAAGTAAAGAAATTTTTGTTAGAGAAAGGGTGAGATGTGAGAAATGAAAACATGTTTCTGGATGCGAAAATATATGGAAAGGGATCTTTATTTATAGGCTAGAGGTTGACACAAAAAAGTAAAATTTTTATGGCCAATAATGACGAGCCAGTTAATTGGCATAATGCTCCAATTGATTGGTAACCCTAAAATTAATCGATTAATGAGTTCAAAAAGGAAAGAAAATATATTTATTTGTTACCTTTCATTAAGGCATTGTCTTAATTGTTTAAGGTGTGTTTTTGAACTGGTCCAATCGATTTTAAATAAGTGACAATCGATTGGCAAGAGCAAACATATGCTCATAAATTTTCTAACAATTCCAAACTTGTCTGGCACAACTTCAAAGCAATATTTTTTTTGAGAAAAACATGTCTAAAAAGTTGTTTGTTTGTGTGTGTGTGTGGGGGGGGGGGGTAAAACTTTACGATAAAGCCCTTATGCTCTTACAATGTCATTCACTCAGACGTGTCAGGGAAGATTTCATACACTTCAAGTCTTGTTATGTACTTCATTCTTGTAGACACTTGTTTGAGCTTGAGATGAGGCTTGAGTTATATTCCATTTGGTTGTCATCATCAGATAGTCAAGTCCATCAAACCTTAATAATTTGGATTCATATTTAACCATTTTATACTTGACTTTTAGTTTTTGTCATAAAAAATTTGGCATTCAGTTGTCATCATAAAAAACATGTTTTTCTTTGAGAGAACTTCTTTGATCAATGAACTACAAAACAAGGTTCCACGTTCTCCCCCTTTTTTATGATGACAACACATATTTCAGGGAGGTGGTAAAAGAAATAACACATGCTTGTTTGGAGTATTTGAACTCCCCCTCAATTAAGCGGAGAGTATATTATACTCCCCCTGAGAATATACTTCTCCCCATTTGTCGAAATCAAAAGGGGGGAGGGAGATGCATTGTGATAAATATGCAAACATGCTGGAAAATAAACACTTAGAAAAAGAAAAACATTACACTCTTTTTATTAATTAAAATTACTAGGAATTTAAAGTACAAAATGGAAATTACATAATTGAAATAGTATGAAAAACATGAAATTAAACACACTTAGACATCTAGGTGGGTTATATTCTATATCAAAATCTTCATTGAAGAACATGTCTCGTGGTAGTGGTGTTTGATCTGGAATGAAGTGTCGGGTTATGAAGTCTAACTTATCATTGATCACGTTTATCTTCCCAAATATAATTTTATCGTAATGTGTTTAAGTCTTTAACCTCCTATGTAGCTATCACTTTAGGTTTGTAGTTGACTTTTTGACAGTCACATCTCCATTGAGCTCCATCTCATGGCTCTGAATATTAATGATAAGACTTTCAAGACTTAATGTGTTTAAATCTTTAACCTCTTGTATAGCTGTCACTTTAGGTCTGTATCAGATAGGAAAACTCCTAAGAATCTTCTTCATATGATCAGATGTAGTGTAGCTCTTGTTCAGAACTTGAAGTCCAGATACAAGAACTTGAAACCTAGAAAACATGGTTTCAATGTCTTCATCCTCTTTCATTCTGAACAACTCATATTACTAAACCAGAAGATTAGACTTAGCTTCTGAACTTGTTGATTCCCTTCATAAGTAACACACAGGGATTTGAAAATGATCTTAGCAGTAGATTTATCAATGATTTTGATGTAGTCAGAATGAGGGAGAGCATCAACCAAAATGCCTCTAACTCTATGATGTTTTCTATAGATCTTTTTCTGAGCTGGTGTGAGATTTTTTCTATCTAACACCATTCCAAATCCATTGATTAGAATATCACTACCTCCTTCTAGAATATACCACAACTCATCATCAAGACCTATGATATAAGTATACATCTTGCTCATCCACCATTCAAACTCAATAGAGTCTCCACTGAAGGAAAGAGGTCTAGTTTTATAATTGTTCTTTTTTGAATTGCTATAATCATGATTTATAGTAACATGTGGATTAAGAGAACCACTATCAAATTCAAAAACTCGAGACATGGCTCAATATGTTTTTCTCAGGATCTTTTCTGCACCACTGTTAAGTGTTAAGCATAGATTATGCTATGATGCCAACTGAAGGTGAGAAAAACACAAGAAGGGGGTTGGGTTGTGTTGACTTTTTGTTTCTTTTTAAACTCTTGGTCATATTCTAAACACAAGTTATAGAATCTGATTCAGTCAGAGGTAGGCAGCGGATATAAAATGCAAGAAAGAAGAATAACACACGGAGTTTTCCTAGTTCCTCTCACAACTTGAGAGTAATCCATCCCCCTTGTTATTACAAAATATTTTCACTATAATCACACAAGATTACAATTTAATCAAGCACACAAGCAATAGACTTCCTTTACTCAAACACTAAAGTAAGAGACTTTTATGCTTAAGAACACAAGCAGGAGACTTCCTTTGCTTAAACACTTGGTAAGAAACTCCTATGTCAAGCACACAAGCAATAGCTTTGCTCAAACACTTAATAAGAGACTTCTAAAGATCTACCTAGTAGATAAATGATTGTTGGGAAAATACACTTAATATACAACCAGATGTGTATAAAGAATACAAAGCAAATCAACTCTTTTAAGACATAAGGATTCCTAAGATATACAAGGATAAGAAATCCTAATTTCAACTTGTGCTTTTATGTTGATAGAGTAACTTCTCTTTGAGTGTCGATCGGTATATTTTTCTTCAAGTCTTTAGCTCCTTAAATAGAGAAGAAAAGAGTTGTTAAAGATCCAACACGGTAAAGTCCTTTGAGAAGCTTCAAAATTGATGTTGGGATGTTTCACTAAATAGTTAGGGTAGGTGAAGGCTAGTTTGAAAACCCTTTGCTACAAAAGGAATTAGCAGTTGTATCCCGACATACTCTACGAAGAAAATAAAGCTTAGGCTTTCACGTGACAGAGTAGACTCAGAGGATGATAGAGACCTATCAGAGTTACCTTGGTCCTTACGCTTTGACTGGCTCAGGTTCTGATCATCACAAGCAAACTTATTCAAAGCCTGGTCTGCAGAGGATGACTCCTTCAAACTTTGACCTTCAGACGTTAACCTCTTCAGAAGTTGACTTCTTCAGAGTCTGGTCTTCAACTTCTGATCCATCAGATTTAGTCTTAAGCTTCTTATTGAATGTTCATATTCAGAACTAATACTTGGATTCTACATGAAATTTTAGTCTATGGTCCTACACACTTGAATAAATATTATTGTACCCAATTTTTCTTTAAATACTTTGTTATCATCAAAACCTAAGGGATATAGGACAAACTAATTTTGTTCCAACAATTTTCCCCTTGATGTGCAACGTTGGCCTCAACAATTTTGATAGTCGCACTCGTCTGATGTTTTGGAAGGATGGGAGGAGGAGATTGCAGACTGTCATCACTGATGTCGAACTCACTCTCTTTCTTAGGAGACTAACATGGTTCGACAATGTTAGAGAAGTTAAAAAGTTAGTAAGTGAAATAAAAGTATAGTAGAAGGTACAAACAAGGGTTTCCTTGTCGGAAGAATCATCGACATCATCATCTAGTTATTTTGTGTAACACCCTAATTTTCCACGCATAAATTATAAATAAAATCAGAGTAAATTAAACCATCAACAATTAGGATGCTACCTTCTACATATCTAGCTCATGCAATAGGATATGTAACACATATTGAATTTAAAAATAATAATAATGATAAGCAAGTCTGAACTTCAATAGTATTTTAGCAGCGGAAAAACATTAACGATGATTATTTTAATTTCCAAACATAATCATAACAAACATTAATCATAATAATCCATAAAACATAAGAGATTAACATGAAATCTCCATCAAATATCAATTAAAATAAATAAATGTTCCAATCCACCAGTGTTACATATCAGAGCAGACGCCGACTCAACAAAAGCATAAAGAAGTGTACTCTCTTCAACTCACCTCCACGCCTCTACTGCGGATTATCTGCATGATGCCCAGTGTAACTATCCATTCCCAGTGTAACCGGTTACACCAAATCTAATAACCAGTTACACCCTTTAAAAATTTCCCAGTTGCGCCTTTTAAGGACAGTGTAACCGGTTACACCAAAACCTATAACCGGTTACACCCTTTAAAAAATAAATTCTTTGAAAATCTGTCTCAGGTGTAACCGGTTATACCAAAAGTGGTAACCGGTTACCACTGCGACAAAAGCACTTTTCTGCTTCTTTTTTATACGAAAACCAATTTTGGAACCCTCCCAAATCCCCAACTTTTCATGGAAACCATTCCTTCATGATTCACATTCTAATTCCAATCCACATACAACATCAGAAACATTTCACTAACACACAACTCAACCAACATACATCATAATGGTATTATCACACATAACACAAGAATCCGTGCATGAGAAGAAAACTCAATCAAGATAACAGATTCACCCACCCACATACTATCATACAATGCTCTTATACAAAAAGGAAATCCCACCCTTACCTTAGAATTTCTAGCAATGATCTCTTCAACCTCTAGCAATGGTGATTTTCCTACTGCTTCTTCTTCCTTGCCCTGGCCTCTTTCTCTTATATCTTCTCATAACTTTACGTAGAATGCAAAACTAACCCCCTCCTCCCAATTTTTCCTTTTTCTAATAAAATTATTCTTAAAATATTATTTCCCTTATTTACCCCAACTTACCCTCATGTAATTACCTCCCTGTCCCTAAATTCTCTACACATACTATTTATTTTATTTTCACTAAATAGTACAATAAAATAAATAAATATTATTTTTAATTACCAAAACAACTCTAAATTACTCTACTCATTTCTATCATCTCTCCATAATCCTAACTCAATGACACATACCTCTGCCAACAGCTTAAGTTCTACTCTCTAAGGCTACTACCCTACACCCAAGGGTTCCTCTAGCGCATCAAATCATCAAACAACATATACAATCACACAATGTAATTACGAAAAAATAAATTAAATAAACCGGGGCGTTACATTTTGTCCTTAATGGCCCTGCAACAGTAGAAATTTTTGTTGTTTTTCGACCCTGAAGGAACAAAATAGATTAAGGCATTGACAAGAAAGGACTAAGGGAATAGAAGGTTGGAAATCCTTTTTACCTATGAAGTTATTGTAGTTCGAGAGCCTTAAAATCCAGTAGTCAACACCCTTGGATTGGAGGGAATACCTGTAAAGGGTGGACAAAAATGCATTAGAATCCAAGAAGAATTTAGGCAAGACAAGGCAAGTATCACTTTAGAGTTAGTCAACAAAGATTACCTTGGTCCTTCATGAAATAGAAAACATCGACCAGTCGTTACGTCATGAGTGTATGATCTAGAACATTGGCGTAATGAATTTTCCACCAGTCCTCAAACTCTTGGGTACAGTTGTAAGAGAGCGAATAATCGAAGGAACTGAGGAAAACTTCTTTCCTTTTGCAAAATAAGTGGCATCTTTTAAGGCACTTTTTGTTGGGTGTGTCGGTGGAGAAGAAAAAAGCCTCTCATTGAGGAACTAAACTTTTAGGCAGCAATTGGCTCAAACCAAACTGTTTGGCTTCCCAGTTTGCCTGGTAAGGAGCTGCCACTAGTCTTGAATTAGAGAAGGTAAGCCTTGTCCACAAAGCAGTAGGATTGATGCATGCAAGCAGATTAACATGTATATCCTTCTCTTCTTGTCAATACAAATTAGGAAATTGTTTCCCGAACTATTCAGGACCACACTGTTGATTAGAAAATGGCACCATAGTCAAAGTGAACGTATTGCACCTATATAACATTTGGAAATAACTCTCAAAGACCTTCAAAGACACAACCTTGCTATCGTTGGGAGTAAGTTGGGCAAGCCTTGGACCTTCGACTCCCACCTCTGAGCTAGGAGGAATGTTGGTTTTGAGGGAAGGCTAGAAAGTGGCATTGGGCCACAATTGTAGAAGCCAGACAGGGCCACCTATCTGAAGACTATCAAGATTTGTCCTTTATTAAAGGCTTGGGAGTCCAACCCTAGAGATTCATACAGGCCGCAAAGAATTAACCTGCTGAGGTATATTTTTCTCCTTTCATGAAATTGGATGGCTAAAGGGACATACTTCTTTGCCACCTGAACTGATTGAGCACAAAAACGTAACTGGAAAGCAAATAGGTCAGGAAAGAAATATGTTATTTAGTATCTACTCGATCTATTAAAGCCTAGTGATCTTCAATGAAGAAGCTGTATGCAGTTCTATTGAAGGTAAACCCATGATTTGTTTTTGTCTTGGTTGAAGGTTCAAAGGTCTCTCCAGTTGGTCGAAGGCCAACAATAACAGCAATGTCGAAGAGTTTGGGAGTTATTATCCCATAAGGATGGTGAAACATATTGGTCGAGGTATCCCAGAAGCACACGACTGCAATGAGCATGTGAGAGTTGTATTTGGGACCAACTCATGATAGCTGGATTAGGTCAAAGATACCCAAATACCTCAAAAAATGTTTCTTCTTCTCTTGGACCTTATCCAACCATTTGATGCAATCAGCATCCTCAATTGGAGGAGAATAACAGAAACCCTTTTTTTAAAAAAGTTAAAATCAAAATTGACATCCACAAACACTAAGGGTTCATAACTGTTGAATGCCAAATATGACTTAAATTGGACCATCCTTATTGGCATTTTCAACTCTTTAATTGTGTTTTACTTGAATTATTCCATGAAAATGTGTGAATCTTCAATATAATTACATATACCTTTGGATTCCTCAATTTGTGTGTTATTGTGTAGGAATTAGGCTTGAACATCATAGAAAAATACACAAAAGAATGGAAAGGAATGCCGAAGAAAAGAAGAAGATCATTTTTGTGAAGTTTTGAAGCTGCAAGCTCGCTTAGCCAGGTTTCCAGCGTGAGCTCGCTTAGTCCGGTTTCCAGTGTCCTTTTGAAGAGGAGGGAGTAGCTAAATGAACCAACCTGCACTTAGCCCGGTCATACTGCACTTAGCGCGCTTCCTGAGATTTTTCCTTCTGGGTTACTGACCGCGCTAAGCGTGCTCTTCCTGGGCCTAGCGCGATGTCACTTAGAGGCACTTCTTGGCACTTGTATCTAAAGCAACTTTGTAGATATTTTGTAAAGAACTTTCACTTTTTAGATTTAGAGAAGATATTTTAGGTCAAGAAGCTTAGAAATTCCAAAATGGATAAAAATTAAAGCTTTGGAGCATCAATCTTCGATCTTTCGACTTTGATGCTAGTAGAGCTGTCTTTCTTACCTGTTGCTCAAGCTACCATGGTGATGGGTAGCTAATCTCTTTATATCAAGGGTAGATGTAGTCTTCCATGATCTTGTATGTATTTTATTTAATCTTTTGTATGTGAACAAGTTGATGATTAATATATGGTGAATATAAGATATTCATCTATCAATAAACAAACTTTAGACATAGATTTGTGAGTTGATATTTTCTTTGTATCAATCTTAAAGATTATTGTATTGGTTGTTAGCATGAGACATCATCTAGTGACGGATACAATAATATTCACGAAACCGCTTCAGACATAAACGATATGAGAGGGTATGTGATTATATTGATCGGAAACAAATTCACATGCTTGATTAATATAATACATGCAAGTTAGGTTGATGAAATCTATTCTTGATATGCTTTGTTAAAAAAACATCTTTCAAACTTTACTCTTTGCTACTAAAACTTGTGAAAACTTATGATACCAGATAAAACACCTTTGAAAACCTCACTTAAGACTTCATAAACTATAGAACGACAAGTGATATCACTACAATCCTTGTGGAGACGATAAAACAACTTTCACCACATACTATACTTTCAACAGTAACCATAGAAGGTAGGAAATAAATCTTTCAATATTTTGGGTTTTTTTATACGTATGGGGAGAGGACCCAAGAACGCATGAATGGTACCTACAACGCGAAGGTGAGAAAAACACAAGGAATGAGATTTAATTATGTTTTATTTTTATTTCTTTCTAAAACTCTTAAGTCATATTCCAAACACAAGGTTATAGAATCTGAGTTAGTTAGAGATAGGTAGCAGATATGAAATGCAAGAAAGAAGAATAACACACATATTTATCCCTGTTCCTCTCACAAGCCGAGAGTAGTTCAGCCCCCTTTTACTTACAAGAGATTTTCAATATAACCAATCAAGATTACAATTTGCTCAAGCACACAAGCAAGAGACTTATATGCTTACACACACAAGTATAAGACTTCCTTGCTCAAACGTATGAAACTTCCTTGCTCACATAGACAAGTACGAGACTTCCTTTCTCAAGCCCACAAGCTTAAGACTTCCTTTCTCAAGCACATAAGCTCAAGACTTACTTGCTCTAGCACAAAAGCTAAATACTTCCTTGCTCAAGCACACAAGCTCAATGCTTCCTTTCTCAATTACATAGGCTCTAGACTTCCTTGCTCAAGCACACAAGCTCAAGACTTCCTTGCTCAAACACTTAGTAAGAGACTTCAACAATCTACCTAGTAGATAAAATATTGTTAGGTGAATACACTTAATGTACAATCAGAGGTGTATAAATAATAAGACACAATAGGACTCTTTTAGGACTTAAGGATTTCTAAGATATTCAAGGATAAAAAATCCTAAGATTAGCTTGTCCTAAACTTTTGACATAATAACTTCTCGTTGATCCTTAATCTTTGTTTAGCATGTATAACAAGTATTCCTTTATGTTGTTGCGTTCATGTGTTGTGATCTCACACTTTTCTTCAAGTATTTTAGTTCCTTAAATAATGAGGAAAAAAGTTGTTGAAGATGCAACCGTTGAGTCATTTGAGAAGCTTCAAAAGAAACGTTAGGAGATGATGAGATATTTCACCAAACTGTCAGCTTAGGTAAAACCTATTTTGAACTTTTGCTACAAAAGGAATTAACAGTTGTATCCCAACAGACTCTATAAAGAACCTATAGCTTTAGGTTATCATGTGATACAGTATGTTCAGAGATGAACAGTGACCCGTCAATGTCACCTAGTCATGATTCTTTGACTGGCTCAGGTTCTGATCACCAAAAGCAGACTTCTTCATAGTCTGTTTTTCAGAGGCTGACTCCTTCAGAGTATGATCTATCAATGTTGACCTCTTTAGAAGATAACTTCCTCAGAGACAGTTCTTTAGTTTCTGATACATCAAAATATGATCTTTATGCTTCTCTTTGTATGCTCAAAGACAGAACCAATACTTGGATTTAATATGAATTTAGTCTATGGTCCTGCACACTTGAACAAAAATTATTATACCCTATTGTTCTTTAAATACTTTGTTTTCATCAAAACCCAAAGGATATGGGACAAACCAATTTTGTTACAACAATCTCACATTTTTTGTTAATGACAAACACAAGTATTTAAGAACATTGATTGATGATTTAATTAACTAGTTGACTATAGGGTCTGAGGTTTGTAAGCTCCTCCTGAGTCTATAGTCTATAGGGTTATGTTTCTAAGTGTGACGCCCCCGATCCATACCCCCAATTAACACGCAATTAAAGCGGTAAAAAGAAAATTCGAAAATTGATCAGAGTATATTTGAAACATCATGGCATAGAAAGGGAGAATCACATCAAAGTAACCAAACATACACATAACATGCAACACCTGCTCATTTAGATATGCAACGTGGGGTAACAATCATACAGAGGAAACTTTGTTCCTCATACCCACTTATCAGAAATTAGAATTAAAGCGGAAAGATCTAAAATCTGAACATATATATACATATATACATGTCTGTCATACATCAAGTATCATATGTACAAACAAAACAATATCATCGGATATGCAAAACAATCACAAACGGCCACCCTATGCTACCCGGAGTCACATATCAGAGCCGACCGGCAAAAGAATGAAGACGCAACGCTTCACAAAAGAATACCTCCAGCAACTCTAATCTGCAACGCCTCATAGAGCGTTATAAAATAGCAGAAGGGTGAGAAAAACAACCATAATATAATTGTATAAAATTATATATTAACACACACATTCACAAGGTAAACACATTTCTCACCACAGTTGCACCACAATTTCTCATAGATCAAACATAACATAATACGGCACAATTCTCAAGCATTGACACCACTACACATCAAACATACAACATACACGTAATCACCAACACAATCACACATATTCCATTTCATTAATCACATTCACAATTCCATGCACAAATGACTCATGATGAATGCAAATGCACAGAGACCGACACCACGACTCTATGCACATGCCATGCGGGTACCGACTTCCTTTGTCACGTCATGTCATGTCATTAGTCCACTCAGGAAATATTGGAACCATCGCTCGTTACTGAGAATCTCAAGTAACTCCCCGTCGGGCCTACGATGTTCACCCGTCGCTTTAGGTCCTCAGGCATCGCCTCATATTTTCGAGGCACACGACGTTAAGGATTGCTTTAAGTCTCCAAAGGAGCCCACAATCGTCTATACCCATCGCTTTAAGTCCTCAGGCATCGCCTCATATTTTCGAGGCACACGATGTTATAGCATATTCCCCTCGGGAATCCAACCGTCTCTCAGGACGTTTCCACAATGCACATTATGATGCTTGGCATACAATGACTCATGACACTCACATTGCATCCATGCACATATTCATAATCATGCATATATTATCAAGTACATCACTTAGCATTTTCTTGCCTTTCGGCCACAATTCATCCCCACAACAGCACATAAGGCATACACATCCAATTCACCAACTTATAACATAATACACGTCAAATACGCCACCATTTAAGACAACAAAAGTCGACCATTGACACTATTCACATTTACCGACAAAATAAAATCGGCTAACAATTTCTAAACCATCATAATAAGAAAGTACAGCTCAATGGCTTTCCAACGCATCAAACCACGCCTCAAACCGAATCACAGATCAAAAGTTATGCAGAAAACAAAATTACACGAACAGCACTGTTCGCTGGGCGAATCTCCCTCGCGAGCATTCGCTAGGCGAACATCCCTCGCGAGCATTCGCTAGCTCCTTCGCTAGGCGAATGTTCCAGCGAACCAACTGTTAGCTAAAAACAGACACAAAGTTCGCTAGGCGAGGCACTTGGCGAACCAAGTCAGAACCAAACAGAGCCAAAAACACCCAAAGTTCGCTAGGCGAACACTCTAGCGAACCTTCGCTCATGCCTTCGCTAGGCGAATACCCGTAGCGAACCTTCGCTACCCTTCGCTGAATGGTTCGCTAGGCGAACCTGCGAAAACTCAGAATCCTTCAGCGCTGTTGAAAACCCAAAAATGATATTTTCCAACCCAAACCATTTCCAAATCAACATATTTCAATCAGAACCTATTCTAATCATGTCAACAAGCAAACTACCACCTTTACATCGATTTCCAACCGTTAAACCATCGATTCTACTCATTTTATCGTTTTCGACCTAAAAGTGAAAAACATAAAAAGCAAGAGAATCATCCAAACACATACATACATAATCATATACAAGCATAATATAATCGAGTTTCGCACCCTTACCCGATTTAATTCGATTCTAGGAATTGATCTTGATGAATTTTACACTTTCTCCAATTTTCTCTCTTCTCCTCTTTTCTTCTCTTTTCCCTTCTTTCTTCTTTCTTTCTTTCTATTTTTCTTTCCCTTTTCTTTTCTATTTTCTTTTCTTACTAACTTAGTAAAAATATCTATGAAATGTCCAAAATACCCCCACACTCAAATATCTCGCAAACGTTCCCAAAACCCGATAAAATATAATCACGACGAAAAATAACATATTTTCACATAAAAGTCGAAAATAAAATAAAATAATAATAAAATAATCCAAAAAGACTCAATAAAATAAAATTGGCAAAATTGGGGCGTTACAATTCTCCCCCACTTAGAAATTTTCGTCCTCGAAAATCTTACCTGATACAAACAACTCCGGATACGACTCCCGCATCCTACTCTCCAACTCCCACCTCAGATTACCATCAGCAGCGCCTCCCTACGCCACTTTCACAAGTACAATCTCTTTGCCCCTCAACCGCTTCACCTCGCGATCCAAAATACCAACCGGTAATGCCTCGACCGTAAGGTTATCCCTTACCTCAACCTCGTCCATTGGAATCACATGTGAAGGGTCCGGAACATACTTCCGTAGCTGTGAAACATGAAAAACGTCATGCAAATTCGACAGATTCGGCGGGTAACGCCACACGATACGCCACAACACCAACTCTCGCAGATATCTGGTAAGGACCAATAAATCGAGAAGTAAGCTTCTTAGATTTCAAAGCACGACCAACACCCGTTACCGACGTAACTCTCAGAAATACGTGATCACCCTCTTGAAACTCAAGATCCTTCCGTCTCCGATCATGATAACTCTTTTGTCTATCCTGAGAAGCCTTCATTTTCTCACGAATAAACTTTACCTTTCCGTCGTTTGTTGCACCAAATCCGGTCCAACCACCGAACTTTCACTTGTTTCGTGCCAACACAACGGCGTTCGACATCTTCGTCCATATAAGGCCTCAAAAGGTGCCATTCCAATACTAGAATGGAAACTGTTATTATACGTGAACTCAATCAAAGCAAGATAACCGTCCCACGCACCACCTTGTTCCAAAACACATGCTCTCAACAAATCCTCCAAAGACTGAATAGTTCTTTCGGTCTGACCATCCATCTGCGGATGATAAGCCGGACTCAACCTCAATCTAGAACCCAAAGCCTTCTGTAAACTTTCCCAAAATCTTGATGTAAACCTAGGATCTCGATCAGAAACAATACTCAATGGAATCCCATGCAATTTCACAACCGCACTGATATAGATCTCAGCTAACCGTTCCAAAGAAAAACTGATGTCAATCGGAATAAAATGCGCCGATTTAGTCAGCTTGTCCACAATCACCCAAATAGCATTATGACCTCTTTGCGTATTCGGCAATCCCGTTACAAAATCCATCGAAATGCTATCCCACTTCCACTCAAGAATATCCAACGATTGCAAACAAACCACTAGGTCTCAAATGTTCCACTTTCGATTTCTGACAAGTCAAACATGCATACACAAACTGAGCCACATCTCTTTTCAAACCAGACCACCAGAAAATCTTCTTCAAATCTTGGTACATCTTATTCGCTCCCGGATGAATACTTAAGTTACTCCGGTGTCCTTCCTCCAAAATCCTTCTTTTCAACTCCGCATCATCAGGAATACAAATCCGGCCACGGAATCTCAAAACACCAAAATTATCAACCTTGAAATCCACATTCTCATTCCTCATCAAATCAACGAATTTCAAATCCAGCTTTTGTTTCTCACTAACCGACAACATAAATTCATTAGTAACTTTCAACATTCCAAGCCTCACACTAACCGAAGTCACTTCACATACTAAACTCAAGTCTCTAAACGACTCCAAAAGTTCCCACTCTTTCACCATCAATGCGGACATATGCAACGATTTCCGGCTCAATGCATCGGCCACCACATTAGCTTTACCAGGATGGCAATTCAAGCCAAAGTCGTAATCTTTCAAGAATTTCAACCATCTCCGCTGCCTCATGTTCAACTCTTTCTGATCAAATAAATATTTCAAGCTTTTATGATCACTAAAGACTTCGAACCTTGCACCATAGAGATAGTGCCTCCATATCTTCAACACAAAAACCACAGCCGCTAATTCAAGATCATGAGTAGGATAGTTTTTCTCATGAACTCTTAATTGCCTTGAAGCATAAGCTACAACTTTACCTTCCTGCATCAGAACACCACCCAAACCAATTAAAGAAGCATCGCAATACACAACAAATGGTTCATTAGGATTAGGTAAAATAAGAATCGGAGCTGTCGTCAATCTTCTCTTCAGCTCACAAAAACTCTCTTCACATTGAATATCCCAAATGAATGCTTTGCCCTTACAAGTCAACTGCGTCAAAGGAAGTGCAAGTTTAGAAAAACCTTCAATGAACCTCCGATAATAACCAGCCAAACCTAGAAAGCTTCGAATTTCAGTAACGGATCTAGGAGCCTCCCATTGTAGAACTGCTTCTACTTTAGATGGATCCACAGCAATACCATTACCTGAAATTACGTGCCCAAGAAAACTCACCTCAGACAACCAGAATTCACACTTGGACAATTTGGCAAAAAGCTTCCTTTCCTTCAAAACCTGCCAAAACAATACGCAAATGCTCTGCATGTTCCTCACGAGACTTAGAATAGATTAAAATATCATCAATAAACACCACCACAAAACGATCCAAATGCTCATGGAAAATACGATTCATGTATTCCATAAACACACCAGGCGCATTAGAAACCCCGAACGGCATCACCGAATATTCATAATGACCGTAACGTGTTCTAAAGGCCGTCTTCTGAATATCCTCTTCTTTCACCCTTATCTGATGATAACCCGATCTCAAATCAATCTTACTAAATACACAAGCACCAACCAACTGATCCATCAGATCATCAATCCTTGGAAGCGGATATTTATTCTTAATCGTCACTTTATTCAACTGGTGATAATCAATACATAATCGCATACTCCCATCTTTCTTTTTCACTAACAAAACTGGAGCACCCCAAGGAGAAACACTTGGTCTCACGAACCTCTTTTCCAACAACTCACTCAACTGCTTTTTCAACTCCACCAATTCAGATGCCGACATTCTATAAGGTGCCATAGAAACAGGTCTAGTACCAGGAACTAGATCAATAGAAAATTCAACTTCTCTCTCTGGCGGTACATCTGAAATATCAACAGGAAACACCTCAGGAAATTCGCACACAACAGGAAACACTTCAAGAGAAACTTGACTATCCATAGTCAACGAAGCAAACAACCCAAACAACTGAGCTTCGTCCGCCAAAAGTCTCTTCAACTCTTTGGTAGACAAGAAACTCGAGTCTTCATCTTCCACAAGAGAAGGAAACCTTACAAGCTTATGATAACAATCAATGTGCACCCGATTGAATTGCAACCAGTTCATTCCCAACACCACATCTAAACCTTCCAATGGTAAACACACTAAATCCATCGCAAAGTCTTTACCATAAATGGTCAAAGGACAACTCAAACACACTAAAGAAGTAGTTACTGACCCCATCGCTGGAGTATCAATAACCATCTCACCATCCATCGAAGACACCCCAAGATTCAAACGTTCCACGCACTCAAACGAAATAAATGAATGAGTCGCTCCAGTATCAATGATAGCAACTAAAGGCGTATTATTAATAAAGCAAGTACCTCTTATCAGACGATCTGCACTTGAAGTCTGAGTTCCCGCCAATGAAAACACTTTCCCACTAGTCGGAGCCTTCTTCGGATTAGGACACTTCGAACTAATGTGACCAGGTTCCCCACAATTGTAACACTTCACCACATTCTTCCTTTTACAATAAGCTAAAACATGTCCGATACCACCACAATTAGCACACTTATCCAACTTCTTCCTACATTCGTGCTGGCGATGACCCAATTCACCACATCCAAAACACCTAATAGAATTAGACATACCTCCTCCACCTGACCTTCGATCAAAAGTTCCCCTTTGTTTACCTTTATCGGCCGGTGACACATACGGACCACCACGGAACTGTTGCTTCCCTTTCCTGTCACTTACACTTTTATAGTGAGCAGAACGAGCCTTACTGTCTTCATCATAAATCCTACAGCATTCCACCAAATCAGCAAACCTTTGAATCCTCTGATAACCAATAGCCTGCTTTATCTCAGGACGCAAACCACTTTCTTACTTCACACACTTTGAAAATTCAGCAGTCGCTTCCACATAATGAGGATAAAACTGCACAAGTTCCACAAACTTAGCAGTATAGTCAATAACCGACATATTACCTTGTTTTAGCTCTAGAAACTCAATCTCCTTCTTTCCTCGGGCATCCTCGGGAAAATACTTCCTTAGAAACTCTCGGCTAAACACCTCCTAAGTGATCTCTTCTTCCTCCTCATCAGCTTCTAACACCTGACGAGTACTGACCCACCAGTCATCAGCCTCTTCGTGTAACATATGAGTGCCCAGCCTCACCTTATCATCATCGTTATCACAATCCATCACCCTGAAAATCCTCTCAATCTCTTTCAACCACAACTGCGCACCATCCGGATCATGTTTCCCTTTAAAGACCGGCGGCTTATTCTTTCTAAACTCATCATTTCCTGCAGCATTCGGTGCACCCTGCACAGCTCGTGCCATCGCTTCCATCACTGCAGCCAAAGCAGCATCATTACGACCAGCCATATTCTGTTCGTCCAAAACAGAAACTATAGTTAAACAACAACCCGCTCAACACAACTCGCCCAATATGCCGACACAACCGACACAACAAACACAACTGACACAGACTGCTCTGATACCACTTAATGTGACGCCCCAGATCCATACCCCTAATTAACACGCAATTAAAGCGGTAAAAAGAAAATTCGAAAATTGATCAGAGTATATTTGAAACATCATGGCATAGAAAGGGAGAATCACATCAAAGTAACCAAACATACACATAACATGCAACACCTGCTCATTTAGATATGCAACGTGGGGTAACAATCATACAGAGGAAACTTTGTTCCTCATACCCACTTATCAGAAATTAGAATTAAAGCGGAAAGATCTAAAATCTGAACATATATATACATATATACATGTCTGTCATACATCAAGTATCATATGTACAAACAAAACAATATCATCAGATATGCAAAACAATCACAAACGGCCACCCTATGCTACCCGGAGTCACATATCAGAGCCGACCGACAAAAGAATGAAGACGCAACGCTTCACAAAAGAATACCTCCAGCAACTCTAATCTGCAACGCCTCATAGAGCGTTATAAAATAGCAGAAGGGTGAGAAAAACAACCATAATATAATTGTATAAAATTATATATTAACACACACATTCACAAGTAAACACATTTCTCACCACAGTTGCACCACAATTTCTCATAGATCAAACATAACATAATACGGCACAATTCTCAAGCATTGACACCACTACACATCAAACATACAACATACACGTAATCACCAACACAATCACACATATTCCATTTCATTAATCACATTCACAATTCCATGCACAAATGACTCATGATGAATGCAAATGCACAGAGACCGACACCACGACTCTATGCACATGCCATGCGGGTACCGACTTCCTTTGTCACGTCATGTCATGTCATTAGTCCACTCAGGAAATATTGGAACCATCGCTCGTTACTGAGAATCTCAAGTAACTCCCCGTCGGGCCTACGATGTTCACCCGTCGCTTTAGGTCCTCAGGCATCGCCTCATATTTTCGAGGCACACGACGTTAAGGATTGCTTTAAGTCTCCAAAGGAGCCCACAATCGTCTATACCCATCGCTTTAAGTCCTCAGGCATCGCCTCATATTTTCGAGGCACACGATGTTATAGCATATTCCCCTCGGGAATCCAACCGTCTCTCAGGACGTTTCCACAATGCACATTATGATGCTTGGCATACAATGACTCATGACACTCACATTGCATCCATGCACATATTCATAATCATGCATATATTATCAAGTACATCACTTAGCATTTTCTTGCCTTTCGGCCACAATTCATCCCCACAACAGCACATAAGGCATACACATCCAATTCACCAACTTATAACATAATACACGTCAAATACGCACCATTTAAGACAACAAAAGTCGACCATTGACACTATTCACATTTACCGACAAAATAAAATCGGCTAACAATTTCTAAACCATCATAATAAGAAAGTACAGCTCAATGGCTTTCCAACGCATCAAACCACGCCTCAAACCGAATCACAGATCAAAAGTTATGCAGAAAACAAAATTACACGAACAGCACTGTTCGCTGGGCGAATCTCCCTCGCGAGCATTCGCTAGGCGAACATCCCTCGCGAGCATTCGCTAGCTCCTTCGCTAGGCGAATGTTCCAGCGAACCAACTGTTAGCTAAAAACAGACACAAAGTTCGCTAGGCGGGCACTTGGCGAACCAAGTCAGAACCAAACAGAGCCAAAAACACCCAAAGTTCGCTAGGCGAACACTCTAGCGAACCTTCGCTCATGCCTTCGCTAGGCGAATACCCGTAGCGAACCTTCGCTACCCTTCGCTGAATGGTTCGCTAGGCGAACCTGCGAAAAATCAGAATCCTTCAGCGCTGTTGAAAACCCAAAAATGATATTTTCCAACCCAAACCATTTCCAAATCAACATATTTCAATCAGAACCTATTCTAATCATGTCAACAAGCAAACTACCACCTTTACATCGATTTCCAACCGTTAAACCATCGATTCTACTCATTTTATCGTTTTCGACCTAAAAGTGAAAAACATAAAAAGCAAGAGAATCATCCAAACACATACATACATAATCATATACAAGCATAATATAATCGAGTTTCGCACCCTTACCCGATTTAATTCGATTCTAGGAATTGATCTTGATGAATTTTACACTTTCTCCAATTTTCTCTCTTCTCCTCTTTTCTTCTCTTTTCCCTTCTTTCTTCTTTCTTTCTTTCTATTTTTCTTTCCCTTTTCTTTTCTATTTTCTTTTCTTACTAACTTAGTAAAAATATCTATGAAATGTCCAAAATACCCCCACACTCAAATATCTCGCAAACGTTCCCAAAACCCGATAAAATATAATCACGACGAAAAATAACATATTTTCACATAAAAGTCGAAAATAAAATAAAATAATAATAAAATAATCCAAAAAGACTCAATAAAATAAAATTGGCAAAACTGGGGCGTTACACTAAGCGCCCCCTAAGTTCTATCCAAGTTAATTAAATTTAAGCATTTAAGGCACATATATAATTATTTAGAATTTAAGTAAGATAATAAATGTTAGATTTCATGTGTTTAAATACTTCTATATCTACTCCCCCCTTTTGTCATCAACAAAAATAAAGAAAGAAAGTAGAAGAGATACTGAAGAAAAAATAATTTGGCTTAATTGCAATTTTAGTCCCTCTATTTTGTATTTTTTGGGTTTTGATCCCCGCATTTTAAAAATCAAGATTTTGATCCTTTTTTTAAGTTTTGTGTTCGATTTTAATCCCCCTCCCCATTTGTAACCAAATTTTAATGACATGGCACTAGACATGATGACGTGCCATGCCATCTTTACCAAATTTTATTCCATGTCATTTATTTAAGTTTAAAATTATGTTAATGATATTATAAAAATACTTTTTAAATAATAATATTAATAATAACATATTTAATTAATAATACCAATTTTCCAAATTCTTATCTCCTTCCCCAATTCTAAAACCCTAATTCCATCATTGGATCTTCTTCCACAAATTGTCATGCCATAGAACCTGCAACAACATTAGGAACACAAAAATGGAACCTGTAATAAAATCAAACCTTCATAATTTATCCAAATTGTTATGCCATGTCAACTTCAAATTTTTATATTTTTTTCCCACAAAACTTCATAAATCAAATCATTCCATTTCCATCTTTTCCAAAATCTCCAGAAAGTGTGAGAGAGAAACTCATATATCTTTTCCAAAATTTCTGATTTCCTTTCCATTTTCTGGTACTACCTGCTCAAGAAACCCACTTTTATTAGAGAAATAAAATGCAAATGAAGAAAATCCGAGTTTCTTTAGATTTTGTTTTCTCTAGAACTTCAACAAGAATAACAACAATTTCATTCCGTTTGAAATTGAAATTGAAACTAAAACCCTAAATTTCATTCTGAAGATGATGTGAGTAGATGGATTTAGAATGGTTCTTTTCAATGGTTTATGCTTGGGGAATGGAGAAAATTTGGAGTTGAATTTGCAGGGTTTCTAATTTGGAGATTTGAAATTGTTGGAGTTTTTCATCTAGGTTGATTAAGGAGAGAAGAAAGGGGGAAGATACATTTTCACGTTAATTTTAATGTTAAGAGTATTGGGTTTGTTTGTGTGTTTGATTAAGTTATTATTAGATTTTAAAGTTGATTTTATTAATATATTCTTAAGTTAATTTTATTATTATATTCTTGTTTGGGTTTATTAATTTGGACATTTTCACGTTAATTTTCATCAACCTATTAATATATTCTTAAGTTGTTATTATTATTATTAAAAAAGAATTTAAATTAATTTTAAAATGATTTGGCATTAACACATCAGCAAACTAGTGCCACATCATTAAAAATAAGTCCCAAATTGAAAAGGGGACTAAAATCAAACACAAAACTTAAAAAAAAGGACTAAAATAGTGATTTTTTAAATGGGGGGATCAAAACCCAAAAAAAGACAACATAGGAGGACCAAAGTTGCAATTAAGCCAAATAATTTAAAACAATTAAATGTTTGGGATGAAATCAGAACTGGATAAAATTCATTTTAAACCCAAATTTGATTTCCCTTTTTGATAGAAGATTTGAAAAGATTTGTAAGTTGATTGGAATGGTTAATAAACAACTCTTTGCATTTCTCAAGATGATCAAGGTAGTACCTTTAAGCTAGAATTTAGAACCGATGCAGGTAAGTCTGGAGAGACGAATTTGAAGATAGTGAATTTAATGGCCTCTAATTATCATTGGTGCACAATATCCAAAACTGATTTTACTTTAACTAATATTCTCTATAAAAGTAGAGTTTTGATACAAGAGAAATCATATTCCACTCAAACTTATCATACCTTATCAGAAACCATAGTAGTTCTTCCAAGAAAATCCCATTAAGGCATTCTAAGAGAGGTTAACAAGGCAATTTTTTAGGACACTTCAAGAAAGGTGAAGTGTCAGACTAAGAAGGTTGAAAGTTCAAAACCAAGGGATGATTCATTAAGTGCATTGAACGTGAGCAAACCATCCATGACAAAGAAAAAGAAGAGAAGACTTTATTAAATTCTTGATCCACCTTCCGACTACACGTCAAATGCTGATGAATTTCCTTTTGAATGGTCAAAATTTCTCAACTGTCGTGCTTATTTTTCCAGAGGAATTTGGATAAGATTTAGGCGATATGAAATGTTTTAATCCATGAGGATATCAGTCTTTGTACTTATCCTTTTTTTTAATTAATGAAAAAGCCTTTTTCTATTTACTTCTTGCATGACTGTTAATCATTTGCCTCCATTTCTTTTGATCCACCAAGAAGAGTGAGTTAAAGTTGTTTCCTAACCTTTCCAACCAATATTGAGTTGTGCATTGAAATATTTTAATTGCACCACTGTAAAACATATCATTAAAGGGAAAACAAAAACAAAATTTAATTTTACCCAGAATCATTGATTACCAAAAGACAACTCATTTGTTTTTGTTAAGCAAAGAATATTTATGAAGGAAATTATATTGCTGAGCTTAAATAAACATAGTTGATTATGTCTATTAATATGACTCAAGGATCAGAAGACAAAGAATTATTCAAAGAACTATTGACTTAAGATCTTCTGAACCAAAAGATTATTTCTCATAGAGAATTAATTGGTTCATAGCCAGATTGTAGAGAGTCATCTAAATAGCTTAAGGAAAAGATATATTAGATAAAACACATGTTAATGACACATTAAAGAGATACACAACATTTAGAATACATATATCATTAACCAAAAGTTATTATCCAACAGTTTATAATACAAGTGTCCAAAAAGACCTTTTAGATTCATAACACATAAGCGATCGAATGTTAAACATCAAATGACCGACTTATATGCTATCAGAACTAGTAGATCAAATTTTGAGTATCAGATGTTGAGTTGCTTATATGCTATTAATCATCATAAGCTTGTTTATAACTTCTTACCACAATAGCTTCTTATCATCATTAGAATCTGATTCTCCATCTTAGAAGTAAGCACTAATCCTTGACAAAATGCATGTTCAAATTCTTTTTGATAAAATCAAATATTTCAATAGTAAGAGGCTTGGTAAATATATCGGCTCATTGATGATTTGTATCAATGAACTGAATATCTATCACACCTTTCTGAACATAGTCTCTTATAAATGATGTTTTATTTCTATGTGTTTGACTCTAGAATGTTGAATAGGATTCTTTATTAAATAAATAGCAGTAGTATTATCACAAAAGATTGGGATACTGCTTTCATTTATCTAATAGTCTTTCAACTGATATTTCATCCAGAGTATTTATGTGCAGGAACTTGCAACTGAGATGTATTCTGCTTCTATTATGGACAAAGCAATCGTTGTTTGTTTTTTACTAGCCCGAGATATTAGGTTTTCACCTATGAATTGACATCTTCCACTAGTGGATTTTCTTTCAATTCTATCCCCCGCATAGTTAGCATCATAGAATCTAACTAACTTATAATCTAAGGATTTCTTATAAAAGCAATCTTAGATTTGTTGTTCCCTTCAAATATCTAAAGATTCTCTTAATATCGGTTAAGCGAGTCTTTCTAGAATTTGATTGAAATCTTGCACATAAACAAACACTAAATGAAATAGTTGGCCTAGAAACTGTTAAATATAGAAGAGAACTAATCATACCTCTGTACAGCTTCTGACAGACCATAGTGTTGCTTTCATCTTTGCTTATGTTGCAGGTTGGATGCATATGAGTGCTCATGATTTTGCAATCGTCAAGCTTGAACTTCTTTAGAAGCTCCTTTGTATATTTAGTTTGATGAACATAAATTCCCTCGTTGCATTGATTAACTTGAATTCAAAGGACGAACTTCAACACTCCTATCATACTCATTTCAAATTCAGCCTGCATTGTCTTAGAAAATTATTGGCAAAGAAAAGCATTAGTTAAACCAAATATGATATCATCAACATTAACTTGAACAATTAGGATATCATTCTTATGAGTCTTTCTGAAGATTGTAGTGTCAACTTGCGCCTTCTGAAATCCATTTTCTAACAGAAAATTACTCAGTCTCTCAAACCAAGATCTGGGAGCTTGTTTGAGTCTATAGAGTGACTTCTTTAGTTTGAAAATATAATTTGGGTGGACTAAGTCCTCAAACTCAGGTGGTTGTTTGACATATACTTCTTCAGAAATGACACCATTTAAGAATGCAATCTTAACATGCATTTGATATTGAATGATGTCATGATTGATAACATAAGAGATAAGTAACCCGATTACCTCTAACCTTGCAATTGGTGCGATGGTTTCAGAGTAATCTATACCTTCCTGCTGATTATAACCTTGAGCTACAAGTCTAGCCTTGTTTCTTACCACATCTCCTTGTTTGTTGAACTTGTTCTTGAATACCCATTTTGCTCCAATAATGTTATTATATAGAGGCATGGGTACCATATTCCAGACATTATTCCTTTAGAACTGATTCAACTCTTCTTGTATAGCCACAATTCAGCCATCGTCAGCGCTTCATCAACCAAAGTAGGCTCAGTCACGGTTAGTAGTCCTATCATTGAATACTCTTCTCTGAAGGCAGAACTTGTCTTTCTATGGCTATCTTTATTTTTGATAATTAATTATTCTGGATGAGAAGACTTGTACTTAAAGGTCTTCTTGGACTGTGATACATCTGAAGAGTTATCTTGGGCTTCTTCAGATTCTTCATTTTCAGTACGAGCTTCTGAGGTAGGTTTAACTCCTGAATTATTAGCTTTTGGAGTTCTAATGACTTTTGAGCATTCAGATTCAGATGGATTGATTGCTTTTAAACTACTAGATTCTTGACCTCTAGCTCTTGATTTGTCTTTGGATACACGGATTTTTGAAAAAATTCTGAACTAGCTCTGACATTTTACTGTCAGGCTATTTGTCATCGAAGTTAATGTGTATTGACTCTTGATCCATATTGGTTTCAAAGTTATACATTATGTATGCTTTAAAGCATTAAGAGTATACCAAAAAGTACCCTTCTAATCTTTAGCATCAAATTTCTTCATATAAGCTGTGTTGTTTAGGATATAACAGGTACATCCAAACTGATGGAAATAAGAGATGATTGGTTGTCTTCCCTTGAATAGCTCATACGACGTCTTATTTAGAATCTGTCTAATATAGATTCTATTATGAACATAACATGATGTGTTTACAGCTTCTGCCCACAAGTACTTAGGTAAGTTGTTTTCATGGATCATGGTTTTGGCCATTTCTTGTAAAGATCTATTCATTCTCTCTATAACTCCGTTTTCTATGGAGTTCTAGGAGAAGAGAACTCATGGAGAATTCCATATTTTTCACAAAATAGTTCAAATGGGTCATTTTCAAATTCACCACCATGATCACTTCTTACCTTTAAAATTTTAGACTCTTTTTTAGTTTATACTTGTATGCAGAAGGTACTTAACACATCATATGATTCATCCTTGGTTTTGAAGAATTTAACCCAAGTCCATCTACTATAGTCATAAAAAATGACTAGACCACATTTCTTCCTATTGATTGATGTAGTAATAACAAGGCTAAACAAATCAATGTGAAGTAGTTCTAAGAGTCTAGAGGAAGAGACAATGTTTTTAGATTTGAAAGAAGTTTTGCTGATTTTTCCTACTTGGCATGCTCCACAAAGAGCATCTGAGTGATAATTGAGGTCCGACAATCCTTTAACAAGTTTTAACTTGTTAGGTTTAGAGATTAATCTCCAGTTAGCATGACCTAACCTTCTGAGCCAGCGCCACTTCCCATCACTCACAGATAGAAGGCAAACTGCCTTTTGATCAACCAATTAAAAAAATTGATTTTATAAATATTTCTCTTTCTCTTTCCTTTGAACACCTTGGACTTGTCAAATTCGTTCATGACTATGAAACTGTTCTTATCAAACAAGACTTCATAACCACTATCACAAAAATGACTAATGCTAAATAGGTTATGTTTGAGTCCAACTATAAGCTAAACATTATTAATTGAAATAGATGGATTACCAATAATACCCATACTAGTGATCTTTCTTATCTGGTTTCCTCCAAATCCCACAATTCCTCCCTATTTCAAAGTTAAGGTTTGGATCATAAGCTTTTCTCCTATCATATGTCATGAAAATCCACTATCCAGGTACCATGACTGTTGCTTTGCTTCTCCCTTGAAACATATCTGCAACAAAGACAATTTGAGATTTAGGTACCCATAATCTTATGGGTCATTTAAGGTTAGTTGTGACAGGTTTCCTCTTTTTATTTTTTTTGTATCTTTGCTCTCATATGACTAGGTTCGGATTATTCAAGACATTTGATTTAAAAAGTTTGTTGTCTTAAATAGACCTTTGACTTAGATTCTGCAACTCTTAGAACCTTAGCTCTTATTATCTTAGGTTCTGGGTTTTTCAGAACCTTTGACTTTAGAGTCTTGGGTTATGGTTTCTTCAAAACCTTTGATTTATCAACTTTAGGTACTATCTAAGTCAAAACCTTTGCATTTTCAGCAGCAGATGCAAAATTAGAGTCTAGCCCTTTTTGAGCAGAGCTTGAAGAGGGAGAGTCGGATGGTGTACTCAAGGTCTTAAACCTTGGATTAAAAAGTTTTTATGAGTAACCCAGACCTTCCCCTTTGCTTCTACTTACTCCATAGATCATGGAAGAAAGTTCAGTTCTACCGAAGCCATTTATAAGGATTTCTTGAAGAGCCAATTCATGCCCATTAAGAGGTTTGTCAGACACTTTCTTTACTAGAGCAATATGTTCTTTCTCTAGAGCTTCATTTTTGTGTTGAACAGATTTTAGTTCATCTTTCAAAAGATGATATTACTTCTTTGGTATTTTCATGTGTATGTATTTCTCTTAAAATCTTCTCATATGCTCTTGAACAAAAATAATTAAATCAGAACAAGAAATTTTAGAAAACACCTCAACCTCTTTAGCAGACTTTGAGCCAGAATCTGAGCTAGATTGTGCTTATGAAGGTGTAAAAGCCATCAATGAAAGGTTGTCTTACTCTTCATCCTTTTCAGAGTCTTCTTCCTTGTCAAGTTCATCCCATGTTGCAATGAGACTTTTCTTGAATATGCTATTAAATCTATCCTTCTGAAAGCTTCCCTTCTTTGACTTATTCTTTTGTATTTCAAGACATTCAACAATGAAGTGACCAAGCTTTTTGCAGTTGAAGCAACCTTTCTGATCATCCTTCTTTTCTCTAAATCCAGATACTCTAAAGCCATTACTTCTGCCAGAGAATTTTTTTCTTGGCCAGATGCTGGAATATTTTAATAATAAAAGTCATTTCCTCATCACCCGAGTCATCCTCAGAGTTTTCTGTGTGAGAAGTTTCTTCAGACTCCTAAACTTGAAGAGCTTTTGTAGTTCTAGCAATAGATTTCAAAGCAAGAGGCTTTATCATTCTGACAGGTTCATCTCCATTGAGCTCCATCTCATGACTTTGGAGATTACTAATGATAATTTCAAGACTTAATGTGTTTGAGTCTTTATCCTCCTGTATAGCTATTATCTTAAGTATGTATCTGACAGGAAAACTCATAATAATCTTCTTTACATGATCAGACGTAGTATAGCTCTTGTTTAGAACCTGAAGTCTAGATACAAGAACTTGAAACTAGAGAGTAGGGTTTTAATGTCTTCATCCTCCATTATTCTGCGTGAGAAGTTTCTTCAGACTCCCAAACCGGAGGAGCCTTTGCAATTATAGCAATAGATTTCAAACCAATAGGCTTTATCATTTTGACAGGTTCATCTCCATTAAGTTATATCTCATGACTTTGGAGATTACTGATGAGACTTTCAATACTTAATGTGTTTAAGTCTTTAGCCTCCTGTATAGTTGTCACATTAGGTTTGTATCTGACAAGAAGACTCCTAAGAATCTTCTTTACATGATTAGACATAGTATAGCTCTTGTTCATAACCTGAAGTTCAGATACAAGAACTTGAAACTAGAGAATGTGGTTTCAATGTCTTCATCCTCCTTTATTCTGAACAACTCATAATGTTGAACCAAAAGATTAGCCTTAGCTTCCTGAACTTGTTAATTCCCTTCATAAGTAGCACATAGGGAACTAAAAATAATCTTATTAGTAAATTTGTCAATGATCACTACGCCAAATAAGCTATTTAATAGCACTTTTTTTTGTTTTTGATAGCGCTTAAAAGCGCTATTAACCGCGCCGCTATTGTAAATGTTTTTTGTTTAATAGCACTTTTAAAGCGCTATTAAAGTACCCGTTTTTAATAGCGTTTTGAGAAAAGCGCTACCGAAGTAGGCATTTTTTTGCGTTTTTTTATAGCACTTTCAAAATAAGCGCTATTATATATCACATGTTTGATAGCACTTTCAAAATAAGCGCTATTATATGGCACATGTTTGATAGCACTTTCAAACAAAGCGCTAATATATGACATATGTTTGATAGCACTTTCAACGAAAGCGCTAACATATGCCACATGTTTGATAGCAGTCTCTCTTAAAAGTGCTATTATATGATGTTTTATTAATAGCACTCTCTATAAAATGCTATTATAGTACACGTTTTTTTTTACACAAAATCATACTTTTTGTATATATATATATATATATATATATATATATATAATCGTGGTAAATGATAACAAACCATATTCAACATTGATCTCAATGAAATTAAGCTAAAATTTTTGCCACTAGTTATTAATTTGGCTAAGAGTACTTCAAACCAATTTCCAAATAAAAAAAATACAATTACTTAACTAGGCATATTCTCTAAACTAAAGAAAAAACATCTAAAAAAACAAAAAGACAACAATTCATACACACAGAGGATTTCAATGATGAACTTAATGGCATCACCTAACCCACAGAAGTCCCTGAAAACTTGAGCTTCAGTGGTCTTTAGTTGCAAGAGACTCTTAATCGCGACAAGTGCCTGTTTAATATATTCAAAGTGTCAAACTAAATAATAAACATCAACAATTCATACACACATTGAAATTTTGAGAGCATAGATTGAAATACAACAATATGACATTTGCATCGCACAAAAAGTCATAAGACAGTACAACAATTCTTCTACAATGCTTTAAAAATAACATTCGATGTAATATCAGCAATCACCTTTTCCTGGAGATCGAGTTCGGTTGAAGCAGTTAAATCAACCACAAACTTCAACAGATCCCGGCCATTGAAAAATGACGGTTCCTCCTTGTCAATGTTTTCTAATTGATACTCTACTAAATCAGTCAACAGAAGCACAACCTTCCTCCTTAGTTTGATATCAATACTTGCATTCCTCAAAATATCCTAAAATTTTTCCAATGTCAATTACTATTTACCGTACGAAAAATTAGTTTAAAAAAGCACGGCAACAATGTTTATAATATTAAAACTTAGATAGGTCACCTGAAGCATCAAACCACCATCATCAGCATAGAACAATTCCTGACTAGCTAAATTATTCCGAATCATAGCTGAAACAACATATAATGCTTTAATGCCTTCCTCGATGGAATCCGATTTTACCATAACTATTAACTTCGAGAGTACAACATGTTCCAAGACCTAGAATAGTCAAAATTTGGCAGCATTACACCAAGTTCCAAAACCTAGCTTTGTTTTGATTCAGTTAACAACATACTAAAATTCTATAAATCATCAATGCAACAACATACCTGTTGCTGAACAGTTGGATTATTTTGACTAGCTTTTCCAAGAACCCATGCAGCAAGAGCCCTAATACCCGTATCAGAGTGATTAAGTTCTTGCGCGATAGCATAAATCCCACCAAGTTTGTTCAAATCTGAATCGCATTAGAATCTCTTATTAGGATTATGAACTGAACTAATAACCGGCAACAAATTCAGAAAATACTTATGTTCAAAACAAGTAAGAAACACATAAACATTGATAGAAAGATATCTACCATTTGCATTATCTAATGGCTCAACAAGCTCGAGAAGCTCGAGCAAGGCTCGGTATCGATCTTCCAAAGATACAGACACATTATTCAAATCACTTATAGAAATTTTCATCAAATCAGCATCGGATAACATTTTTGTTGTCTCCATTAACTCCTGTTTAACCGCCACAAACAATGCACAATAGCATAAGTAAATAACAAACATAAAATCACACACCATAATCACAAAGAAAAATTAAATTACTTTGATTTCCATTTGACGCTTTTGAAGTTCGCTAGATGATAATCCTCTGTTGACTTCTGTGGGTTAGGTGACGCCATTAAGTTCATCATCGAAATCCTCTGTGGGTTAGAATCTAACCCTTCACAAGAACTTGCTTTAGATGAGAAGCCATTAAGTTCATCATCGAAATCCTCTGTACCTGAAATAGCTTCCTCTTTAGAATATTCGACATTTGGCAGGTTGCAATGGTGAAGGATGCCACCTAACAAAAACCCCAATTTCATACACCAATAAAAAACACAACGTTATTTTCTCTCAGCTCTTTTTCTATTCACAGCTAACCCACCAGGTAAAGTCTCTTTGCTATAAGAGAACCAACTCCACATTTAGTAACCAAATAACTATATATATAGAGTTGCATATCATTTGTTTATACTGCAACTATAATCTAAAAGATGTCACAAAATCATGACAACAATTGACAGAAAAAGAAGATAAGATATCCTGCTCAGGTCTAGTTCTAGGGTGATTTCTTGTTAAAGGACCACACCAAAGTTCTTTTCCAAATGGCATGCTATATCAGGTTAGCCGATAGGTTTTCCTTTTGAGATGACCCATTATATCATTTCATCTTTAATTTAAACTATTTATTTTTCTTGAGTAATAAATCAATTAGAGAAACTAGTGTTCCCTTTCCCACAACTAAGATCAAATATCTGGTTAATTTTGATATCAAAGAAGACTTTAATTATCATGAAACACCAATATCACAACAGCTGTAAGGAATGAAACATCCGGTCACAAGTTAAATTTTATAATGTCTATTCATACCACTATCCAATACTAGTACAAACAAGTATGCTATATAACAAACCTCACAATCACAGCTTCCAATATAAAGTGAAACATAACTGAAATCTACCAATATTGTGACAGATTCGAAAATAGTACGATAACCACCTGCTACAATTGGACAGTACAGTAGCTATGGTGACAAAGCAGCATAACTGCAAGTGAAATAGAATCGGAACAGATACATCATCGAAACGTATAATACAATAGGTACACAACATACCAAATCAAAACCAAATAGCAACAGTTCTCAGATAACCAATCCAACAAGAAACGGAAGCAAAGCTTGTCACAAAATGTAATCAAAATAATCGCAGCCAAAACATAATTAAATCAAAATTGTAGCAACATACAGCAAACAAGCATTGAATTCAGTAACATCACATTAATTTAGTATAACCGAAACAATCTGGAATTCATATTACCAGTCAAACGCAACAACATAAACATTAAGTAGCAGCATATCAACTTATTATGGCATCATCTAAAGCAAAATTTTCGGAATAGGAATCGAATCGAAGAAGGGTCAACGACTATAAGCCCTGCTTGAATAAAAAACAGAACATCTGTGAATGGCAACTAGATTTTAAACGACAACAACAGCTTACAAACATGAAACAACATCGCGATATCAAACCGAAAGTTTCAATTTCAAAATAGATTTCCCATTGAAGCAACAATAATTTCGAATGGCAAGTCGTAATTTTGAACAGCAGCAACTCAGTGATGAAACAAAAATTAGCACGAGACCTTTAACCGCAAAACAACATGGAAATAATGGTAAATTTACATGTCGTAACATTTGTAAAATTCAAGGCCCATGAACTCACATTACAAACATATTCAAGGCTGGTATAATAAGAACATGAACTTTACAAATTCCACAATACATTTTCTTCCAACTTGAAAACTTATCCAAAGTGAATAATGTGCAATAATACCAAACTTCCTTCCAAATAACTTATCACAGAATATCATTCTCTTCAATCATGATTTTATATTTTTTAATATGAACCTCTCGATTATCTTGGTTATGAAGGGTTAGTCTTTCTTCTTCGAACATTCTTCTGTACACTTACAGCGGCTTCTTGGGTTTGGCCTTCATCTTTTTGTACTCGCTGCTCATTGTTAACAACAGCTTTTGATTTTGAAGTATTGATCTGACTTCTTAACCACAATATTTCACCCTTGGCAGAAGCCAATTCGTCTTCCAATTTCTTCCCTCTGCTCTCTAAACTCTCTCTTTCTTTGCCAAGTCTAGTGATGAGGTTATGAGCATCTTCAATGTTTTCTTGAGCTTTCTTGCTTGCATTTCTTTGTTCTATAAGGTACTTTGTAAGAACCTCTTTCTCATTTTCAAGGCTAGAAATAAGAGATTTAGACCCTTCTAGCTCATTAGAAAGGATCGTCGAGTTTCAGTTCATTTCATCCAGTGATTTGGTAGCTTCCTCGAGATCCGTTTCTATAGTTTTCCGCGACTCCTTGTCCTTCAAGACTTGCTTTTTTGAAAGCTTGTAAATCTTTGTTCAAAGAAGTAACTAACTTCTTTTCTTCCTTCAAATCCTCTGATGTGGCTTCAGCCTTTTTGTAGATCTCTGTTGTCTCCATGAACTGCTTTTTCAATCACAAATCTTACTGTCAACACTAAAAATGTCAGCACTGCAAAAGTCAAACCAATTTTACCAATAACTGTAGCGACTCCATTCAACTTTACCTGTAAAGGAGTCTCATCCTCTCCTACCTCGCTCAAAGTTTCCAATATCCCTAGCCTCACTGCCTCGCAACTAAAATGGAGAACTTTATCGACAGACCTTAACAGCAAGTAACAACTTTCTGCTTGTTCAATATGTCTAGAAACAACAAATAACAACTTTCTGCTCTATCTTCCCCCTCAACTTCGACACATCTTCGTCCTGAAGTGTTTTCTCTTTACCACTTTTCATCAAAGAATTCAGCCACCAAAATGAAACCCTACTGAAGAATCCAGCTTCTGAAAATAACGTCACGCGGCTAACAGAATTGTCTTTATTCGACTCACCATTTAAAGGAGCGTAAAGGCTTTCATTGATTTCTCCGTCAGTGTCGCTTCAATTAGATTCTTTATATGTGCATAATAATAATAAGATTGCTCCAGGAAAAGATAAAACATCCATTCCTACTTTGAAGGACAAGTGTATACTACCGATTACATAAAACAAGGATATAACACAGTTTATAGCAGAAACTAAGAAGATTATAATAGAAAAAAAAACCTTAACCATGCTCTTGGAAGTTGTTTAATCTTAAGACTTAATGCTAAACCAACTAACATCCATGTTAATCCCTGAAACAATTCCAACAACCACAAATCAAGAGGCAATGCAGGTTGCTTTTTCCTCAACTTCTCTTCTAAAATCCAAATGCCATAAAACAACTGCACCAACCCAAGAACACCATTTGTTATGGCAGAAACTAGTTGCAGATTTGAATATCTTTCCCTATGTTCTGTTATATAGCTATTCACACCAAATGTAATCTAGAATGCCCCTAAGTATAAAATTTGATCACACCAGGCCTGCAACCAAAACAACACCCCGGGATGTCAACACTGGCACACACCCAACATAGATCAGCACTAGCACCTGTTAAGGATCACCCCTGCTACTAAAGAAACTAGACGCAACTCCACTAACACGGTTACACCCTGAGCCAAATAAAAATAGTTACCACACCCTCCAACTCGCGAAACATACTCCCAACACTGTCTGCTAAACCAACCAAATGGAACAATCAAACAGAACCACCACAAAGCAATCCCACACAAACGAAACACGAAAGACAAAACTTTAGCGCGATCCCGCGACTCCAGCAAGAAGACAGCGCTAATCCATAAGATGCTTAATAGTAAATTTCTTGGTGAATAGAGTAAATTTCTTAGCATATCAGCTACCCCTACCAATTAATATAAACTAAATATTGTTTTTGTTTCTGGTGAACAGAGTGGCAGTTTCTGCAAATATAAATTGCTTGGAGAGGGAATTTTAAGGCATAATATCCACATATATTTTGGATCTTTAAATCTTTAAATAATTTTAAGATTTAATTTACATGGAACTGCTGAACCAAACAAAAACTGCTAAAAGCACAAACAACACCAATTGACAGCAACTAGGTTTCAATTTTACAGTTGAATACAAACTTAAAAGGGACAGAAAAATTCATGATGCAAAGCTTAGGTTAAAATATTGCAAAGCTCAGAAAAATTAGGTTAAAATAATCTGAGAAAAGAATGATTACCAGATACCAATGAAGAGGGATGGCGGTGGTGAGCTGACGAAGGATTGAGTTCGACGGAGAATAGGTTTTCTTCGTTCTTTCTTTCCGGTATTTCCTCTTTCTGTTTGAGTGTATATCAGAGATGAATCTGAATCGATCGTATTTCCTCTTTCCGGTGGTGAATCGATGATGAATCGATAAATGATGGTGAAGAGTGCGTGAGTTCATGGCTGACGAAGGGAGAAGAGTGTGTGGTTGGGTTTAGGGTTTGACGGCGTGAGTGAATCAAACGAATCAATGGCGTAAGTTTACGACGGCATGGCTTCTTGGCTGACGAAGGTTTAAGGTTTGAAGGGAGAAGAGTGTGTGGTTGGATGACGAAGATGAGAAGGTTTTGTTTTTTGCGGTGAGTTCCAAAAGTTGTGCGCCAAAACACTAAGTATCCACAAAATGTCAAAATGCACGTGTGTTTGTTTTTATTTTATTTTATTTTTTATTATATAATAGCGCTTTATAGATAAGTGCTATTATATGCATACCTCCTTTACTAGCGATTTCCATGAAAATGCTATTAAAATTCTGGCTTATTTTTTTCATTGTTATTAGTAATTTTTAATAGCACTTTTAAGCAAAGCGCTATCGTAAATACCTTCCTATAATAGCGTTCTACAAAAACATGCTATTAAAAATCTTTGTCTGCATCCTATAATAGCGCCCGACTATAAAGTGCTATTATAGATGTTTGTGTTCCCTTTTTAATAGCACTTTCTTTAAAAGCGCTATTAAATTAGGCGATACAAAAGATCAATTTTGGCGTAGTGGATTTTGATGTACTCAGAATGAGGTAGGACATCAACCAAGATACCTCTAACTCTATGATGTTTTCTATAGACCTTTTTCTAAGCTGGTGTGAAAGCTTTTCTATCAAACACCATTACAACTCCGTTGATTGGAATATCAAAGCCATCTTCTATAATATCCCACAACATATCGTCAAGGCATATGACATGAGTATAGATATTTCTCTTACACCATTCAAACTCAGTAGAGTCTCCACTGAAAGTTAGAGATCTAGTTGTATAGTTGTTATTTTCTAGATTGCTATAATCATGATTTATAGCAACATGTGGAGTAGGAGTACCACCCCTAGATTCAGAAACACCATGCATACTTCAATATGTTCTTCTCATGATATTTTGTGTACCAGTGTTAAGTGTTTAGCACAAACCATGCTTTGATGCCAACTGAAGGTGAGAAAAACACAAGAGAGAAGGGGGTGAATTATGTTTTCTTTTTATTTCTTTTTAAAACTCTTAAGTCAAATTCCAAACACAAGGTTATTGAAACTGAGTTATTTAGAGATAGCCAACGAATATAAAATACAAGATAGAAGAATAATACACAGAGTTATCCTGGTTCCTTTCACAAACTGAGAGTAGTCCAGTCCCCATATACTTACAAGAGATTTTCACTATAACCAATCAAGATTAAAATTTGTTCAAGAACACAATCAAGAGACTTATATGCTTACACACATAAGTATAAGATTTCCTTGCTCAAATGCACAAGTCTGGGACTTCCTTGCTCACACACACAAGTATGAAACTTTCTTGCTCAAGCCCACAAGCTCAATACTTCCTTGCTCAAGCACACAAGCTCAAGACTTCCTTGTTCTAGCACATAAGCTAAAGACTTCCTTGCTCAAGCACACAAGCTCAAGAATTCCTTACTCAAGCACATAAACTCAAGACTTCCTTGCTCAAGCACACAAGCTCAAGACTTCCTTGCTCAAACACTTAGTAAGAGACTTCTAACAATCTACCTAGCAGATAAAAGATTGTTGGGTGAATACACTTGATATACAATCAGAAGTGTATAAATAATACAACACAATAGGACTCTTTTATGACTTAAGGATTTCTAAGATATTCAAGGATAAGAAATCCTAAGTTTATCTTGTAATAAAATTTTGAAAAAGTAGCTTCTCTTTGATTGTCAATCTTTTTTTAGCATGTACAACGTGTATTTCTTTATGTTGTTGCGTTCATGTGTTGTGATCTTACACTTTTCTTCAAGTCTTTTAGTTCCTTAAATAATATGGAAAAGAACTATTGGAGATGCAACTGTTGAATCCTTTGAGAAGCTTCAAAAGAGACGTCAGGATACGATGAGATGTTTCACCAAACTGTCAGGTTAAGTGAAACCTAGTTTGATAAACTTGTGCTACAAAATGAATTAACGGTTGTATCCGATCAAACTCTATGAAGAACATAGAGCTTCAGGTTATCATGTGATAAAGTATGTCCAAAGATAAAAAAATGACCCATCAATGTCACGTTGGTCTTAGCGCTTTGACTGACTCGGATTCTGATCACCAGAAGCAGACTTCTCCAAAGTTTGTTCTTCAAAGGCTGAATCTTTTAGAGTCTGATCTATCAATGTTGACCTCTTTGGAAGATGACTTTGTCATAGTCAATTATTCAGCTTTCGATACATCATAATATGATATTCATGCTTCTCTTTGCATGTTCAAAGACAGAACCAGTACTTGGATTTAATATAATTTTAGTTTATGGTCCTGCATAGTTGAACAAACATCAGTGTAATACCCCGTATTTTATAAATGCTCTGGATAATATTAGTTGAGACCAGTTGAGATCCAGTGTTCTCTGAGTATTTTATCTGATAAGATAATTAGAGCAACTGATGAACTCAGAGCTGATCAGATTAATATTATCTAACTCTAAGGTTTTATTAATTGGTGCATTTGAGCTAATTTGGACATTTAGTAGTGTTACTAATTAATGACTTTTCTCTATATCATTTCTTTTTTTCCTCATTTCCAAAGTTAGAAACATTTGGAGAAAGAGAAAGTAGAGAGAAGGAAGAGGAAAAGAAAGGAAAGAAAAGAAGAGAAAATCCAAGAGCTCAAGATCAAGAATCATCCACCATTCTTCATCAATTCATCTCATCTTCATCATCATCATCTTCTAATCCAGGTGGGTTCTAGATAGAAGCTTTAGTTGTAGAATTCTTGAGTTTCTAGAGTTAGGTTAGATTTTGAGAAAAATGAGCAATTTTGCAAATAAATGAAATCTAACGGTTGAAATGTGATATTAATTGCGTAGTATAGTCGAACCATGTATATGATCAATTGTTGATACTTGTTTTGAGGTTTGGAACTGATTTGGTATGGTAAGGGTGAGATTTGGGACCCTTGGAACCATGGAAAATGCAGGAAAGGAATTCTGGTTCTGATGCGATTCGCCAGGCGAATCAGGTCTCGCCACTAGTTTGTCGGGCGAAGTACTGGCGAAGAGGGATTCGCCAGGCGAAATCCTTAATCGCCGGGCGAAAATGAAGAGACAGAACATGTTTTGGCTACTTGAACTTTTGGGTTTTTCTAAAATTAGGTTTCTACGCTGTTTTTCCGGGCGAAGTACTGGCGAAGAGGGATTCTCCAGGAGAAATCCTTAATTGCCAGGCGAATCTGGCAGTTTTTCAATAATTTTCTTTTCTTCAAAAATCCGTAACTTTTGACTCGTTTATCCGATTTAAGCGTTCTTTATATCGATGTGAAGCTTTGAAAGTGTTCTATGCTATGGAGAGTAAAAATTTTGTTTATGAGATGGAATTCATTCGATTTTAGTAATTAATTGGAATTATGTAATTTATGTAAAACGAAACTTTTGGAAAATTAAAAGCTTCAAGAGGTGAGTTAGTGAGGAAACCTTAGTACAATAGAACGACTTAGCGAATAATGTGGCAATGCTTACATCGATACTTGAAGAGTGTCTTTGTTAAGTAGTTGTTAGTGGAGGATCGTATTTCCTCCGGTTGGTAGTTATCCCTTAATAAATACTGTGACCCGTGTTGAAGAGCCCCTTGTGCGGGATGGTCGGGGAGAAGTATTTATTAAGTAAGTAACCGTGACCCGTGTTGAAGTGCTCCTTGTGTGGGCTGGCCAGGGAGAAGTTACTTAGTGGTTAGTAACTGTGACCCGTGTTTAATCTCCTTGTGTAGGATGGCCGGGGAAAGTTACTTAGTGGATGGTACCGTGACCCGTGTTGCAGTGCTCCTTGTGTGGGCTGGTCGGGGAAAAGTACCATTTGTAGATAGTCGTGACCCGTGTTGAAGTGCTCCATGTGTGGGCTGGCCGGGGAGAAGTTATCTATGTTAAGGATCTGTGACCCATGTTGTAGTGTCTTGTATAGGCTGGCCGGGGAGAAGATTCCTTAACTAGTTGTCGCTTTTGTGAATTGTACGATTGTTCGCTAGTGTGAGATTTTGTGAACTCGAAGTCCTTTCCTTTCCCTTGTACTTGAGTTAGGATTTGGTTAGAACCTTGTAAAGCCGAGAGAATCCATAAGATAGAGAACTCACTGAGATTTGATGTATCTCACCCCACTATTGCTGAATATTTCAGGTACTTCAGGTTCCGCGAAGGGTAAGGATAAAGCCGTGTGATTATCCTTACTTGTTTGATGGCCTAGCTTCCGTTGTGAAGTTTTTTGAGATCGTTGTCGATCTAGTTCTTAGTATTTATCTTTGGAACATCTTGTATATATATTTATGCCATAGTTTTTTTGTATTAGGTATATTTGGGCATGTATATGTATAATGTGGTTACTAAGGACTTATTGGTATTTCAGTACCAAACGTGGAATTCATGTATAATATATGCTTTGATGTACGTATATATATGCGGGCGTTACAGTTGGTATCAGAGCAGGTCGTATCCTCGACCTAGCCATGAAATAGTATAAGTATTTCTTTCCGTTTCATATGTGTTGTGTCGCCATTGGTCTTAAGTGTTATATTTATGGTATTGAGCCTGATCAACTTAATCCTATCTGTATGACCTTTAGGAACATGGCTGACGAACGCAGAAGCAACCGTGGTAGACCCAAAACTACTCCAGCTGGGACGAATCCGCCAGGAGGCGATGAGAATGCTCCTTTGTATCAGTTTATGCAACAGATGCAGCAACAGCAGAACCAGTTTATGCAACAGATACAGCAATAGCAGAACCAGTTTATGCAACAAATGGTACAATAAATGAATGGAGGTCTACATCCTCAGGTGGTTGTTCCCGAAGCTGTAGGTGGGACTTTCCGGGATTTCTTCCGCATGAATCCTCCTGAATTTCATGGCGGATTAGATCCTATAAAGGCTCACGAATGGATAGCTGGTATGGAAAGAATTTTCTTGATAGTGCATTGTAGTGAGGAAAATAAGGTGGTATTCGCTTCTCATTCGTTGAAGGGTCTTGTCATGAGGTGGTGGGAGAGTGTTTCGGCTCTTATGACTATTCAGGGTGTGCCCAAGGTCTGGGAACAATTCAAGGCAATTTTCATGGAGAAATATTTTCCTAGCTCCTTGAGGACTCAGAAAGAGTTTGCATTTCAACAGTTAAGACATGGTAGTATGACTGTGGCCATTTATGCTGAAAAGTTTGAGGACATGTTGCTTATTCTAGGCAGGCTATGTATGCTCCAGATGAAAGGTGGAAAATAGATCAGTTTCTTTTTGGACTAAAAGCAGAGATCTCTCATAGTGTGTCTCAGAGAGAGTTCACCACTTATGTTGAAGTTCTAAGGCAATGCTATGTGGCCGAGCATAGTTTGAAGAAAGTCCAAGCTGAAAGTGTCGCAAGTAGGGTGAATCAGGGTGATCGTGGGAGTCCAAGTCAGCAGGTTGGGCCTAGATCACAAGCTTTCAAAGGGAAGCAGGTGCAGGTTTCTAGACCTAACGTTATTCCTTTATGTAGGGTATGAAACAAACGTTATTTTGGGAAGTGTGTTGATGGGAGTTTTAGGTGTTATAATTGTAATGGAATAGGACATGTGGCTAGAGATTGTACTCAGAATAGAAACCAAGTGCAAGGAAGGAATATCAGACGGGTTTATACTTTGGATGCAAAGAAGACGAAATGTGACAACTCTTTGATTACGGGTACGTGTTTCGTAAATGGTCAACCTTGTTTTGTTTTATTTGATTGTGGGGCAACACATTCTTTTGTGTCTATGCAATGTGTGAAGCGACTTGGGTTGCAAGCTATTCCTTTGTCTCCTCCTATGGTGGTCACTACCGCCATGGATGAAATGGTTGAGACACCGTTGATGTGTGAAAACTGTGTTTTATCTGTGAATGGTAGAGTTTTTCATATTGACCTTATCTGTTTACCGCTTAAGAAGGTTGATGTCATTTTGGGGATGGATTGGCTTTCTGCTAATTCGGTGTTTATGGTGTGAGGAAAAGCTAATCATCATTCCATCTGTTGAGGCTACCCCGAAGGATGTGTTAACAACTATTTTAGAAGGTACGGTGGGAATGATAAATTTCTTGTTTGAGAAGGAGAAATCTGTTTTACCGGTTCTTACTAAGGAGGGGAGTAGTGACCAGCAAGTGCTGAGTATTCCTATAGTTTGTGAGTTTCCCAAAGTTTTTCCCGAGGACGTTATTTCTCTTTCTCCGGAGAGAGAATTTGAGTTCTATATTGACCTGGTACCAGGAACGGCTCCTATATCCGTTTCTCTTTATCGGATGGCAACGCTTGAATTGAGAGAATTAAAGGACCAATTGGAGGATTTGATGGCTAAGCATTTCATTTGACCTAGCGTTTCACCGTGGGGAGCTCCAGTTTTGTTGGTAAAGAAGAAAGATGGTGGAATGAGGTTGTGTATTAATTATCGTAAGTTGAATAAAGTCATCATCAAGAGCAAATACCCATTACCCAGGATAGACGACCTGTTGGATCAATTGAAAGGAGTTTGTGTGTTCTCGAAGATTGATTTACGGTCGGGTTATCATCAGATCTGAGTGAAGAGTTCCGATGTGCCTAAGACTGCATTTAGAACCCGTTACGGCCATTACGAATTCTTAGTGATGCCCTTCGGTGTGACTAATGCTCCAGCTGTTTTTATGGATTACATAAATCGTATATTTCATGCTTACTTGGACCAATTTTTTGTAATCTTTATTGACGGAATTCTTATTTATTCTCGTACTCCACAAGAGCACGGAGAACATCTGAGAATTGTCTTATTGGTTTTGCAGAAGAAGCAACTTTTTGCTAAGTTAAGCAAGTGCGAGTTTTGGATGACGGAAGTTAATTTTCTTGGACATGTTATATCTCAAGGTGGTGTGGCAGTGGATCCGTCAAAGGTAGAAGCAGTGATTAATTGAGAGAGACCAAAGAATGCTTCAGAAGTTAGAAGTTTCTTGGGATTGGCAGGTTACTATAGAAGGTTCATCAAGGGTTTTTCTCAATTGACCTTACCAATGACAAAACTTACTCGAAAAGATTGTGCTTATGAGTGGGATTCGGGTTGTGAACAAAGCTTTATGAAATTGAAGGAAAGTTTGACGACAGCTCCTGTGTTAATCATTCCTGGTCCTAACAACTCTTACGAAGTATTTTACGATGCTTCTAAGATGGGATTAGGAAGTGTTTTGATGCAAGGCGGTCAAGTAGTAGCTTATGCTTCTCGACAATTGAAAGTTCATGAGAAGAATTATCCAACTCATGATTTGGAACTAGCAGCGGCTGTGTTTGCACTGAAGGTGTGGCGTCATTATTTGTATGGTGTACGTTTTGAAATGTTCAGTGACCCTTTGAAGTATTTATTTGACCAAAAGGAGTTGAATATGCGACAAAGAAGGTGGATGGAGTACTTAAAGGATTATGACTTAGAATTAAAGTACCATCCAGGAAAAGCAAATAAAGTAGCAGACGCATTAAGTCGGAAAATGGTTCATAGTACCGAATTGATGCTATTGGAGTATGCGTTGTTGGAAAAGTTTAGAGACCTTAATCTTCAGTTTGTGTGGACTCCAAATGGTGTAATTATGGGAAATTTGAATGTCAATTCTACTCTAAGAGTTGAGATTCAACAAGAATAAGTTTTAGAAGAGAAGTTTCAAGAGATGGGATTGTCCTATTTAACTAGAGGATTTATGTTCCGAATGATGCGTTATTAAAAAGGAAGATTTTAGATTAAGCTCATAAAGGTAAATTTACGATACATCCTGGTTCTTCGAAGATGTATCAGGACTTAAAGAAAGATTATTGGTGGTCCGAAATGAAAAAGGATATTGCGTTTTATGAGTCAGAATGTGCAGTGTGCCAACAGGTGAAGATTGAACACCAAAGACCGGGCGGTCTGTTGCAACCTTTAGAGACTCCAGTTTGGAAGTGGGATAGTATTTCTATGGACTTTGCAGTAGGTTTACCCCGTACACAAGGTGGTTATGATTATATTTGGGTGATTGTGGATCGACTAACGAAATATGCGCATTTCTTAGCCGTGAAGACTACTTACAAGGCAAGTCATCTTGTAAGGTTGTTTATTGCTGAAATTGTGAGATCGTATGGTGTTCCCTCTAGCATTGTGTTCGATAGAGATCCAAAGTTTACTTCAAGGTTTTGGAAGGCTTTTCAACAAGCTATGGGTACGAGGTTGCGTTTGAGCACGTCGAATCATCCTCAAACGGATGGTTAGACTGAGCGAACAATACAAATGATGGAAGATATGTTAAGAGCTTGTGTGCTAGAAAGTAGAGGAAATTGGAAGGAACTTCTACCGTTGATTGAGTTTTCTTATAACAATAGTTACCATGCGAGCATCGGTATGGCTCCTTATGAAGCATTGTATGGGAGGAAATGTAGAACACCTTTGTGTTGGGCGGAAGTTGGTGAAGATAGAATTTTAGGACCCGAAATTATCCAAGAGACTACGGAAAAGATTCGGATGATCCGCGAGAAAGTTAAACAAGCACAAGATCGTCAAAAGAGTTATGCGGAAAACCGTAGAAGACCTTTAGAATTTGAAGAAGGTGACCATGTATTTTTGAAAGTTACTCCGAGATTGCGATTGAAATGACCATTTAAGTCACGCAAGTTAAGTCCGAGATACGTGGGACCGTATCAGATCTTAGAAAGGATCGGTGAAGTAGCGTACAGATTAGCCTTGCCACCCTCTCTGTTAGAGATGCATGACGTCTTTCATGTATCTCAGCTCAAGAAGTTTATTCCTGATCCTCTTCAGCCAGTTCTACCAGAGACAGTGGAAATAGAAGCAGACTTGACTTTTGAACCTCAACCGAGCCGGGTGGTGGGAAGAGAAACAAAGGTATTAAGGAACAAGGGCATTCCTCTTGTTAAGGTGCAATGGGATGTGACGCATCCGGGTGATGCTACTTGGGAACTATAATCGGAAATGCGGGATGCTTACCCTCATCTGTTCAGGTAATTTTTTTAAATTCGAGGAAGAATTTCTATTTAAGGAGGGGAGGATGTAATACCCCGTATTTTATAAACGCTCTGGATAATATTAGTTGAGACCAGTTGAGATCCAGCGTGCTCTGAGTATTTTATCTGATAAGATAATTAGAGCAACTGATGAACTCAGAGCTGATCACATTAATATTATCTAACTCTAAGGTTTTATTAATTGGTGCATTTGAGCTAATTTGGACATTTAGTAGTGTTACTAATTAATGACTTTTCTCTATATCATTTCTTTTTTTCCTCATTTCCAAAGTTAGAAACATTTGGAGAAAGAGAAATTAGAGAGAAGGAAGAGGAAAGGAAAGGAAAGAAAAGAAGAGAAAATCCAAGAGCTCAAGATCAAGAATCATCCACCACTCTTCATCAATTCATCTCATCTTCATCATCATCATCTTCTAATCCATGTGGGTTCTAGATAGTAGCTTTAGTTGTAGAATTCTTGAGTTTCTAGAGTTAGGTTAGATTTTGAGAAAAATGAGCAATTTTGCAAATCAATGAAATCTAACGGTTGAAATGTGTTATTAATTGCGTAGTATAGTCGAACCATGTATATGATCAATTGTTGATACTTGTTTTGAGGTTTGGAACTGATTTGGTATAGTAAGGGTGAGATTTGGGACCCTTGGAACCATGGAAAACGCAGGAAAGGAATTCTGGTTCTGATGCGATTCGCCAGGCGAAACAGGATTCGCCAGGAGAATTAGGTCTTGCCACTAGTTCGTCGGGCGAAGTACTGGCGAAGAGGGATTCGCCAGGCGAAATCCTTAAACGCCGGGCAAAAATGAAGAGACAGAACATGTTTTGGCTACTGGAACTTTTGGGTTTTTCTAAAACTAGGTTTCGTCACTGTTTCGCCGGGCGAAGTACTGGCAAAGAAGGATTCGCCAGGCGAAATCCTTAACCGCCAGGCGAATCTGGCAGTTTTTCAATAATTTTCTTTTCTTCAAAAATCTGTAACTTTTGACTCGTTTATCCGATTTAAGCGTTCTTTATATCGATGTGAAGCTATGAATGTGTTCTATGCTATGGAGAGTAAAAATATTGTTTATGAGATGGAATTCATTTGATTTTGGTAATTAATCGGAATTATGTAATTTATGTAAAACAGAACTTTTGGAAAATTAAAAGCTTCAAGAGGTGAGTTAGTGAGGAAACCTTAGTACAATAGAACGACTTAGCGAATAGTGTGGCAACACTTACATCGATACTTGAAGAGTGTCTTTCTTAAGTAGTTGTTAGTGGAGGATTGTATTTCCTCCGGTTGGTAGTTATCCCTTAATAAATATTGTGACCCATGTTGAAGAGCCCCTTATGCAGGATGGCCGGGGAGAAGTATTTATTAAGTAAGTAACTGTGACCCGTGTTGAAGTGCTCCTTGTGTGGGCTGGCCGAGTGTTGGATACAGAATAGGGCAAGCAGCAAAAATATTTATTTTCAGAAAGAATTCCCTCCGGGATTTATGTCGTGTCCACAGAGATCGGTTCGAGGGAAAGAATGTCGTTCGACAGTCTCTCGCGTTAATGAGTTTGGGTTTAAAATGGTTTAAAACAAGAAAACAGAAAAGTAAACATTAAAACATAACAAGAAATTCATTCTTCAGAGACAAGAAACTTATCAGGCGTGCACATAATTGACTCCTCACAAACTTAAACTTACCGACCAGTTATACTCAACCTACAATACTCCTCAATATCACCCAGCATCGCTCACAACACAAGTTATGTCTAACGCAAAGTTGAGAGAACAACCGTGTTACCATTGCCGACACTTTCGTACGCTAGCTCAAGGCACGGAGGCATTAAGTTTCGACGCCTATTGAAGATTGTTAGACCTAAATCTATCTCTAGAATCTAGAAACTAACAGACAATTATCCGTAATCGAAGTTTGCGACGGTTATCTCTAACACAACCCAAACCCCACGCATAAAGCAAAAATCAGAGACAATCACCAATAGAGATTTATAAAGCAAGTTTTATACAACGCCATGGGCGACAAATATAAATGAGTTTACAACAAATACATATACACAACCCAACCATAAAGAAAAACACAAAGAAAAAGAGAAATGAACCAAACATCTCGCGGATTATCAGAGCCGGTCGACGATCAATCCACCCCAGTTCATCCGTATGCATGCTCCACAGTTGTTTTCTAAGCTAATCTACTAAAAAAATGAAGTTTGATGGAGTTGGAGCAATCCCCAAAACCATACTCTAAAAAGTAACTGAAATAAACTATATACAATTTCAATTATGTACTGTTCGTACAACGAACACTTCATTCGCAAAGCGAATGGCTCAAAAAATGGTACTTTAAGTGCCTCTGATTGCTAAACCACCTCTGCTTTCCTTCGCGAGTTCACAGTGCAAACGAATCATTTGCAAAGCGAATGCTCGCTGATTAGTTCGCAAAGCGAACTTTGGTTCCTTTTTCCTCTGCCTCATTCTGGGAGCATTCGCTAGGGAACTCGCCAGTTGTTCGCAAAGCGAACATTCGCTGCCAGTTCGTAAAGCGAACAAGACAGAAAACCAGCCCTTATTTAGCTCTTCTTCTGCTCCCTTTTATTGGTTCAAATGGCACATCTTGGAGTCTTTATTGCTCATTGCTCCAACAAATGCTTTATCACCTTCAAAATGAATGGAAAACCATTAATCTTTACATAAATGAATCAAAAACACAAATATATACTAACTAACGTATTTATACACAAAGTGGGGTTTATTCGACCGATATTTACCAAAAAGTATAGATAAGTGCAACAAAACTTATATACAAAAATAGGTACAATTTGCACTTATCAACTCTCCCCAACTTACATAATTGTTTGTCCACAAACAAGAATCAAACACACTTAAAGAAGCACAAGCAATATCCAAAGAAAGACGAATCAACAGGTTTTGAAAAACGGAAAAGAATGAATGGTGTTAGTTTCTTGGATTGGCTAGAATTTTGGTAAAACAAAGGTTGTTCAATGTTGATGTCAAGGTAGTGATGTTGCAACATTATGTCTTAACACTGGGTTGTGTTAAGTATTTTAGTTGGATGTCTGATGTCACATGCGATGTTGTGACATTAGGTCTGTAGAATTAATAACATCAGGTTTAGTGATGTTGTTAGGGTTTGCGTTTTAGCTGGAATTGTGGAGAGCAGGTAGTCTCATTGGATGCGAGTATCTTGGGTTAGATATTCTCTGTTGCATTGAGATTTGATGCAGATTTATAGGAGATTTAAAGGCTGGAGATTTAAGAAGATTTTAGGAGAAAATCTGTTTTAAAAAGATTCAGTTTTAAATAACAAATTAGGTCAGATGTTGTAGAGGTCCAAGTCCAATTAAAAGAGCTATATAAAGCGCAACAATCCTGAAGGAAAAGTAACGAAGAAAGAGAGCTAAAGACTGAGTGTCGTTTGTGTCTTCGTGTATGTTTTGTAAACCATTCGAGTGTGAATTGGTATTGTTGTTTTGAGTTGTTCTTGATCAAAGCTGTGAAGCAGAATCAAGTAGTGCGTTTCAAAGTGTGTGATCTTTGAATTGTGTCACAGAAGTGGTTTTAGGGATTGAGTAGTGTTCTCATATCTAAGTGGTTTCTTAGGTAGAAAGTCACTAGTAGGAATTAAGATTATGAGATTGTCAACTGGGTTGTTGAGTCTGTAATTTAATTCTACAAGTAGTGAATTTCATCCATGGCTTGGTAGCCCCTAGACGTAGGTAGTTAGACCGAACTGGGTGAACAATTCATTGTGTTGATTTATTGCTTGTTATTGCATTGTCCATTGCAGAGTGTGTTGTTGTGATATCGCACTTAACATCACACATCTGGTACCAGAATTTCAATTGGTATCAGAGCAGGCATCCTGTCTATCTCTGGGTGAGATCTAGGGAAGTTACTTTCTGGTGTAAAGATGGACAAAGAAGTTGGAGGATTTGTCAACAGACCCCCTATTTTGGATGGCTCGAATTATGATTATTGGAAGCCAAGGTTGATAACTTTTTTGAAATCCTAGAACAGCAGGGCTTGGAAGGCTATAATTAAAGAATGGAAAGCACCTGTTGTATTTGAAAAAGATGATGCTGGGAAAGATAAAGAGGGCACCTCAAAGCTGAAGCCTGAAGAAGAATGGACCAAGGAAGAAGATGAGCTTGCCCTTGGTAATTCCAAAGCTCTAAATGCAATTTTCAATAGAGTGGATAAGAATATATTCAGGTTGATCAATACCTATGAAGTTGCTAAGGAAGCATGGGATATTTTGAAGGCTACACATGAAGGAACATCTAGAGTTAAGATGTCAAGACTTCAGCTTCTAACATCGAAGTTTGAAAGTCTGAAGATGAAGGAAGATGAGACTATCCATGACTTCCACATGAGTATTCTTGAGCTGTCCAATGCATCCAGTGCTCTTGGAGAAAAGATGTCAGAAGAAAAGCTTGTAAGGAAAATCCTTAGGTCCCTTCCTAAGAGGTACAAGATGAAGGTGATTGTAATTGAAGAAGCTCAAGACATCAGCAAGATGAGGGTTGATGAGCTCATTGGATCTTTTCAAACTTTTGAGCTTGGGTTGAATGAGGAAGAACCTGAGAAGAAGTCCAAGAGTATAGCTTTAGTTTCCAGTTCTGAAGAAGCCAAGAAAGAGAAAGTAGATGACTCTCAAGAGGAGCTGTCTCAGGCTATTGCTTTGCTGGGTAAACAGTTCAACAAAGTTATGAAGAGGATAAATAGGAGTTATAATACCAATGTCAAGAACATTACCTCTGACATCAACAGATCAGGAGAACAAGGGAAGAAGTCTAAAGATGAAGAAAAATCCAGTAATGACAAAGGGATACAATGCTTTGAGTGTGAAGGGTATGGACATGTCAAGAAGGAATGCCCCACTTTTCTAAAGAAGCAGAAAGGGTTATCAGCTTCTTGGTCTGACAGTGAGAGTGAATCTGAAGAAAATTCAGCTAAACTTGTTAAAGCTATGGTTGGGGTTTATGAGTCAGATGATGAGTCTTGGAATGATGAAGTTACTTATGATGAACTTGCTGTCACTTATAAAGATCTTTTCATGAGAAGTGAACAAGTGTGTCTGGAAGGAGAAGAGCTGAAGAAAACCATAGTACAGTTAAAAGCTGAAAAGACTGACCTTGAAGCTGAAGTTAGTATGCTTAACTATAAGCTGGACTCTATGACCAAAACTATCAGAATGTTGAACAATGGTACTAATGCGTTAGACAACATTCTTAGTATTGGAAAGATGGCTGGAGATAAATGTGGTTTGGGATTCACCAGTGATGCAGGTTCTATCACCCCAAAACCAGTGATGTTAAAATAGATGTTAAAACATCATGACAGAACTCCATCTAAGAAGAAATATAGACGCTGGAGGTGTCACCATTGTGGATGTTTTGGACACATTAAGGCTTATTGTTATAAGCTACATGGGTATCCACAGAAGGTTCATCAGGTTGTTCCCAAACAGAACTGTTATAAAGGAAGGCAGGTTCCCAAGCCTAAGAAGCAATGGGTCCCTAAAGTTAAGGTTACCAGCTTGATAGCTCACACTTCTTTAAGGGTTTCTACCAAAGAAGATTGGTACTTTGACAGTGGGTGTTCAAGGCACATGACTGGAGTAAAGAATCTGTTGGTAGATGTGAAGCTTCATTCTTCAGGCTATGTTACATTTGGTGATGGGGTCAAAGGAGAGATCAAGGGGAGTGGTAAACTGAACTATGCTGGTGCTCCCAAACTGGAGGATGTTCTTCTTGTTAAAGGACTGACAGCTAATTTGATTAGCATTAGTCAACTTTGCGATCAAGGATTCAAAGTAGACTTTACAAAGTCTGAATGCATTGTCAAAGATGATAAAGGAGAAGTCATTATGAAAGGAGCCAGGTCTAAGGACAACTGTTATCTCTGGGTGCCACAAGACTTAAGTTCTTCCACTTGTGTTTTTACTAAAGAAGATGATGTCAAAATCTGGCATCAGAAGTTGGGACATCTTCACCTAAAGGGAATGAAGAGAATCATCTCCTCAGAAGCAGTCAGAGGAATTCCCAAACTTAATATTGAGGAAGGAAAAGTGTGTGGAGACTGTCAAAAAGGGAAGCAGACAAAGATGTCTCATCCAAAGTTTCAACATGACACCACCTTCAAGGTATTGGAACTACTTCATATGGACTTGATGGGACCTATGCAGGTGGAAAGTCTGGGTGGAAAGAAATATGCATATGTAGTTGTGGATGACTATTCTAGGTACACCTGGGTGAGCTTCATCAAAGACAAATCAGAGGTGTTTGATGTTTTTAAAGATCTTTGTCAAAGACTCCAAAGAGAAAAGGAGAGTAAGGTTATTAGAATAAGAAGTGACCATGGAAGAGAGTTTGAGAATTGCAAGTTTGAAGAATTCTGCTCTGCTGAAGGTATAAGTCATGAGTTTTCATCTCCTATTACTCCTCAGCAAAATGGAGTAACTGAGAGGAAGAACAGAACTATCCAAGAGTCTGCTAGAGCGATGATCCACGCCAAGAAACTTCCTTATCATTTCTGGGCTGAAGCCATAAATACTGCCTCCTACATTCACAACAGGGTTACACTGAGAAGAGGCACTTCATCCACTCTGTATGAACTATGGAAGGGAAGAAAACCTAATGTTAAATACTTTCATGTTTTTGGAAGTAGATGTTATATTCTGGATGATAGAGAACAGAGAAGAAAATTGGATTCCAAAAGTGATGAAGGAATATTTTTGGGATACTCTACTAACAGCAGAGCATATAGGGTTTCAAACTCTAGAACCAAGGTGATGATGGAGTCAATCAATGTGGTGATTGATGACAATGACAAGCAAGGAGATGATGATGTGCTTGATGATGTTGGAACATCAGTTGGTGAAGTTGCACCAGAAGCTGAAGACAGTATTCCAACTCCTGGTGTTGCTGCTGCTGAGCCTGAAACTGAGCAACCTCATAAGGATCCCTCCATCAGAGTGCAGAAGGACCACCAAAAGGAGCTAATTATAGGTGATCCAAACTCTAGAGTGAGGACTAGGTCAAGAGATGTTATAGCAAGTTCATGCTTTGTCTCCAAAATTGAGCCAAAGAATGTCAAGGAAGCATTGATTGACGAGTTTTGGATAAATGCAATGCATGAAGAGCTGGAGCAATTCAAGAGGAATGAAGTATGGGAGCTTGTACCTAGGCCTGAGGGAGTTAATGTGATTGGCACCAAGTGGATCTACAAGAATAAATCTGATGAACAAGGAGTGGTCACCCGAAACAAGGCCAAATTAGTTGCTCAGGGATACACTCAGGTTGAAGGAATTGATTATGATGAAACCTTTGCTCCTGTGGCAAGACTGGAATCTATCAGATTGCTCTTAGGTGTGGCTTGTAATTTCAAATTCAAGCTCTTTCAGATGGATGTTAAAAGTTCCTTCTTGAATGGTTACTTAAATGAAGAGGTGTATGTTGATCAACCAAAAGGATTTATTGATCCAACATTTCCTGACCATGTGTACAAACTAAGGAAAGCTCTATATGGTTTGAAGCAAGCACCAAGAGCTTGGTATGAAAGACTTACTGAATTCCTGGTTGTGAATGGCTACAGAAAATGAGGGATTGACAAGACCTTGTTTGTTAAAGAGGAAGGAGGAAAATTGATGATAGCTCAAATCTATGTTGATGACATAGTATTTGGTGGGATGTCGGATGCGATGGTGAAACATTTTGTGGAACAGATGCAGTCTGAATTTGAAATGAGTCTTGTTGGTGAGCTAAACTATTTTCTTGGTCTACAAGTTAGACAAATGGAGGACTCCATATTCATTTCTCAGAGCAAGTATGCAAAGAACATAGTGAAGAAGTTTGGTTTAGAAAATGCTAATCACAAGAGGACTCCTGCTCCTACTCATCTAAAATTATCCAAGGATGAACATGGTGTCAGTGTGGATCAAAGTTTATATAGAAGCATGATTGGGAGTCTATTGTATCTCACAACTAGCAGACCTGACATTGCTTTTGCTGTTGGAGTTTGTGCTAGATATCAATCTGAACCTAAGGCTAGTCACTTGAATCAAGTGAAAAGGATCTTGAAATATGTTAATGGCACTAGCGACTATGGGATGTTGTACAGTCATGGATCTGGGACTGAGTTACGGGGATATTGTGATGCTGACTGGGCTGGGAGTGCAAATGATAGGAAAAGCACTTCAGGAGGATGTTTCTTCCTAGGGAACAATCTGATATCATGGTTTAGTAAAAAGCAGAACTGTGTGTCTCTTTCTACTGCTGAACCTGAGTACATAGCCGCAGGAAGTAGTTGCTCTCAACTTATTTGGATGAAGCAGATGTTAACATAATACAATGTCAAGCAAGATGTCATGACATTATACTGTGATAATTTAAGTGCTATCAATATCTCTAAGAATCCTATTCAACATAGCAGAACTAAGCATATTGACATACGACATCATTTTATAAGAGAATTGGTTGAGGATAAAGTTGTTACATTGGAGCATGTAGCTACAGAAAAACAGTTAGCTGATATCTTCACTAAAGCATTAGATGCAAACCAATTTGAAAGGTTAAGAAGTAAATTGGGAATTTGCATACATGAAGATTAATTGTGCTAGAGAGTGTATTAAGCAGTTGTATTATTTATTAGAAATTGATTTTATTCAACTGCTGATAGCATACAAGTTTGAAGTACATCACTAGTTACAGATTATCCCAACCCCCTGCATCTAGAAAAGCTTTCCAGTCTTCATCCCAATCATCATCAGCAGCTTGTTGTTGCACAGGAAGCTTTTTGCTTGGTTTCATGGTTGTTTCTGAGGTTCTGCCTGTCCGTTTGGCTCCTGAAGTAGTTGCAGCTGCAGTCATTGTTTTGCTTATCTGCTGAGGTGGATCTGAAGTCGTGCTCTTCTGCTTGAAGTTCTTTGCTGCACCTTTTCTGTTTGACTGGCTCATTCTTGGTTGCTGAGTGGTGCTGCTAGTAGAAAGGCTTGTGTTTATAATGAAAAACAAAGAGCTTAGTTTGTATCGACTGAACAGTCTATGTGTTGGAACTTGTGTTTTTGGGAAGCATCATGTTTGACCATGTCCTTATGTCAGAACATTGTGTTTGGTGATTGTCAAATTATGGCTAAAAAGGGGGAGAAATAGCCAAGAGAGCAAATAGCCAAGAGTATCAAAGAGTACAAATGTCAAATATTCTGATATGTCAAATGCTGTCAAAGGAGTTGATGGTTGTTACTGCTAAGGAATGAAGTCAATGAATATGCTGCTGAGGATGTAGCTGATTGTTGATGTTATAGCACAGAAGTGCAGATATTGAGGGGGAGTAATTGCTGATCTGTGAACAACTGGTATGCTGGTTCATGATTGAGGGGGAGCACCATTTTGGTTGTTACCAAGTTGCTGATGAAGATGATGCTGCAGCAGAGTTTTGTGAAGTGAAGTCTTTATGTATTGAAGATGTTGCTGCTTGAAGTTTCAAAAATTATTCAAGTTTTTTCTGCTGCTGAAGTCTCTGAAGGTGCAGAGATTGTTTTAGCCAAACTTAGCCAAAGGGGGAGATTGTTAGTTTCTTGGATTGGCTGGAATTTTGGTAAAATAAAGGTTGTTCAATGTTGATGTCAAGGTGGTGATGTTGCAACATTATGTCTTAACACTGGGTTGTGTTAAGTATTTTAGTTGGATGTCTGATGTCACATGCGATGTTATGACATTAGGTCTGCAGAATTAATAACATCAGGTTTAGTGATGTTGTTAGGCTTTGCGTTTTAGCTGGAATTATGGAGAGTAGGTAGTCTCATTGGATGCGAGTATCTTGGGTTAGATATTCTCTGTTGCATAGAGATTTGATGCAGATTTGTAGGAGATTTAAAGGCTGAAGATTTAAGAAAATTTTAGGAGAAAATCTATTTTAAAAAGATTCAGTTTTAAATAACAAATTAGGTCAGATATTGTAGAGGTCCAAGTCCAATTAAAAGAGCTATATAAAGCGCAACAATCCTGAAGGAAAAGTAACGAAGAAAGAGAGCTAAAGACTGAGTGTCGTTTGTGTCTTCGTGTATGTTTTGTAAACCATTCGAGTGTAAATTGGTATTGTTGTTTTGAGTTGTTCTTGATCAAAGCTGTGAAGCAGAATCAAGTAGTGCGTTTCAAAGTGTGTGATCTTTGAATTGTGTCATAGAAGTGGTTTTAGGGATTGAGTAGTGTTCTCATATCTAAGTGGTTTCTTAGGTAGAAAGTCACTAGTAGGAATTAAGATTAGGAGATTGTCAACTGGGTTGTTGAGTCTGTAATTTAATTATACAAGTAGTGAATTTCATCCCTGGCTTGGTAGCCCCCAGACGCAGGTAGTTAGACCGAACTGGGTGAACAATTCATTGTGTTGATTTATTGCTTGTTATTGCATTGTCCATTGCAGAGTGGTTGTTGTGACATCGCACTTAACATCACACATCTGGCACCAGAATTTCAAATGGTTCAAATGATAAACGGTACACACAAAGTAAATACTTACCACTAAACTACGACGACAACATAGTCACGAAACAAATGTAAAATACAAAAATCATGCCAAAAAATCTAAAACAACACAAGTTCCAAAGTGAATCACACCTAGCAAAAATAATCATCGGTAGATGAAAACACAAAATAAGGTACTTTACACTCACACAACACTCATGCAAACAAAGACTAAATTATGCATACATCCACAAATTCACATTGAAAATACAAAGGCAAGAATCACAAGGACTTTCAAGGCTGTAACGTGGTCGGGTAAACAAACAAGGGGCAATTTCTAAAGGTAATTGAAACAAAAACTTACCTAAACCTAAGGGAGTGATCAACTCACAAAGACCCAAACACCAAATTCCAATCAAGTTCTTCCACAATCCCAAGTGTTACACAACACACAATACTTATTTAGCACAATTATTGAAACTCTTTTTGTTTCCTTTTTCAAGGACTTTCTTTTTCTTCTTGTTTCTTTCTTTTTCTTGGTTTTCTTTTTTTTCATTTATTTTATTTTATTTTTCATCCTCATAGAAAACAACCAATGAGTAAACAATCATTCTCTCCCAAACTTGAATTCAACCACATCATCATGTGAATACTCCCTACTTTCTAAGGTAAGGTAAAAATTCATACAACAACATAAAGTTGAGGTCCAAGAAAAAACAAAATCCAATAAAAAATAAGTGAACTAAATACTCATAGACAAGCATTAAGTTCAAATAAAACATGGATCAAAAAACTCAAAGGGGTTACGAATTCTCACACACTCACAAGGTTAATGACTATTTGGCTAGGTAGTTGTGCTCAAGATGAAACAAAATGCCTTGATCCTTTTCATGCTTTCATATAATCAACACAAACAAAAGATTAAGCATAATAAAATCCAGTTAAAACAAGAATGTTGGTACTCCGTGCATATATGAACAATAGAAGGCTTCCTCATAAAAAGGGCGGGAACTAAAGTGATTCACAATTGAACAAGTATACAAAAGAATGAATGGCATGGAAGTTTGTAAAATGCCTAAGTATCATGAATATGCTAAAGTCTAGAAAGCGATAAACACATACCTTGGACGTGTACAAAACTTAACAATATCATTACCATACATCCGCAAGTTGAAACGATCAAACTTGGAACATCACCAAATTTCCTCAAGCAACTCAAAACAAGCTCGTTGACAAACGCAAAAACTATTAATATACACAAATTGAAAAACTGGCAAAAATTCATTAAACAAGTTGTAAAGTGAAGATTTGAGAATTTTACGAAAAATCCGAGTACAACTTGTTTAATGAATACTCACCACACTACCTAAACTAAACAACAACAAAAGAAAAGAATACACCATGCTTGTCTTACGTCGTAAGCTCTACGCCTTTACAATGCTTAGCTAATAACTTCCTTCCTTCATGCCATAGTGATGCCTCACCGCGCAAACCAAAAGCAAGTGCCCTAACCAGACACTTAAACAAACGTTACGGGAACAAATTGTATACAACACTTGAACAAACATAATGGAAATAGACAATATATACGATATATACAAAACTCAAAAACAAAGAAACTATCGCAATGTGATTCAATATCAAAACCAATCCCCGGCAACGACGCCATTTTGTTGGATGCAGAATAGGGCAAGCAGCAAAAATATTTATTTTCGGAAAGAATTCCCTCCGAGATTTATGTTGTGTCCACAGAGATCGGTTCGAGGGAAAGAATGTCGTTCGACAGTCTCTCGCGTTAATGAGTTTGGGTTTAAAATGGTTTAAAACAAGAAAACAGAAAAGTAAACATTAAAACATAACAAGAAATTCATTCTTCAGAGACAAGAAACTTATCAGGCGTGCACATAATCGACTCCTCACAAACTTAAACTTATCGACCAGTTATACTCAACCTACAATACTCCTCAATATCACCCAGCATCGCTCACAACACAGGTTATGTCTAACACAAAGTTGAGAGAACAACCGTGTTACCATTGCCGATACTTTCGTACGCTAGCTCAAGGCACGGAGGCATTAAGTTTCGACGCCTATTGAAGATTGTTAGACCTAAATCTATCTCTAGAATCTAGAAACTAACAGACAATTATCCCTAATCGAAGTTTACGACGATTATCTCTAACGCAACCCAAACCCCGCGCATAAAGCAAAAATTAGAGACAATCACCAATAGATATTTGTAAAGCAAGTTTTATACAACGCCATGGGCGACAAATATACATGAGTTTACAGTAAATACATATACACAACCCAACCATAAAGAAAAACACAAAGAAAAAGAGAAATGAACCAAACATCTCGCGGATTGTCAGAGTCGATCGACGATCAATCCACCCCGGTTCATCCGTATGCATGCTCCACAGTTGTTTTCTAAGCTAATCTACTGAAAAAATGAAGTTTGATGGAGTTGGAGCAAGAATCCACAAAACCATACTCTAAAAAGTAACTGAAATAAACTATATACAATTTCAATTTTGTACTGTTCGCACAGCGAACACTTCATTCGCAAAGCGAATGGCTCAAAAAATGGCACTTTAAGTGCCTCTGATTGCTAAACCGCCTCTGCTTTCCTTCGCGGGTTCGCAGTGCGAATGAATCATTCGCAAAGCGAATGCTCGCTGATCAGTTCGCAAAGTGAACTTTGGTTCCTTTTTCCTCTGCCTCATTCTGGGAGCATTCGCTGGGGAACTCGCCAGCTATTCACAAAGCGAACATTCGCTGCCAGTTCGCAAAGCGAACAAGACAGAAAACCAGTCCTTATTTAGCACTTCTTCTACTCCCTTTTATTGGTTCAAATGGCACATCTTGGAGTCTTTATTGCTCATTGCTCCAACAATGCTTTATCACCTTCAAAATGAATGGAAAACCATTAATCTTCACATAAATGAATCAAAAACACAAATATATACTAACTAACGTATTTATACTCAAAGTGGGGTTTATTCGACCGATATTTACCAAAAAGTATAGATAAGTGCAACAAAACTTATATACAAAAATAGGTACAATTTGCACTTATCACCAGGGAGAAGTTACTTAGTGGTTAGTAACCGTGACCCGTGTTTAATCTCCTTGTGTGGGATGGCCGGGGAAAGCTACTTAGTGGATGGTACCGTGACCCGTGTTGCAGTGCTCCTTGTGTGGGATGGTCGGGGAGAAGTACCATTTGTAGATAACCGTGACCTGTGTTGAAGTGCTCCGTGTGTGGGCTGACCGGGGAGAAGTTATCTACGTTAAGGATCCGTGACCCGTGTTGTAGTGCCTTGTATAGGCTGGCCGGGGAGAAGATTCCTTAACTAGTTGTCGCTTTTGTGAATTGTACGATTGTTCGCTAGTGTGAGATGTTGTGAACTCGAAGTCCTTTCCTTTCCCTTGTACTTGAGTTAGGAATTGGTTAGAACCTTGTAAAGCCGAGAGAATCCATAAGATAGAGAACTCACTGAGATTTGATGTATCTCACCCCACTATTGCTGAATGTTTCAAGTACTTCAGGTTCCGCGAAGGGTAAGGATAAAGCCGTGTAATTATCCTTACTTGTTTGATGGCTTAGCTTCCATTGTGGAGTTTTTTGAGATCGTTGTCGATCTAGTTCTTAGTATTTATCTTTGGAACATCTTGTATATATATTTATGCCATAGTTTTTTATATTAGGTATTTTTGGGCATGTATATGTATAATGTGGTTACTAGGGACTTATTGATATTTCAGTACCAAAAGTGGAATTCATGTATAATATATGCTTTGATGTATGTATGTGTATATATATATATATATATATATATATATATATATATATATATATATATATATATATGGGCGTTACAATCAGTATATCCTATTATTCGTTAAATACTTTGTTATCATAAAACCCAAAGGATATGGGATAAACCAATTTTGTTCAAATAATCTCCTTTTTTTATCATAATAAACACAAGTATTTAAGAACAATGGATGGTGATTTAATTAACTAGTTGACTTCAAGATCTAAGGTTTGTAAGCCCCCCATGAGTCTAATAATCCATAGGGTTAGGTTTGTAAGCTCTTCCTAATTTTTATCCAGGTTAATTAAATTTAAACATTTATGCCACATGTATAATTCTTCAGAATTTAAGCAAGATAATAACTGTTAGATTTCATGTGCTTAAATACTTCTATATCTAACCCTCTTTTGTCATCAACAAAAATAAAGAAAGGAAGTCTAAGAGACAATGCAGAAAAAATAATTTAAAATAATTAACTATTTGGGATGAAATCAAAACTGGATAAAAATTATTTTAAAAGAAAAATTAATTTCCCTTTTTGATAAAAGATTTGAAAGTTGATTGGAACAATTAGTAAACAACTCTTTACACTTCTTAAGATGATCAAGGTAGGATCTTTCAACTAGGTTTTAGAACCGAGGCAAACACATCTGGAGAGACGTGTTTGAAGATAGTGAATTTAATACCCTCCAATTATCATTGGTGACAATATTCAAAACTGGTTTTACTTTAACTAAAAATCTCTATAAAAGCAAAGTTTTGATACAAGCGAAATCATGCTCCATTCAAACTCGTCATACCTGTAAGACCCTAATTTTTGACCCCTAAGATTCCACATATCATTCATATTTTCATTTGCATCTTTACTACAAACAAGATCACACATTGGTTCCCTCGTCCCTCTCATCTTTGGGTTTATGCCTTGCTGGGTTTACTGATCATCTGTGTATTTCTTATTCACTTTATTGCTTTATTTGTTTATATTTTAGTAACCTTAACCAAAATCCAAAAAATATTTTTGTTTTCTTTCACTAACATTTTCAGGGGAAGAACGGGTCAAAAATGCCAAATTAACAGTCCCACAGCTCGAATGAATTTTATCTGAGAAAAGTCACAGTTGATCCGCAATCATGTTAAATTTATCTGGTCAAGGATTACCCCAAGTTTTAATTGATTATTATTCAAGAGACTCCAAGGTTCATGTGTTTATTTCCATGCCTTCTTTGACGAGCAAAAGAATCGAGCCGAACCACGGCAGTGCATTCAAAAGAAGTATTTTACAAATTTTGCACTGAGTAACCGGTTACCCTGTGGTGAGTAACCGGTTACCCTCGTGAAAATTTGAAAAATTTTAGCAAATTCAAATTCAGAAATTTTGCACCAATCTCAGCCCTTGATCACATTTGGAATATTCTAGACCATCTCATTTTAATTTCCCTACATCACTTTGATCATTTCCTACCATACACCTTCACTAATCACCACTCTTTTATGAATTTCCCTCCAAATTCAAATTCCAAGCCTAATTTTCATTTCCAAACCAAATTCCAATCCACCAAATTTTCCAAGCCTAAACTCTATAAATAGAGGCCTCATTTCATTCATTTCACAAGCTTTTGATAGCCAAAAAACCTCTTGCAAATTCTTTCCCCAACCACAAAATTCACCAAAGCTCACTTTTTTTCTTTTGAAAGTTAACAAGAATTCACATTGAATCTTGTTCAACTTTGAGCTAAACCTTCATCCAAACTTGTTTTCTTCATCAATTCTCATAGATCAAGGCTTTGGTGTTTGGATTTTGAAGGAATTTGAAGGAATTTTCATATTTGAAGTGGTAATTCATCTTTCACCATTGTTGAAGCTTCATCTTCATATTTCATAATGTAGATCTTTGGAGATCTTTGTTACTTGTTCCTTTGGATCTTGTAATTGTGTTTAATTGCTGGTTTTTGTTGTTATTTTACTTTGAATTTCGTGCAATTTCAGTTCCATGATCACAAGGTGCTTGTAAAAAGTTTTGAAAGTGGATCATACTGAATTTTGCACAATTTTCTGCATTCTGGTGTAGAGTAACCGGTTAGCAGATATGCAGTAACCGGTTACTCTGTGTTAAATTTTGAAAAATTGCGCTTATTTTGAACTAAGTAACTGGTTAGCAGATATGCAGTAACCGGTTACTTCGAAACAGAATGCACATTTTGACTTGTTTTTGGGACTGTTTTGGTTCCTTTTCCATTTTCTTCCTTTTCCTTTTGTTCTTAGCCTTAGATCACATAATTGTGTGGTTTAATTTGGCTTTCTCTTCATCTATTTCTCTTTTCTTTTGATCGATGAAAGTCTTATGGATCATAGAATTCCGTTGTTGAATTTTGATCAAGACTAGATCATTACCTATTTTCTTTTCGTGCAGTATTGCTTTCGGATGACGATCTACATATCATTCATCTAGCATGCATTAGCACAAAGATCTATTGATCGGCCTCATTGTAGGGTAATTACTCTGTAAATTACTCGGTGATTGCTTAACATAGCGCAACATATGTCCCGTATCGAAAAACGATCAAAGATTGTTGATTATTTGTCTTTTGGTTCAACACTTATGAGACTTGTTGTTTAGAGGCTTTGGTCTTATCAATCCTCTAATGAGTTCTCATTAACCTTGACCTAAGTGCAATTATTCAATTATTATTGATCACTTACTCTAACAACTAACAACTAATCACTAACTTCTAACTTTTACTTTTACAATTCCTTCTTGCTCCATATCTCTCTTTTACTTTTATGCTCCATTATTACCATTTCATATCACGTTTATGCTTCCGCAATTTTTCCTTTGTCCGTTGGACACATGTTTATGCTTCCACAATTTTTCCTTTGTCCGTTGAACACATGTTTATGCTTATGCCTTTTTATCTTTGTCCACTTGGACAAAAAACATTAATAAAGGCCAAAACCTCTAAAAACTTGTGTTTCTAATCTTGGACTATGGTTACTATCCTTTGCAATGGACATGGAGTTTTGCACCTAGACCTTGGACATCCAATGCAATTCTTGGAACCTTGGACTTAGAACTAGGACCTTTCTCCCTTTGCTTTGGAATTATGGTTTGAAGACTTTGAAGACTTGTGCTTTTGCTTGGTTTATGGTGAAGACAACTACATTTGTGGTTAGATCTTTCTTATCCTTAGCTTTTACTTTATGCTTTAGGATAGTCACTTCTTCTCCTCCCCATTCTTCAATTTTCAAAACTCTCTCCCTTTTTCAAAATCTTCTTGATTTCAAACTATCACCTCTTTCATAATCAAACCTTGACTTTGTCAAGTGATTTTTACTCTTTCCTTTTCATTTCTTAACAAATGCTAAACTACATAAGCATATTGACACCTTTTTCAAAAGACTTTAAAAAACACCAAACTCATTCAAACTCTTTTTGTGCCTCGTGCACTTTTCCTTTAAAACTTTTTCATAAGTTTAGACATGATTCATTTCTTTAAGCGGAATTATTCGTTTGGAAATGACGACTTGTCTTTACATTTTAAAATCAACCAAAACAAATAAATTTCTTTCTTTGTACCACGAACTACGAGGTTTTGATCCTATATTGCACTTTGTGGCTACGTAGGCATGAGATGATAAGTCTCTCCAAACACAAAAATCTTAAAAACAATTTCTCTTCTCATCTCCTCAATCTCTTTTCAAACAAACTTTTTCAGACCAAAAAGCGTAAATATTTCAAAAGGGTTCCTATAGAGTACTATAGACGTTTTGAGTGCTAACACCTTTCCATTGCGTAACCAACCCCCCTTATCTAGTCTCTCTTCACTTGTTCTTGTTGTAGAGCTTGTGTAGATTTTGTTTGCTCTTTTTCCTTTCCTTTTTGGATAAAATAAAAGTGTTGTGGCGACTTTTGCTTTTTGAGTTAAGTTAATCAATAGCTTACATTCACGATTTGCCGCTACAGAAAAAGTGCTGACTCTGCTGGGGAGACCTCCCTTGAGGGGTTTAGCCTACTTTGATTTATTTACTGCTTGATTGTTTTGTTTGGGAGTTCCTCTGTGTGTGTGAGATAGGTCCTATACCCGGACTAGAGTGTACTTTAAGATAGGATGGTATAGTCAAGGGAACTTTGAGGGAGTCGAATCCTGAAAAAGAAGAAATTGAGAATCTATCCACTCGGTGGTTGCCTCTTTGGAATTACTGATGTCGATCGAGCGATCGTTGAAGGCATTACTTTTTCCATTGAAGCCTATAACATTGAGGACCGTAGTAACCCTTAACCCATCTTAGCCTTTTTAGGATCGTGGCGCGGATGCTATGAGGATGCAAATCCGACTTAGCTGTCACGCGATGCCACACTCAGGTTAGATTCTCTTGAGGATAACTACTAACCTCTGAGTAAATCAGTGCGGTAGTGTGTCTGATAGTGGATTGTGGACCATGGGCACTCTGTTAGAACCGCTGTTTTCTGCAGGTACAATTAAGACAAACCTTAGTACATACCTTTTGTGGGATTGGTTCTTAACCTTGGCTTCATGCCCGTGACTCGAACCTTTGAACCTATGTGCTTTGAGTGATCTTGTTTGTGGTTGTTGCATCCATGCACTCTTGCATCCATGAGTATACATCTGCATTCTTCCAAGTTGTCCAGAAACTCATTTCAATTGTCTCCTTCTCCATTTATCTGTTCACTGTCAAGTTGTTTCCTCAACACAACTACGGAACTAGAGCTGCTGTCAGATTGAGAATGGAAAATCAAGAACAACACAACGCCGAAGTCAGAATGGAAATTGATGAGTTGAAGGCCGGTATGACCAAACTCACAAAAATGATGCAAGTTCCGATTGCTAGAGGTGAACCACCTCAAAGGACTGTGATCTCTAAAATCTTACCTGCTGCTGTTGATCCTCCACTGACTCAACAACTAGCTTCTACTTGGCCAGAATTTGGGTTACCTCCGAATTACTCGCCACCCTTTGCAACTACTCCTGTGTTTGTCCCGTCTGTACTGCTAGTATCTTCAGCTCCATTATTCACTGAACCTCAGCCTGTTGTGCATTCTGTTGCTCAAGCTATTCCTGAGAATCCTCCTTTCGTGTACCATGCTGCTGGTCCACAATCTGAAAGTCAAGGAGAACCTGGATACATTGAAGAAGTCAGAGAGCAATGGCAAACTCTAGACAAAAGGATAAGAGTCGTGGAAGGAAGTGATGTCTTTAGTGCTGCCGCAAAGGACATGTGCTTGGTTCCAAATTTGGTTATGCCTGCAAAATTCAAAACTCCTGATTTTGAGAAATACAAGGGGCACACCTGTCCCAGAAGCCACTTGGTGATGTACTGCTGCAAGATGGCTGCTCATGCCAAAAATGACAAACTGCTCATTCACTGTTTCCAAGACAGCTTAAATGGGGCTTCAATGAAATGGTATATGGGACTTGAGAAGAACCGTATCCAAAGCTGGAAAGACTTAGCTGATGCTTTCTTAAAGCAATATAAGTACAATCTGGATATGGCACCTAACCGCCATTAACTGCAAAACATGTCTCAGAAAGAAAAAAAATCTTTTAAGGAGTACGCTCAGCGCTGGAGAGAGCTAGCTGCTCAAGTGGAGCCACCCTTGGCTGAAAAATAATTGACTGGATTGTTCATGGACACTCTTCAGCCACTCTTTTGGGAAAAGATGATAGGCAGTGTATCATCTGGTTTTGCTGACCTAGTCACTATTGGAGAAAGACTAGAAGAAGGTATCAAGAAAGGAAAGATTGCCAATGCTGAAGCCTTTAGTGGTGCTAAAAAGTATACTGGGAATTTTCAAAAGAAGAAGGATGGTGATACCCATGCGGTTTCAGTTAAAGGGAAACTTCGTCGTAGACAACAACAATATGTAGCTGCAGTTGCTCCTGTTGTCAATGCTCTTCTAGTTCAAGCTCCTCGTCAGGCTGTTAGACAGAATCAGAATCTCAATAAGGTTAACTTTGATCCTATCCCGATGTCCTAGACTGAGTTGTATCCATGTCTTGTTCAGAAAGGTTTGATTACAACGAGGGATCTACCTCCTCCTCCAAATCCTCTCCCAGCCGGCTATAGGGCTGATCTTCACTGTGAGTTCCATCAAGGTGGGGCAGGCCATAACTTAGAAGGTTGTTATGCATTGAAAGCAAGAGTGTAAGAATTGGTGAAAGCAAATATTCTGACTTTTCTTGATGATAATCTCAATGTAGTTAACAATCATTTGCCAGAGTATGCCAAGTGAAGTTTGAGTCAGTTCAGACAGATCATCTCCTAAAGCCAGTGTTTCAGACAGGACAGCTCTTCCTTGTTGCTGATTAGTCACTAGGCCTTGTTTCTTTCTGTTTGCACTTTTCTATGATTGTATTGTTTGCTTGATTTTGAACTTTATTTGTACTTTCATGGTAATTTCAATGAAATGAGCATTGCAATGTTTTGATTCAAATTCATTTATATCCACTGTGTGCATCTTTATGCTTTCTTTTTCATAAAAACAAAAAATATATCTCCTGTTCACTTTCTTTATCAAGCTTTTGTTTATGCAAAGATTGGAGGGAGAATGATGAAAGCGAGCGAAATACCTGAAATTGCTGGATTGTATGCTTTCAATTGAAACTTAGCTGACGATGTACAAGCATTGTTTCAACTCCCAAACACTGGAGAAATAAGGAAGTTAATTCCTTGTCAACCCTTTGAGCCTAGAAGGTGGAGTTTCTTTCTGTACGAAAAAACCCACAATTTTAACCTGGGGATGGGTGTCGCGGTGAAAATTGGATACCATAGTTATTTGTTAACTAGGATCGCATTTCTTTTATGTCACCACCGTCTTTGATTTTATCCAAGGGAAGGGAGAAAGACCGAATACCCACAATGCAATGCAAATGCACTAAGATTCTAAGTTCGGGGGTTGGTTATACCTAGGGAAGGTGTTAGCATTCAAGATATTTGTAGTACTCTACAGGAACCTCTTGATTTTATTTTATTATCTGTTATCTGTTTTGCTAAGGGTTTAGAGGTAGATAATTATTATTTTATTCCTAAGCGTGCTCGACAAGATATCGCATCTTGTGCCTACATATCCTGTCGGGAGGGAATCAGAGCACTTGTAGTTCCTTATTAAGGATACTAAAATGTTTTAAAGGTTTAGGAGAGGAAGACGAGTCATCATCTTAAGAAAGACCACCACAATTTTGAAAATGTTCGTATTTTTGTGGGGTATGGGATTGTATGTCCCTTTCTTTGAGATGATTAACATCTAATTCTCTTGTGTGGAGAATTAGGTAGGCTAAAGTTTGATTAAAAAATCAAAATTGTAGGGGGACTAACCTAGGAAATCTATCCTTAGTTATCTAATAATCTTAACTTAAGGGTAGCGAGTATGAATGCAAATGATGTGCACCATGCACAATAACATGGTTATCATGCATGAGATTTTTCCTTGGATATTTATGCGGTTAATTATTGTTATTTAGGCGAGAGTGCTAGCAAAGTGATGCTAGACTTATGTCCAGTGATCGGTAGGTCGAATGCGATGCCCTAAGGCGATCGACTTACATGGGTAGAAAATTGGCTTGACGTTGGATCGAGGATTTTTATGTTTTGAAAGGTTTGACAAAATAGAATGCATACATCACATATGATAGCATAAACAAAGTATAATATCGACTAAAATTCTAATCTATCTCACACGGGCACACGATTGAGCGCAAGAGGGATCCTAATGGGAATGATTTATTAAGAAAAGAGTTGATTATCTTAAAGGGAAAATTGATATGAAAGGTTTATTATTATCTTTATTTATTAAAGATTAATTATTAATTTGAAGAAATTAAAAGTTTTCTTATTAAATAAAAAAGGTTTTAATTATTTTAAAAAAAAATTATTATTATTATTTTTTAGTCTTGAAGTTATATTATAAAAAAGTTATTTTAAAGAAAAGAAGAAAAAGTTATTAAAAGAGTTCATATTAATTTAGAAGAAATAATATGTGTTTTAATAAAGTTTTTTTTTATTATTAAAAGAAAAGGGTTTAACAAAAGTTGAATTTTAGTTATATTTATTAAAAAAAGGATATTTAACATAAAAGAGAAATTATAACTTTTACGTTAAGAGATTTTTAATACTTAATATTAGGATTTATTATTTAGAGATAAAAAGGAATTTATGAATTTATTTATTTAAAAAAAAAGGGTTAGATTAATAAAAAAAACAGATTTTACTTAATTAAAACGAAGGAATAACGGGTGCGTGAGGGAGAGAGGGTCCATCGTGGACCCTCAAATCTCAACCGTGTGATTTGTAACTGTGGCACATCCAACATACAAGATGGAGGGTGCACCGTGCGTGTTGTGTGTGCGTTGTGTACATGATTGATTCGTCCAAAATACAAACCAAAAGGAAAAAAAAAGCGCTCTCTCGTCTTTCTCTTCTCTCCTCTCAAAATTAGGGTTAGAAACCCTAGCCGCCATCACCTTCTCGCGATTCCTTTCATTCTCTCTCGATTCAAACATCCACAAACCCTAACCCTAACCCCAACAGACCCATACCCCAATCCACTATTGTTTGATGATTACAAGTACATTCGATTTGCGGAGATAAAGAAAAAGCGATAAATGGGCAAGGAAGAGGAAAGCAACCGCGATCTCGATCTTTCTTGAAGATAAGTTTATCCTTCCTTCCAATTCCTTGAATTTTTCCTTGATCTGATGGGTGTGTTGTCTGTATGCACTGATGTCTCTGTGAATCGTCTACGGACTGTACGTTATGTATGATTGTTCCTAGAAATCATGTGGATTCCTGTGGTTGTTTATGAATTAGGTATGGTGTATGTGAATCCCTTTTGCATACGAGATGTTGCGAATTGTGCATGTGGGTCCTTTCGGTATGTTGTATAGGTTGAATGTTTGAATTCTGGTGTTTTTGTTGAAATCTGGTTGTTTAGATTGGTTTTAAAATGTGTGATGTGATTTGATGAATGGTTGTGAGAAAATTTTTGCAAACGTGTTCTCTGGTATGCTTGTTTATTGGTTTTAAATGGATTGGTTGTTGTGATATGAGAGAATGGTTCTTTGGTCTTGTTGAAATCTGATCGTGGTTTTTTACCCCCTCATGCGTGTGTTGTAGCTTTATATAGGCTGGGTGGGTTTTAATTTGAATTAAATATGTGGGATTGCAGTCTCGGACAGAAAGTGTGGATTTGAATATTGTCATTCTCCTTTCCGTTTTGGGCCCATGGTGTTTGATTTGGTCATAACTCTGTCTTAAACATGCTCTGATTTTGTTTTTCAACATGCCTTAACATGCCTTAAAACAGTTTGAATTCTAATTAGAGTCTTTCCGTTTTCGTCTCGACGCATTTATTACTTTGTTTTGGAAAGAGTTCCAACTTGTCTTGAGCATTTTAAAATCTCCTGATTCCTGACACCTATTGGAGGTTGCTTGAATGTCTCGGTTATACTTGGGACATATCTTTCGTAGTTTTGGAAATGTCTAATTCTGTTTTGGAAACAAACTTGATGATGTTTGAACCATGTCTGAAGTCGGTTTTGGAAAGGATTGTGATTGTTGTTTTGAGCGCTTGACTCCATCTCGCTGTCTTTGTGATTCCATTTTCAGTGAAATTCAAAATCTTGTGTTGGAAGTAGGTCACTCATGTGAAATTAAGCTTGTGGCTAATTCAGTTTTATTCTTGCAGGTATTACATCTCATGAATGCAAGTCCATGATTTTGATTCTCGGCCTTCCCTTCTAAAGAGTGGAACCTACAAGTTTGACTTGCTGCTTCTTCTCTTAACCGAGTCAGAGTAAACTATTTCCTGTAAGTCCGATTCAAGCTTCTTTACATATACCTGCGGCTTATTATCGATTCTGACCGTCTCTTTTTCTCAGCAGCAGCGACTCCTCTCATAGGCATGGATTAAGATTTAGATTGGGAGTTAGAGAACAAATGTCAGAAATAAGAACAAAATGAGCCTTATCTCCGTGTAACCTCGAAGGCTCAAGCAACTTCAGTAATGTTTTCCCATTCTTTACAGTTTTTTTTGAAATCAAACTTCAATGGCCAGTATATTGGTCTGTACAACTTAGTCATCACAGTAGCATCCCTCCTAGTATCGATGTCGGGATCATGCTTCGATTCAGGAAATATGCTTGATTATTATTTTTGAACACAAGACTATGTTTTGTTCTGGTTCGTTCACCTTTTGATAAGTTCTGTCACAAATATTGGCGCATGGACTTTGATTGAGCCCAGGACGCATGCTTCATTCATGGGAGAGGCAGATGGCTCTAAGATACAAACCAAAGTAAGCATATGAGTATTGAATTTTCATGTTAACATAGGGTCGTTTCGGATTTTTGTAGTCTGATATGGTGGTTTATGTATGGTGATTTACAAGTTGTTAACATGTTAGAGATGACAAAGATGTTATGACGTTGGTGGTATAGGTTTGAAAGGTAGGAACTGTATTGGAATTGGTTTAGAAGCTTTATTAGGTAGGTGTATAATTGTGTGATTTTTGAGGAATTGATTTTGAAATCCACTTGGATTTGGTCTTGTAAATTTGAAATGCGTGGTAACCATTTAAGTGATTTGCATCTGGCTGCGGGTATTGACCTCCTACTACTTCTGTCATTGTCTGCAGGATTAAGTTTCCCTAAGGAGTAGGTGCATTGTTAGGCGTAAGGTGGGCAGGAAGCAACAACTGATTCCATGCTTGAGCTTAGCTTATAAATAAATTCTGAACACTTTGGTTTTTATCCTGAGCTGAATATTTTCAGAAATGTGAGCTTAACTTTGTATTTTGGTGACTTTGAATTCTTGAGATTGTGTCAAAGTCTTTAACTTAAATAGAATTCTTCTCATGATGGCAATTATATCAAGCTATCAACTATTTTCCTACGACGGCAGAGAATTTCCTTGTGAAGCATATTATTTTCCCAAAACTCCTTTAGCATTGAATGTGACTACGCAAAAAAGCAGCATGCATAGGATCTGTTTGTGAAAAAGTAAACTGAACACTTATAATTTTGATATTCTTTTTATAGTTACTTCTCTTGAATTTGATAACCTTATGATAACTTGAATATTCTTGCACTCATCACTCACGACTTGCATGAACTTGAATTTCAAAGAATTCCTATAAATGGATCTTCCCACTTTAGCTTGCTTTACCAAATTTAATTCAACCCACTTGGATAATTTGAACTAAAACATCATGAACTAAGCCTTGACGCCATGGTGGGAACTTATAAACCAAGTCACACCACTTTAATCTCAATGAATCCACAACTTCCTCTTTTACACCATGATTTGTAACTTGTACCAAATCCTTTGTTTTGACAAGCCCTCATTCATTTGATGACTTTGATAAAGATGTCTTGATAATTTGAGAAGAATAAAAAAATCTGATTCCAAGCATTCTTAGTTGAAGTGATGATGAAGCATTAATCACATGCTTCAGTATCTTGGTCTTAAAATACCCTTGATCTTGGTTTTAACGAGATATAGCCAAACAGTCCATCTTCGGATTGTTGATCTAAGAAAGGCCCAAGAACAGAAAAGGCCTGAAAGCAGGGTCCAAATCATATAGAAACCTTAAAATCACTTTTGAATCAGAACTAAGTGGCCACATCTTGAAGTACCCGCGATAATGAGTATTGTCTCTAAACGTACCTGCACAGACTGGTTAGTCACAATAAACATGCATATAAACATATAGCCTAAAGATTCTATGCAAAAAACAAGGGATCTTAGGGTCGAAAATTAGGGTGCGACAGATGCCCCTATTTAAGTTTCTCTTATTCGGAGATATGGAGATTGAAATCTTCGTCTCGACAAGATGGGAGTGACTTAAATACAAACATGCACAAAATTTTTGGCCCTAAGATGCCGCCAAATGCACATGATATGGTATGAAATGATACGAAATGCAAGACAAGGATCCTGTGAGGAATAATGTCACAGGGGATAACCGAGGTTGAAACACAACTAAAGAAAGGGAAAACCCGACGAGGGACGACTTAGCAAAGCAAGACTCCACGGGGAAAGAGCTAACTCCACTGGGGAAAGAGACTAACGACTGACAATCATAAGGTAGCTCAAGCATAGGGTGATGAACTTGCGATGAAGTCTTCTGATAAAATCCACTTGGAGAAACTGCCGTAGTGGTCGACCGGAGGAATCTTCGAGAGATATCAACTGGAGGAGTCTATTGGTGAGACTTAGAACCTCAATGTGAGAATACTTTCTTCGAAGGTTTATTGAAAATGTGTCCACTCTCAAAGTATTGAGGAATCTTCTGTCGAGGTCTTCTGGAAATCTACTGTCGAGAATAACCAGGGAAATACCTACTGCCGAGGTCTTCTGGAAATCTACTGCCGAGAATAACCAGGGAAATACCTTCTGATAATCAAGCAATCTATTTAAAGGATAATAAACTTCCCCTCGTCTCGGGTCATAAACCACATACTGGTCTCAGTTTCTTCTTTAATCAAGTATTCCGCTTGAAAAGGGTAAAATATAAACCTCCCCTCGTCTTGGGTCATAAGCCACGGACAGGTCTCAGTTTCTTCTTTAATCAAGTATTCCACTTGAAAAGGGTAAAATATAAACCTCCCCTCGTCTCGGGTCATAAGCCACGGACAGGTCTCGGTTTCTTCTTTGGAGATAGAATATCTACTACCAGTTTACTGGGTAGTCCTCAAAGAAAATATTACCTACTACCGATTTATTGGGTAGTCAGCAAAGAAAAAGATTGTCTGCTACCGATTTACTGGGTAGTCTATAAAGAAAATATTACTCGCTACCGGTTAACTGGGTAGGAATGTATTACATGCTACCGATTTACTGGGTAGAAAAGATTGTCTGCTACCGATTTACTGGGTAGGAAAATATTACTTGCTACCGATTTACTGGGTAGTCAATAAATAAAACATCTGCTACCGATTTATTGGGTAGTCGAAAAGTAATTCTGCTACCGATTTACTGGGTAGTCCACAGAGAAAATATTGTTTGCTACCGATTTACTGGGTAGTCCACAAAGAAAGTTCTACTACCGATTTATTGGGTAGGAAAATATTACTTGCTACCGATTTACTGGGTAGAAAAGATTGTCTGCTACCAATTTACTGGGTAGTCTGCAAAGAAAATATCATCTGCTACCGATTTATTGGGTAGTCAGCGAAAAAGATTATCTGCTACCGATTTACTGGGTAGTCAGTGGAGAAAAAAGAATCATCTGCTGGGGATAGATAAACTGTCTTGAGGTGACTGCCATTTGTTATCCAACTAGGAAACCTGATAACCATACTGCTCAAATAAAGAGCGGCTACTTGTTGTCTGGGTGTAACTCCCTTGAAGATGTTGTAATAATACCGCTAGTGAAATATTTTCTGTCTTCCATGGAGATCTTCAAGTAGGTTCATCCTGGGGGGACAAGGTGCAAAATAAATGCACGCTCGATCTAGGTTCAAAAGCCTAGAGATATCCAAAACCGTGATTGTCAGGGACCAAAGTTCAATTCAGGAAATAACTGAAAAGAAACTACCAAACAAGACTCAATCCATTGAGGACTGGACTCAACGGGTCTATCTTTATCCACATGGAAAAGAAAACTGAAACAACCATCTTCCACGAGGATCGAACTCAATGTGGAGTTTAGCAAGGATGCGCTCTTTCTGCTTAGGGCTGACGATTCTACTTGGAGGGAGTAGACGAAACCCAGTCACTTGGAGATAAGCACAACCAAAGTGAAAGAACAAACAAACAAACACAAAGAAATGCAAGATGCAAAAATACGCACATGCCATGAATCTACATGAAAGAATGCCATGCTATGCTTATGCTTATGCTGACAAAACAACAACAAGAAGCAAACTGGAGAAGAAAACAAACATCTCAATACGAATACTCGGCCAATCTTTGCAATATAAGAAGCATCACTGGGGATGAATGGGAAGCCATATATGGAAACAAATCCCACTTCAAAGCTTCTCTGGGGAAAAGAGAGCACTCCACTTAGGGATGGACATTGTGACTTCACTTAGGATTGTTAGGATGAACCTTGTGATTCCGTTGGGGATGAGGAAGATTCACTGGGAACGAATCAAACTCAATGATCGAAAAGACTTCATGGGGGATAAAATAAACATCCGCTGCGAACTGAAATAGTCTACGTGAAAGTTGTAGCTGGATAAAATAAATATCCATTTCATCGAGGAAGCTCAGATCAATAGTATTTGAAAATGTCGGAGATAAAATTTTTGAGGGGATGAAATAAACATCCGCCTTCACTGGAGAAGATTGAGATTGAGAAAATCCAATGAGAAGTGAAATAAACACTCGCTTCGATGGGGAAGGTTGAAACCAATGAAAATCATTGAGGATTCTTAGGTTGCCAACTGGAGAAACCTTGCATCAAACGTGCCATAACTTCTTGTAGTAGAGATTTACCGGGGATTAGTCGTGACTAACTGAAGTAAAGATTTACTGGGGAGTCGTCACATCACTTAGGATAGAAACCCTTTGAGGTATGAGTGAATAAAGTCGTGAGACTGACGTAAATCTGTATTGATAGCCTACATAGTAGTCGCCATTTTGAACAACAATTATCGTGGATGAGAAGCAATCTTCACTTCTCAAATGCCCCAGATCACTTAGTTTATAAGAAGAAGTCATCCCAAGAGGATTTTACAGAAAACTTGGCGTCCAACTGTCCCAATGTTTTCAAACTCTTGGAGAGATTGTCGAATCTCGACGTAACTGGCCCGGATTGACTGTGTTCTGTAACCGAGTCTTCAAATTCTTTGAGAGATTTACCAAATCTCGACGTAACTGCCCCAGATTGACGGTGTTCTGAGTCTTCAAACTTTGTTCCTTGAGGTCAGACGGCGAAAGAAACAGCTGGGAAACAACTTGCCCCTGCCCAGCAAGGTCTTCAGGTAACATGCCCTTGGATACTATCATCTCCTTGAAACAGTACTAAATTTTAGCTCATCAATGCCACACTTATGTTAATTTCTACGATGTCAAACAATGTTAGCAAGTAGAAAATGTTAATTCTGAAACAGATAATGCAACGCCATGTTTGTCTTGAAAGTTTATTTAAAATATTTGTGGTTGAATTATCGATTTTATGATGCCAACACGAATTTGAGCATAGCTCGTGGGAGTCAGGAAACGATATCTCAACGAGTATGCTTTTGAAATAAACCCTGCTTCAATAAGGTCTTCTGAGGGTTGTATCGTGGTTTGGTTCACGGTTTAAGAAACAAAGAATATAAGGCTCAAAGTTTGTTTGTGCCCACCCAATCTTCGTGATATTTTACTCTATTTTTTTTAAATTACCCTGCCCCAGGTTAAGAATGAGGGTTTTTTATTTGGAGAAGAAAACTCCTACTTCAAAGGCTTAAAAGGGTTAACGAGGGTTTATCTCCTTATATCTTCGGTGTTTAGGATTTTGAAACAATGTCTTATATCACTAGCAGAGTTTTATTCAAAAGCATACAACAAGAGATCTTGCGTTTGATTTCATCATCCTCCATTCAATTCTCTGCCGAGGCAAGAGATTGGGCAGCATTGGCATTATAAAATAGAAATAGCATTTTTTAAAAAGAGTGAAACAAATGGATTTCTTCAAGACAAACATTATTCATTGCATCAATTATTCAAAATAACAAGTTCTTACACGCAAATAACAAATGCATTAACAAACAAAGAGCATTACATGCGAAGAGCAGTAAATTAACTAAAGCTTTGAGGAGATTGCCTCAGTCTGAGCTTATGGTTTTCACATTAGGTCCAGAGTTTTCAAAAGACAAGACACCGCGTCGCATTAGTCTTTGTACTTCATGTTTCAAAGGAAAACAGTCTTCGATGTCGTGACCGGGTGCACCTTGATGGAAAGCACAACGAGCCTCAGGTTTATACCACCACGGGGGATCATTCGGGATGGCTGGCGGAGCTCGTGTCTGCACCATATTCCTTTGTATCAAAAATGGATACAATTTTGCATAGGTCATCGGAATCGGATCAAACTGTCTTTGAACACAGTTTTGATTATTGAATGATAGATGAGTCTGTGGTTGATGAGCAGTAGTGTTGATGACGGGAGATATAGCAGCGACATCTTCTTCTTTTTGGTCGTCCTTGATGCACAACACTTACTTCCTGTTCCTTCTTTTTCCCAAAATTACTTCCATATTTCTTGGCATTGTTGGAAGCACTTCCTTCTCTAACCAATCTTCCTTCATGGACACCTTCTTCCAAACGCATTCCCATGTTTACCATCTCAGTAAAATCACTAGGGGCGCTTGCTACCATTCTCTCATAGAAAAACGGGCTCAGTGTTTTCAGGAAAATTCTAGTCATCTCCTTATCCTCCAGAGGTGGAGTAACTTGAGCAGCAAGTTCACGCCAACGCTGGGCGTACTCCTTAAAATTTTCTCTTTCTTTCTGGGACATGGCTCTCAACTGGTCTCTATCTAGTGCCATGTCGACATTATATTTGTATTGCTTAATAAAAGCATCACAGAGGTCATTAAAACTGCGGACCTTTAAACAATCTAATCCCATATACCACTTGAGGGCTGCGCCAGCCAAACTATCCTGGAAATAATGTATCAATAATGGGTCATCATCCTTATGAACAGACATTTTCCGGGCATACATAACTATGTGACTATGAATTTCCTTTATACTTCTCCAAATCAGGGAGTTTGAACTTTGGAGGAACCTTAACATTAGGAACCAAGCATAACTCAGAGGCACTCTTCCCAAACAGCTCTTTCCCACGAAGGGCCTTGATTTCTTTCTTCATTTCCAGAAATTGGTCTCGGAAATCATCCATTCATTCTTCCATTCCAATACTTTCACTAGGAGTAGCATGGAACACAGGCTCTTTTAGCTGGAAAGGAGTAACATTGACCACGGGTGGTGGCACAGTCAATACAGCAGTTGTAACAGGGACCTGAGACGCCGGTGGGTGGTATCCTGCTCGAGTGAAATTTGGAGGCATTCCCCACGGGAAACCAAAAGGCATAGAATACTGAACTTCACTTGTAGTGGGAATCACTGGGATCGGTGCAGATATCATTATAGTTCCTTGCTCTGGCACATTATGTGATGACTGATTCTGAGCGGCCATCAATGTTTCCATCATCCCATTGATCTTCTCCATATTTCCTTTCAGTGTTGAAACCTCTTCCCGAAGTGCTCTGTTTTCCTGTTCGAGTTGATCCATTCTTATCTTACGACCGACTCGAGTATTATATCGATGATTCAGCTTGTCTTCTGAAAGGAGACACAGATAAGAACCTGGCATGCAAAGAAATGCGAATGCAAATGCGAATGATGCTTATGATGCAACAAGATTCATGGAACTCAGTTATTTTTAATCATCATGAAATATCAAGAAACTCGATTTAAAAAAATCATTAAAAACGGTTACGATAATCAATATCCGGAATATTAAAACAGATTTATTAATAACGCGTCGGCACACTTTCCAAAAGTCATAACGAAAAAGCTAAATAAAAGCTAATAATGATGGATCTAAGGAGACTCTTCCAACGGTTTTTTGTTTGAGTTCTTTGACTTCCTCCAATTGAGCTTCTTCTAGAAATGTTGACCGAAGATTAGAATGGGAAAAGACGTCTTGGACCTTTCCTTTCTTGCAAGCAATAGCTTCTTTCCAATATATCCTCCTTTTGTAGTTATCTTGGCTTGAATATGAACCTAAGATAGGAAATAAACTTTTGTCCTGAAATAGTAACTTGGTCAGCTAAGAATATTCTTCATAAGGTGTCATCAACTAGTCCTCAGGAATAATGGTAGGCGGCATTAGAATAACTTTTTGTCTTGTCTTGAATTCTTCTTTGTCTGTCCGCAAGGTCTCCAATCTCCTTAGATCGTCCAAGTTATGACTATTGTAAGTGTACTTCAATGTTTTTTTTCAAGAGTCTATGATATTCTTACGATGTTTACAAATGAGACTAAGTTCCATGAATCTTTATGATATGATGCTAATGCAACACAAAGGCAAAGCACAAAACACAGAGCACACATAAGCAAACAAACAAACAAAAGTCCTAGGTGCAAAGGAGCGTGAATGGAGTCAAGGTCTACCCATCCCATAAGGTAGTATGGTTTCAAATGTACCTGCCGAATGGGTTCTAAAAGTTCCCAGAGTCTACGACCCATCTTTCGGATATTATCGACTTCCCAAATCACTTGGTATTCAATAATATTCTCAAGAGGATCTCGTCCGAGTGTAGTATCACGTAACAACTATTTGGAAATAGACTCCCGCATAGTCACCACACTACATTCTAAAAGGCCAAGTGGGTTTAAAGGTGCTACGGTCCTCAGTCTTAAGGGTTCTTGGTCGAAGTTAATATCGTTTTCACGAATGAACTCGTTCAAACAATATTAAGTTCAAAAGAACCTAAACTGAGCGATGATTTTCTCAATTCGACTTTTCAGGAATCGACTCCGTCAAAGTACCCTTGACCATATCATCTCCTATAATTCACTCAAGTCCGGGTCTAGGACTCTCACCACTCAAGAATCCCTCCAAACAGCAAAACAAAAATATATATATAACAGATAAAAATAAAAAGATCAAGTTAGGGGGAACCCTATTATGAGAATCCCCAGTGAAGTCGCCATTTCTGTCGCGGTGAAAATTGGATACCATAGTTATTTGTTAACTAGGATCGCATTTCTTTTATGTCACCACCGTCTTTGATTTTATCCAAGGGAAGGGAGAAAGACCGAATACCCACAATGCAATGCAAATGCACTAAGATTCTAAGTTCGGGGGTTGGTTATACCTAGGGAAGGTGTTAGCATTCTAGATATCTGTAGTACTCTACAGGAACCTCTTGATTTTATTTTGTTATCTGTTATCTGTTTTGCTAAGGGTTTAGGGGTAGATAATTATTATTTTATTCCTAAGAGTGCTCGACAAGATATCGCATCTTGTGCCTACATATCCTGTCGGGAGGGAATCAGAGCACTTGTAGTTCCTTATTAAGGATACTAAAATGTTTTAAAGGTTTAGGAGAGGAAGATGAGTCATCATCTTAAGAAAGACCACCACAGTTTTGAAAATGTTCGTATTTTTGTGGGGTATGGGATTGTATGTCCCTTTCTTTGAGATGATTAACATCTAATTCTCTTGTGTGGAGAATTAGGTAGGCTAAAGTTTGATTAAAAAATCAAAATTGTAGGGGGACTAACCTAGGAAATCTATCCTAAGTTATCTAATAATCTTAACTTAAGGGTAGCGAGTATGAATGCAAATGATGTGCACCATGCACAATAACATGGTTATCATGCATGGGATTTTTCCTTGGATATTTATGCGGTTAATTATTGTTATTTAGGCGAGGGTGCTAGCAAAGTGATGCTAGACTTGTGTCCAGTGATCGGTAGGTCGAATGCGATGCCCTAAGGCGATCGACTTACATGGGTAGAAAATTGGCTCGACGTTGGATCGAGGATTTTTATGTTTTGAAAGGTTTGACAAAATAGAATGCATACATCACATATGATAGCATAAACAAAGTATAATATCGACTAAAATTCTAATCTATCTCACACGGGCACACGATTGAGCGCAAGAGGGATCCTAATGGGAATGATTTATTAAGAAAAGAGTTGATTATCTTAAAGGGAAAATTGATATGAAAGGTTTATTATTATCTTTATTTATTAAAGATTAATTATTAATTTGAAGAAGTTAAAAGTTTTCTTATTAAATAAAAAAGGTTTTAATTATTTTTAAAAAAATTTATTATTATTATTTTTTAGTCTTGAAGTTATATTATAAAAAAGTTATTTTAAAGAAAAGAAGAAAAAGTTATTAAAAGAGTTCATATTAATTTAGAAGAAATAATATGTGTTTTAATAAAGTTTTTTTTTTAATTATTAAAAGAAAAGGGTTTAACAAAAGTTGAATTTTAGTTATATTTATTAAAAAAAGGATATTTAACATAAAAGAGAAATTATAACTTTTTAGCGTTAAGAGATTTTTAATACTTAATATTAGCATTTATTATTTAGAGATAAAAAGGAATTTATGAATTTATTTATTTAAAAAAATGGTTAGATTAATAAAACAAACAGATTTTACTTAATTAAAACGAAGGAATAACGGGTGCGTGAGGGAGAGAGGGTCCATCGTGGACCCTCAAATCTCAACCGTGTGATTTGTAACTGTGGCACATCCAACATACAAGATGGAGGGTGCACCATGCGTGTTGTGTACATGATTGATTCGTCCAAAATACAAACCAAAAGGAAAAAAAAGCGCTCTCTCGTCTTTCTCTTCTCTCCTCTCAAAATTAGGGTTAGAAACCCTAGCCGCCGTCACCTTCTCGCGATTCCTTTCATTCTCTCTCGATTCAAACATCCACAAACACAAACCCTAACCCCAACAGACCCATACCCCAATCCACTATTATTTGATGATTACAAGTACATTCGATTTGCGGAGATAAAGAAAAAGCGATAAATGGGCGAGGAAGAGGAAAGCAACCGCGATCTCGATCTTTCTTGAAGATAAGTTTATCCTTCCTTCCAATTCCTTGAATTTTTCCTTGATCTGATGGGTGTGTTGTCTGTATGCACTGATGTCTCTGTGAATCGTCTACGGACTGTATGTTATGTATGATTGTTCCTAGAAATCATGTGGATTCCTGTGGTTGTTTATGAATTAGGTATGGTGTATGTGAATCCCTTTGCATACGAGATGTTGCGAATTGTGCATGTGGGTCCTTTCGGTATGTTGTATAGGTTGAATGTTTGAATTCTGGTGTTTTTGTTGAAATCTGGTTGTTTAGATTGGTTTTAAAATGTGTGATGTGATTTGATGAATGGTTGTGAGCAAATTTTTGCAAACGTGTTCTCTGGTATGCTTGTTTATTGTTTTTAATGGATTGGTTGTTGTGATATGAGAGAATGGTTCTTTGGTCTTGTTGAAATCTGATCGTGGTTTTTTACCCCCTCATGCGCGTGTTGTAGCTTTATATAGGTTGGGTGGGTTTTAATTTGAATTAAATATGTGAGATTGCAGTCTTGGACAGAAAATGTGGATTTGAATATTGTCATTCTCCTTTCCATTTTGGGCCCATGGTGTTTGATTTGGTCATAACTCTGTCTTAAACATGCTCTGATTTTGTTTTTCAACATGCCTTAACATGCCTTAAAACAGTTTGAATTCTAATTAGAGTCTTTCCGTTTTCGTCTTGATGCATTTATTACTTTGTTTTGGAAAGAGTTCCAACTTGTCTTGAGCATTTTAAAATCTCCTGATTCCTGACACGTATTGGAGGTTGCTTGAATGTCTCGGTTATACTTGGGACATATCATTCGTAGTTTTGGAAATGTCTAATTCTGTTTTGGAAACAAACTTGATGATGTTTGAACCATGTCTGAAGTCGATTTTGGAAAGGATTGTGATTGTTGTTTTGAGCGCTTGACTCCATCTCGCTGTCTTTGTGATTCCATTTTCAGTGAAATTCAAAATCTTGTGTTGGAAGTAGGTCACTCATGTGAAATTAAGCTTGTGGCTAATTCAGTTTTATTCTTGCAGGTATTACATCTCATGAATGCAAGTCCATGATTTTGATTCTCGGCCTTCCCTTCTAAAGAGTGGAACCTACAAGTTTGACTTGCTGCTTCTTCTCTTAACCGAGTCAGAGTAAGCTATTTCCTGTAAGTCCGATTCAAGCTTCTTTACATATACCTGCGGCTTATTATCGATTCTGACCGTCTCTTTTTCTCAGCAGCAGCGACTCCTCTCATAGGCATGGATTAAGATTTAGATTGGGAGTTAGAGAACAAATGTCAGAAATAAGAACAAAATGAGCCTTATCTCCGTGTAACCTCGAAGGCTCGAGCAACTTCAGTAATGCTTTCCCATTCTTTACAGTTTTTTTTGAAATCAAACTTCAATGGCCAGTATATTGGTCTGTACAACTTAGTCATCGCAGTAGCATCCCTCCTAGTATCGATGTCGGGATCATGCTTCGATTCAGGAAATATGCTTGATTATTATTTTTGAACACAAGACTATGTTTTGTTCTGGTTCGTTCACCTTTTGATAAGTTCTGTCACAAATATTGGCGCATGGACTTTGATTGAGCCCAGGACGCATGCTTCATTCATGGGAGAGGCAGATGGCTCTAAGATACAAACCAAAGTAAGCATATGAGTATTGAATTTTCATGTTAACATAGGGTCGTTTCGGATTTTTGTAGTCTGATATGGTGGTTTATGTATGGTGATTTACAAGTTGTTAACATGTTAGAGATGACAAAGATGTTATGACGTTGGTGGTATAGGTTTGAAAGGTAGGAACTGTATTGGAATTGGTTTAGAAGCTTTATTTGGTAGGTGTATAATTGTGTGATTTGTGAGGAATTGATTTTGAAATCCACTTGGATTTGGTCTTGTAAATTTGAAATGCGTGGTAACCATTTAAGTGATTTGCATCTGGCTGCGGGTATTGACCTCCTACTACTTCTGTCATTGTCTGCAGGATTAAGTTTCCCTAAGGAGTAGGTGCATTGTTAGGCGTAAGGTGGGCAGGAAGCAACAACTGATTCCATGCTTGAGCTTAGCTTATAAATAAATTCTGAACACTTTGGTTTTTATCCTGAGCTGAATATTTTCAGAAATGTGAGCTTAACTTTGTATTTTGGTGACTTTGAATTCTTGAGATTGTGTCAAAGTCTTTAACTTAAATAGAATTCTTCTCATGATGGCAATTATATCAAGCTATCAACTATTTTCCTACGACGGCAGAGAATTTCCTTGTGAAGCATATTATTTTCCCAAAACTCCTTTAGCATTGAATGTGACTACGCAAAAAAGCAGCATGCATAGGATCTGTTTGTGAAAAAGTAAACTGAACACTTATAATTTTGATATTCTTTTTATAGTTACTTCTCTTGAATTTGATAACCTTATGATAACTTGAATATTCTTGCACTCATCACTCACGACTTGCATGAACTTGAATTTCAAAGAATTCCTATAAATGGATCCTCCCACTTTAGCTTGCTTTACCAAATTTAATTCAACCCACTTGGATAATTTGAACTAAAACATCATGAACTAAGCCTTGACGCCATGGTGGGAACTTATAAACAAAGTCATACCACTTTAATCTCAATGAATCCATAACTTCCTCTTTTACACCATGATTTGTAACTTGTACCAAATCCTTTGTTTTGACAAGCCCTCATTCATTTGATGACTTTGATAAAGATGTCTTGATAATTTGAGAAGAATAAAAAAATCTGATTTCAAGCATTCTTAGTCGAAGTGATGATGAAGCATTAATCGCATGCTTCAGTATCTTGGTCTTAAAATACCCTTGATCTTGGTTTTAACGAGATATAGCCAAACAGTCCATCTTCGGATTGTTGATCTAAGAAAGGCCCAAGAACAGAAAGGGCCTGAAAGCAGGGTCCAAATCATATAGAAACCTTAAAATCACTTTTGAATCAGAACTAAGTGGCCACATCTTGAAGTACCCGCGATAATGAGTATTGTCTCTAAACGTACCTGCACAGACTGGTTAGTCACAATAAACATGCATATAAACATATAGCCTAAAGATAATATGCAAAGAACAAGGGATCTTAGGGTCGAAAATTAGGGTGCGATAATGGGTAGTTCTTAGTTAATTTGACTGTGTACTTAAACACAAGAGAATCACTGCAATCACAAGCTTTCCTTCACACACATCAAAGAAGTGTCGAAGATGTCTTTCAAATCAAAAGCCAATGATGGTTTACTGTAATCATTAAGCCAGGTTGTCACTATCTTTAAAAAAAATGAATAAAAAAAATTTTCAAAAGAAAAGCCCGCTAAGTCAAAACCTATGAAGGAGACTTAGGCAAAAATTGGGGCATCCCGTTGACTGTAAGCTCAAATGACACAGTTTAGGCAAAAGTTAGGGATAACAAAAGAAAAATCAAGAGGTTACCAAAATCCTCAAAGACAAAACGATTTGTTGTAAGAGAGTGATTGACATCTCAAAAATACCTTGATCCTTGAACCGTCATCATCATAACAGTGTTGCAATTTCAAAATCACTTGGAACTTGAATGCATAGTTTGAATTAACTGAGCATAGGACTGGAGATCATCAAGAAGAATGGGTTGGGTACAAATGAACTTTGAGCCTATATCCTTTGTTTCAAAAACCGTTAACCAAACCACATTACAACCTTCAAAAGACCTAATTGAAGCCAGGTTTCTTTTGAAAGCATACTACAACAAGGTTGCATAAATTGACTCCTAAGATTGTTGCCAATCATTTGCTTTAATGTCATACCTTTGCTTTCTCTTTCATGTCTTGACAAGTGTTTCATTTTTCTTTACATCAATAATATCATTCCAAAAATGATTTTTGATTTCAAAATTGCATGAGCTTTGCATTAAAATTACCATGAATGGATGATTTTATTTGCATACAAACTTTCCTCATCAAGAAAATTTCAAACAGTTGAGAAACTTGGTCAGTGATCCTATCAGGGGCACATTACCTCCAGATCCTGTTGTGAATCAATTCAAGATTTGTTGCTCAGTGCAAGTTATTCTCATATTTAGTTATCCAGAAGATCTATTTCAAGACCCATACTGAGTTTAGCCTTCTCAACAGTTATTTCAAGAACTGAAGCCATGATCAGTTCATCCCCAGCAATATTTAAACTGAAACCATGATCAATTTATCCTCAGCATTCATTTCAAGAATTGAAGCCATGATCAGTTCATCCCCTGCAATAGTCAAGTTGAAGCCATGATCAGTTTATTCACATCATTCATTTCAAGAATTGAAGCCATGTTCATTTTTTCCCCTACAACAGTCAAACTGAAGCTATGATCAGTTTTTCTTCAACCAATCAATCTGGGGAAATCTTCTTCAAGAATCCTCAAGATGTCTTTCCTTAAAAGACCATCAGCCTGATGTAATTCATAAGTGACAGAGCAGTGTTTAACATCTTCTCTCCAAGCAGAGTGGGCAGTGTTCCCTGTGTTGAGGAATCAGAGTTCCCTTTCTTCCCTCACAAAAGAGTTTATCTCGGTTGTCCCTATCATTTGAATTGCATACATAAATCATTCATATTTCATACATAGAAAGATTTTCATAGCTCAAAATGTGTTTCGTGCTCATAATGCATTTCCCGAGGTCCTGTTGTTTTCAACATCTTACCTTGTGATCAAAGTCCAACTTACTTGGCACCTACCAAAACTTTTACCTGCCTTTTCATTCAGTGCCATTCCTGAATGTTGTCGTTTACCTGTCTTCTTTCTTTCTAGTGCCATTCCTGGATATTGTCGTTTCCCTGTGCATCTTGTCCTGTTGTTAGATGTTTGTCTTCTTTTATTCCAGTGCTATTCCTGGATCTTTATATTCTCTCACTCCGGCGCCATTCCTGGAAGTCTATCTCTTTTGATTTCCAGTGCCATTCCTGGATATCTTGTTCCTCTTGTTTCTCCCAATGCTATTCCTGGAAGTCTTTTCTCTCTTCTGTAATCCCCAACAACTTTCTTAGATATCTTTCAGTGCCATTCCTGAAAGTTTTATCTGTTCATTCAATGCCATTCCTGAATGAATCTTTCTCACTATCACTCAATGCCATTCTTGAATGTAGTGATTTACCTTTACCTTTCAGTGCCATTCCTGAAAGTCCCTGCTCACTTTATTCAATGCCTGTCTTGGATATCGTGAACTCTTCTTATCCAATGCCATTCTTGGATACTTATGATATATTTTCCAGAACCTTTCTCACTTTATCCAATGCCATTCTTGGATGTTGAAACCCTTTTGTCCAATGTCATTCTTGGATACCTTTTCCCCAGCCAAGTCCAATGTTATTCTTGGATATCTCTGATGTTTAACCTTGCCATCCAATACCATTCTTGGATGTCCCCAGTGAAGTTTTCAAATGGAAGTTTGTGTTTATCCAATGCTATTCTTGGATGTCTTTGATGTTTACTATTGCCTCATTCAATACAATTCTTGGATGATGTAGTGCCTTTTATCCAATGCCATTCTTGGATATCTTATCCCCAATAGAGATTTTTTTCACCTCCATCCAATGCTATTCTTGGATGACGTTGTTGTTTTTACCAGAAACTTCCTTGTTGTTGTCCAATGCCATTCTTGGACATTTATTGGCTTACTTTTGTCTCGTTTGTAGTTTCCATCCAATGTTATTCTTGGATGTCACTACTCGTCTTCTCAGGGTCTTGTCCCTCTCTTTCCAACTATCGATGGATACTTTTTGTCACCTTGACAGATCTCCAGAAATAGCTTGTGTTCCCTAGCGTGTCTTTTCGCGTTTTCTCTCAATTTACCGTAACTCTCTTGTTTCAAGTTTTTCCCGCAGTCTGTTTCATCCTTTGCATTCATATCATCTTGTGGCATCTCAGGGCTAAAAATTTGGTTTTCTGTATTTAAGTATCTTCAATCTTGTCGAGACGAAGTTTTTAACCTTCATATCTCCTGATAGAAGAAACTTAAATAAGGGCAGCTGTAAGATCCTAATTTTTTACCCCTAAGATTCCACATATCATTCATATTTTCATTTGCATCTTTACCACAAACAAGATCACACATTGGTTCCCTCGTCCCTCTCATCTTTGGGTTTATGCCTTGAAGGGTTTACTGATCATCTGTGTGTTTCTTATTCACTTTATTGCTTTATTTGTTTATATTTTACTAACCTTAACCAAAATCCAAAAAATATTTTTGTTTTCTTTCGCTAACATTTTCAGGGGAAGAACAGATAAAAAATGCCAAAATAACAGTCCCACAGCTCGAATGAATTTTATTTGAGAAAAGTCAAAGTTGATCTGCAATCATGTCAAATTTATCTAGTCAAGGATTCCCCCAAGTTTTAATTGATTATTATTCAAGAGACTCCAAGGTTCATGTGTTTATTTCCATGCCTTCTTTGATGAGCAAAAGAATCGAGCCGAACCACAGCAGTGCATTCAAAAGAAGTATGTCACAAATTTTGCACTGAGTAACCGGTTACCCTGTGGTGAGTAACCGGTTACCCTCGTGAAAATTTGAAAAAATTCAGCAAATTCAAATTCAGCAATTTTGCACCAATCTCAGCCCTTGATCACACTTGGAATATTCTAGACCATCTCATTTTAATTTCCCTACATCACTTTGATCATTTCCTACCATACACCTTCACTAATCACCACTCTTTTATGAATTTCCCTCCAAATTCAAATTCTAAGCCTAATTTTCATTTCCAAACCAAATTCCAATCCACCAAAATTTCCAAGCCTAAACTCTATAAATAGAAGCCTCATTTCATTCATTTCACAAGCTTTTGATAGCAAAAAAAACCTCTTGCAAATTCTCTCCCCAACCACAAAATTCACCAAAGCTCACTTTTCTTCTTTTGAAAGTTAACAAGATTTCACATTGAATCTTGTTCAACTTTGAGCTAAACCTTTATCCAAACTTGTTTTCTTCATCAATTCTCATAGATCAAGGCTTTGGTGTTTGAATCTTTAAGCAATTTGAAGGAATTTTCAGATTTGAAGTGGTAATTCATCTTTCACCATTATTGAAGCTTCATCTTCATCTTCCATAATGTAGATCTTTGGAGATCTTTGTTACTTGATCCTTTGGATCTTGTAATTGTGTTTAATTGCTGGTTTTTGCTGTTATTTTACTTTGAATTTCGTGCAATTTCAGTTCCATGATCACAAGGTGCTTGTAAAAAGTTTTGAAAGTGGATCGTGCTGAATTTTGTACAATTTTCTGCATTCTGGTGCAGAGTAACCGGTTAGCAGATATGCAGTAACCGATTACTCTGTGTTAATTTTGAAAAATTGCGCTTATTTTGAACTAAGCAACCGGTTAGCAGATATGCAGTAACCGGTTACTTCGAAACAGAATGCACATTTTGGCTTGTTTTTGGGACTGTTTTGGTTCCTTTTCCATTTTCTTCCTTTTCCTTTTGTTCTTAGCCTTAGATCACATAATTGTGTGGTTTAATTTGGCTTTCTCTTAATCTATTTCTCTTTTCTTTTGATCGATGAAAGTCTTATGGATCATAGAATTCCGTTGTTGAATTTTGATCAAGACTAGATCATTACATATTTTCTTTTCATGCGGTATTGCTTTCGGATGACGATCTACATATCATTCATCTAGCATGCATTAGCACAAAGATCTATTGACCGACCTCATTGTAGGGTAATTACTCCGTAAATTACTCGGCGATTGATTAACATAGCGCAACATATGTCCCGTATCGGAAAACGATCAAAGATTGTTGATTATTTGTCTTTTGGTTCAACACTTATGAGACTTGTTGTTAGGAGGCTTTGGTCTTATCAATCCTCTAATGAGGTCTCATTAACCTTGACCTAAGTACAATTATTCAATTATTATTGATCACTTACTCTAACAACTAACAACTAATCACTAACTTCTAACTTTTACTTTTACAATTCCTTCTTACTCCATATCTCTCTTTTACTTTTATGCTCCATTATTATCATTTCATATCATGTTTATGCTTCCACAATTTTTCCTTTGTCCGTTGGACACATGTTTATGCTTCCGCAATTTTTCCTTTGTCCGTTGGACACATGTTTATGCTTATGCCTTTTTCTCTTTGTCCACTTGGACCAAAAACATTAATAAAGGCCAAAACCTCTAAAAACTTGTGTTTCTAATCTTGGACTATGGTTACTATCCTTTGCAATGGACATGGAGTTTTGCACCTAGACCTTGGACATCCAATGCAATTCTTGGAACCTTGGACTTAGAACTAGGACCTTTCTCCCTTTGCTTTGGAATTATGGTTTGAAGACTTGTGCTTTTGCTTGGTTTATGGTGAAGACAACTACATTTGTGGTTAGATCTTTCTTATCCTTAGCTTTTACTTCATACTTTAGGATAGTCACTTCTTCTCCTCCCCATTCTTCAATTTTCAAAATTCTCTCCCTTTTTCAAAATCTTCTTGATTTCAAACTATTACCTCTTTCATAATCAAACCTTGACTTTGTCAAGTGATTTTTACTCTTTCCTTTTCATTTCTTAACAAATGCTAAATTACATAAGCATATTGACACATTTTTCAAAAGACTTTAAAAAACACCAAACTCATTCAAACTCTTTTTGTGTCTCGTGCACTTTTCCTTTAAAACTTTTTCATAAGTTTAGACATGATTCATTTCTTTAAGCGGAATTATTCGTTTGGAAATGACGACTTGTCTTTACATTTTAAAATCAACCAAAACAAATAAATTTCTTTCTTTGTACCACGAACTACGAGGTTTTGATCCTATATTGCACTTTGTGGGTACGTAGGCATGAGACGATAAGTCTCTCCAAACACAAAAATCTTAAAAACAATTTCTCTTCTCATCTCCTCAATCTCTTTTCAAACAAACTTTTTCAGACCAAAAAGCGTAAATATTTCAAAGGGTTCATATAGAGTACTATAGACATTTTGGGTGCTAACACCTTCCCATTGCGTAACAAACCCCCCTTATCCAGTCTCTCTTCACTTGTTCTTGTTGTAGAGCTTGTGTAGGTTTTGTTCGCTCTTTTTCCTTTCCTTTTTGGATAAAATAAAAGTGCGGTGGCGACTCTTGCTTTTCGAGTTAAGTTAATCAATAGCTTACACTCACGATTTTGCCGCTACAATACCTTATCAGAAACCATGGGTGATTCTTCCAAAAAATCCCATGAAGGCATTCCAAGAGAGGTTAACAAGGCAATTTCTAAGGACCCTTCAAGAACGGTGAAGTTTTACACTAAGAATGATGAATGTTCAAAACTAGGGTTTGATTCATCAAGAGCGTTGAAGAAGAAGAAAAGAAGACTTCAGAGAATTCCTGATCCTCATTCTAACTACGAGTCAAATGATGATGAATTTCCTTTTAAATGGTCAAACTTTCTCAACCGCCGTGCTTATTTTCCATAGGAATTTGGAGAAGATTTAGGCGATGTAAAATGTTTTTATCCATGAGGATATCAGTCTTTGTACTTCTCCCTTTTTTAATTAATGTAGAAGCCTTTTTCTCATTACTTCTTGCACGATTGTTAATCATTTGCGTCCATTTCTTTTGATGTATGTGTGTGTGTGTCTATATATATATATATATATATATATATATATATATATATATATATATATATATATATATATATATATAAGATAATAGATTAAAGGGTAAAAATAAATTTTGGTTGAAATAATAAAGGTATAAATGAAAGAAAAAGTGACAAACTAAAAGGTGGAAGCTCAAAAGCTACTTCAAATAGATTTTGAGAAAAAACTAAAAGCTAGTAGGAAAAGCTACAATCTAAAAGGTAAATGACAGTTACCAAACAGAGTTTTTTTTTTTGCTATTATGAGCTGAAAAGCTAAAAGCTTTTTTTCGGTGTTACCAAACAAACTTAATTCAAGCTTTTTTGTCTTTAAAGTTTGTCTTTATATTGTCATCACACAGACATTTGTAGTCACTTCATATACATATTTTCTTGTAAACGTGTTTGCACGAAATTGCTCCCGAGATTTTTCGAGTTATCTCACAGACTTTTAAACTCGTGATTATTTGCTAAAAACACCTGAATAATAGGAAGATATAAGAGGCATGAGACATCATGCAGAGTGATGGTCATCTCACCAAGAGGAAGATGTAAACATGACATCTCTGAATGCCATCTATCTACAAATTTTGCATGCATGCCAGGTTTTATGGTCTTGTACGCAACAACACGTATATCGGCAAGCCCAAAGTAGCGAATAACATTCTTGAACAAATCATCTTTAGGTTGTTCTAAATCCAAAATTTTCCTTCTATGGTTTACTGATTTTAAACATGGATGCTCTTGTAAAAAAGATATCACTATCAGTCGCAATTAAATTACTATGAAACAAAGATAATAACAGTTGTAATGCAAAAGTAAATAAATATGCATATCCTACTCAAACATGCATAGCAGCATGGTCTCCATAGAGATGAATTAAAGAGGTGTCAAATGAGCCTCTTGGATAACTATCTACAGGGGCATCAACATCAACAACGGGTTCCTCCTGTTTGACTTCATAATCTTCACGGGCTTCCTATGAAGTAGATGCCTGAGACAGGCGACTTCAAGAAGTAGAAAGATATGGTTGTGACATTGTATAAACGCGTGTTGGGACACACGGTTGAGCCTAACTATATCCTGGTTGTTTTTAGCCATTGTACCCGTAATAAAACCAAAAAATCATGTAAAAATGAACCAAGCCAAATCTAGAGATGCATCTCCAGATAAACTCGCAATTTTTCAGCGATTCCAAAAACTTCATTGATGCGCTAAACTCCAACTAAATAAGAATGCATGTCTATATCAACTAACTATTTCAAATGTAATACTATCTAATGCATCTTAAATGACTTATGTTACCTAAAATATCATTCAAATTAAATCTCAAAAAAAGAATTAAGATGCGAAACTTACCAAATTAGAGTTGTGGATGAGAAGCTTGAATGAAGTGAGTGACATTGCAGCAAATGATGTAGAATGGAGTGAGTGAACTTGAAGAAACTTGCTCAAATGAGATTTGGAAATGACTTTGCAGCAAAAGAGCTCAAATGGAGTTTTTTTTTACTTTGAAACTAATGAAGAAGGAAGAAGGAAGTGTTTGATGCGGGTATATGAAATAAACGTGTCTAGAGATGCATCTTCTTAAAACTCCATGAATTTTGAATTAAGGGTTATTACGGAGATGCAACTCCAGACTCACCCTAATGTTGATACGGAGATGTATCTTCGAATTAAATTTTGCAAAATAAGGGTGAATCATCAATTTGCGCTGATGAATGTGTAAAAAAGGTACAGCCGAAAATGCATTTGTCATTTTTTATAGTGGTGAAGAAGCACCCCCAATAAATTTAGTGAGCAATTCCCATTTTATATATTTTTGTTTTCAATATCATTCATCTTTTCTTTAAATGATTTCAAACAATTAAAAATTTAAATTAGATCAACTAAAAATAAATACATCATATATAAATATGATTTTTTTTTATAAAAGTAACTTTAATAAGTAGTTTTTTTTTTAAATCATTTTTGTGAGAATTTTTTCAAAAATAACTAAAGTTATTTTAAACTCATTATTATAAAATTAAAGAATAATTTTAACCCATAATATTTTAAACTTTAATAATTTTTTTTTTTAATTTTAATGTTAAATAAAATATTAGTAAGAGTAAACATTTTAAAATAATTTTTTATGGTAAGTTATTTAAACTATTTTTTTTATTTAAAGCTTTTTTTTCTAAGACTTAATTGGAGTAAAAAATTTACACTTAAAAGAAATTTACGTAAAAATATTTGATAAATTATATATATATATATATATATATATATATATATATATATATATATATATATATATATATATATATATATATATATATATATATATATATATATATATATATATATATATATATATATATATATATATTATTTTAGCGTAATATTTTTTTTCGGGGTTCATTTTAGTTTATTGATTTTAAAAACGATTCATATTAATTCATTAATCATTTTCGTCTAATTAACGATGGAAAAATTCAAAATTTTATCGTTAAATTCATCGTTAATTAGACAAAAAAAATTAAAATTATACAATTTAAAAAAATTAAGGAACAATTATAGATTTTTTAAGTTTATAAATCAAAATCAACATAGGGATAAAAACATATTAAACTTTTTATTTTCATTTTTTTGTTATTGGAATAAAGCATTAAATTTTGTTAACCAAAACAAGTTACAAAGGATCAATAATCTATACCAAGGATTCTAGCATTTACATGATTCTCTAACTCTCTATGCAAGCTACTTCTAGCAAAAATATTATGCATAATTTTATCAACCAAAGTGGGTTCCATATCCTTGTGAGTGAACAACTTGTCATTTTGAGAAGTTTGGCTTTTCAACCCTTCCTTTTAGTTTCTCTAGTTAACCAAATTTTCTCCAATTCCCAATTTGCTGGCCTGCGTCTGATGTCTAGCCGAACTAGGACCTCTTTCCACACACAGAGAAATCCTGCACAAGAAAAGAATAGATGGTCCATGGACTCATTTGTTTCAAAAAAATAGCAACTATAACTATCAATTAGACCAAATTTTCGAAGTCTATCTTTTGTGGGAAGTCTACCATTAAGCAATAACCAAAGCATAAACTTAGCTCTAGGACGAGCATGGTTATCCATCATCATTTTCATTCATTACACCGACTCTTTACTGCCTCTTAACTCTTGAAACATAGTGGATGAGCTATATTTTTCACCCTCTTTAACAATACTGCAATACTCTGTATTCCTAAGTTTATCTCTACTTTTCACAATCTTTCTTATCATCCAAGAGCGATTTGTTGGAATTTTCTAGCTCAGGACATCACATTCTTTTAAGTAGTTCATATTTACCCATCTAATCCAAAGTTTGTCCTTTTTATCATGAATATTCCACAACAATTTACCAATAGTAGCCTGCTTCCACTCTCTAAGAGCAATAATATTAAGCCCACCAGCATTATTAGGATCACAAACTTTGTCCCATGAGATACGCGCTTTTCTACTAATGATATTTGATCCACTCCATAAGTAGCTTCTACAAATGGCTTCAATTTCCTGAGTCACCTTATAAGGAATAGGAAAAACCTGCATCCAATAGTTTGTCACAGCAAAGAGAATACTTTTAATAAGTTGCAGACGGCTAGCATAACTGAGGAGCTTAGAGGTCCAATGAGTAATTATCCCCACAATCTTGTTAATTAGAGGCCTACAATTTTGAACTGATAGCTTTCTACTAGCAAGAGGCACACCAAGGTATTTGAAAGGGAGCTCACCTTGGGAAAACCAGTAATTTGCATTATCTCAACTTGCATTGCCATTCTGCACTCCCTCAAAGAACAATTTACATTTAGAAGGATGGGCTTTCAAACCAGTGGCAACAGAAAACTTCTTAAATTCCTCCATCAGAATTTTGACTGAAGTATTATCTACTCTAGAGAAGAGCATTAGATCATCTCTAAATAAAATTTTGATCAAGTCGAGTCTCTCACATTTTGGATGAAAGTTATAGTCAGGTCTGTCTTTGAGTAAGGGGGAGACGGGGTCTCCTTGCCTAAGAACTCACTTTGTTTTCAGCAGCTTAGTATAGTCCCCATTAATTAAGTACCTGTAGAAAACATTATATACACATAACATAATCCAATTAATGAACTTTCTTGGGAAATTCACCTCTTGTAAAATGTTTTCCAATGCCTTTCATTCCAAAATATCATAGGCCTTATGAATATCCATTTGAATGGCACACCTATGGGAGATATGCTTTATATTATACCCTTTTATCAATTCATGAGCCATGATAATTTTGTCTTGGATCACTTTTCCTGGCAAGAAATATGATTGACTATCATCAACCACGAAGTTGATAATCTTGCTCAGCCTATTAGTGAGAATCTTTGAGATTATCGTATACAGAGCTAAGCATCAAGCTATGGGCCTCATATCTTTCATTCTCTTAGCCTATGTTGACTTTGGGATCAAAGTTACAATAGCACACTTGACAGCAGTAAACATGTAATTTCCATCAACAAAATCCAGGACAATAACAATAAGATCTTTTTTAATAATGTTCCAAATTACTTTGAAGAATTTAGATGTGAAACCATCCATACCTGGGGCTTTAGTTTCACCTATAGAATTCAGGGCCTGCCAAATATCTTATTCAGTAACTTGTTGAGTTAATTGCTCTCTATGATTCTCCTTCAATTGGGCTCCTTTTCTCAAAACCTCAATGTCTACATGCACCAAGGTTTGAGTATTAGTGCCAATCAGATTTTGGTGGAACTGGATAATTTCCTTCTCAATCTCCCTAAGCTCACCAAGGATCTTGCCATGTTTGTCTTCCAGCCTGTGCAACCCAGTTTGCTTGTTCTTCTCTTTAACAATATCATGGAAGTAATCATTGTTGCCATCTCTAAGCTTCATCCATGTCACTTTGGATTTTTACATAAAAAAATTTCCTCCACTTCAGTGCTGTTAAAAATCTCTTCGTCCAATGTTTAACTTCCTGCATAAGCTCAAGATTAAACATATCACCATTCAACTTCTGTTAAGCTTGATCCAGATTCTCCCTATACTCTTGAATTTTTTGGGCACCTCTGCTCAGTCTCCTACTCATCCCTCTAAGAATGGTTGAAGTCTCTTTAACTTCCTCCACAATTTCTACACAGGCTTGCCATCCATCTAAATATTCCAATTATCTCTCACCACTAGGGGTGGAAATAGGCTGGGCCGAGCTAGACTTTGCCAAGCCTAAGCCTGGCATGCCAAAAAAACTGAAGTCTAACCCTGGCCTGTAGCCTGTCATAGGCTTATTTTTAGGCCTGAACCTGGCCTTTTCTAAGGCCTGGTTAGCCTGTTAGCCTACATAAAAGCCTATTATTTTCGACATATGTAAATAAGCAATTAAAATAATGTTTAAATAGACTAACAAACTAAAAAACCAATGAGACTAAAAATTTATTTGCATTGACTTATTTTAACTTACCTATTAGCATAAGTTTTGTGAGACTGTTTGTTTAAGATAACTTATGAAAACAACTTATAACATTGTTCATAAGGTTTTTTCATCTTATTTTCTTAAGTTCTCCAAGATAACCAATTTTTATTTACGTATTTTAATTCAAAGTACAAAACATAACATAATGATAATAAACAATTATTCATATTTATTTAAATAGGTCGGCCTGTTAGGCTTAAAAGACTTTTTTTATGGCCTGAGGCCTAGCCTTTTTTAACTAAATAGGCTTATAAAAAAGCCTAGGCCTTTTCTATTTAAAAAAAAATCTTGGTCTGGCCTGAGCCTGTGTAGGCTAGCTTGTAGGCCCCTATTATCGGCCTAGCCTATTTCCACCCCTACTCACCACCTCTAAAATGTCAGCTTCATCCACCAAAGAATTTATGAATTTAAATCTAGTTTAAGCTCTTCTCTTGGGATGGATATTAGTATCAATGACCACCTTAAAAGGAGAATGGTCATATATGTGAGGGGGAAAAATCTCTATCTTACTATTAGGGTATTTCAAGTGTCATTCCCTGTTACATATAACTCTGTCAATACTTGAGTAAATTATCCCATTAGTGTGCTTGTTAAACCATGTATGGTGATTCCCATGTGTGTTGTGCTCAAACAACCCAGCTATCGTCATCATTATTTCAAGGTCATGATACTCTATCTCTTGAACAGGGCATCCCCTATTCTATCTTCCAATGTTAGCACATTATTATAATCTCCAATAACCACCTAAGGTTCCTTTATTGCGGTTGCCAAGCTTCGTATGTGATCTCAAAGCTCTCTTCTTTTATTGAGTTGGTTATGAGCATAAACTATAGTCATCATATATTGTCTCTCTCATGTTTTATTTAGCATATCATAGTGAATCAATTGATCAGTTTTCTCCATCGCTTTCACCTCAGTGTCCTCATGTTTCCACATAATTCAAATTCTACCATTTTTGTGATGCTCATAATTGTCATTCCAGCTCTATTTATTACCAAATATTTTCTGATTTTATTAGCATTCTTCTCTTTCACTCTATTTTCAAGTAAAGACACACAAGACACTTCTGTTTTTCTGAGATGGGCCCCAATCTCAATGTGTCTTGCCCTTTTATTTAAACCTCTCACATTCCAAGTTACTATCATGGGACTTTATCTTCAAGGTTTGGATCATCACCAATTCTGAACACATTAAATCCATTGTTGCAGCCAATGCTAGGATCTCCACCCATAATGTACTCATTAACAATGCCCTTTCCTTTATGTTTGGATGCTCCTACTATTGTCCATATGGTATTTTCTTTCACTTCTTCCTCTGGCTGAATATCCATTTCATTTCCAAATGCAGGTTCTTCCTGAATTTTCTTTGTCTCCTCTGATTTTATTTCACTGTCCACACTTATTTTGCTGGAGCTTTTTGTTTAGGCTTAGTATCACATTCATGACCAACCTTATTGCATTTTATTTTTGCAAAAAGGTGGTTTCCATTCATACTCAACCTTCTGAATCAATTTATTCCCTCTAGGATCCTTGATTACAATTTCCTCTTTTAATTCAACAAAGACATCAACTTCCATTAGCACTCTAGCATAAGACACCCTTACCTTCTTTGCAGTACATTCATCTGTCATCAAGGAATTTTCTATTGCACTAGCTATTTTTCCAATGCTCCTTTCTCCCCAATATACTAAAGGCAGTTGTGGTAGCACAATCCACAAAGGGATTACTCTCATAATAACAGCCTTTAGTGTGAATTCAAGACTCCACTCATGCAAGAATATAGGTTTCCTATAAATGGGATAAGGCTCCCTCCTTAGGACTTCATCCCAATCAGATTTAGACTGGAATCTTATAATGAAGTATCCCTCTTCATTATAGTATAGCTCTGGGGTAAAGACAAAGCTCCATATAGTGTTCATGAACTTCTTAACCCCATTCATAGACAAGTCCCTCTAGCACATACACGATAAGTCCATTTTCCCAGAATTTCAACTCTAATACTATATCTTGTTCCTCTATAACTACTTTCAATTCACCATCTATAATCATAGGTTTAAGAAGTTCAAATGATGTCCACCCAAGGTTTAGGTGTCACAATTTCTTCATCATTCTCCATTCTCTCTTCTATCTCTTCCTCTATGACTTCTATTGTGCATACTTAATTTTGTTTGATTGTTCCAAATCCATCGTTCTCTTCCACCTGTACTTCCTTTATTCTCAATGTCTCTCAATTCTGACGCGCCTTCCCCTCATTTCGAGCATTAGCCCCTACCATTGCAACTGAGTATGGTGAGAACACTCTCACCGTCGCTGGAGATGTTATAATCGCATGCTTCTTCAGCCGGCCACGACCTCTCCCATGCCCTAGGTTCACAATAACCCTGCAAAAATTTATCTATGATGGACTCTAATCCGAAGATTAGGAGTTTAAACCCTCATAGATTAAAATTAATGCTATCAGACTCAAGAATTTGCGAACCCTAACTCGCCAAAAATCGTCTCCGTCGCGTCTGAACTCACCAACACTCACCAAAAATCGCTTGAGAGAAAAAGTCGATATAACGTTTTTTTATATATATATATATATATATTTCAAACTATTTTCAATAATTTCTTTTAGATTAATTGTTTTCGTTACCATTAAATTTCAAAAAAAAAATTATTTAAGATTTTTTTTAAATTATTTACCTCTAACTTATATGACGTGTCAAATCATTATTTGTTGTACTAAAGCCCACGTGTCATTTCCCAACTCTAGGCAAAAATTTCTCAAATTTCAGTCCCACTAAGCCCTTCTCCTCTCTCTCGGGCGATAAACCCTTCCGGTCTCTCCTGCAATTCTCCGCCGTCGTCACGTCAACTCCTTCGTTTCCGGCTACGCTGTCACAGTGCTAGTCAGGTTTGTTCCCCTTCTTCATTCTTTCCCGTTTTTTATTCTATTTAGGTTTGTAGTAAAGTTTTCATCCTTTATTGCATTCTGTTTGTTCCCCTTTTCTGTTTCGTGTTCCCATAGTTGAGACTGGTTTCTTCGTTTTTCACATTGATTCGTTTAGAATACATGAATCTGGTTTAATCCTTATTAACATTGAAATTGATTTGTTCTATGGCTACTGCGAGACAGAGAGAGATTCACTTGGTTTCTTTCAACTGGATTTGAAAGACATTGATAGAGAGCAGGAGGGCTGAATTTGGGGGAAAATGGTGGTTAGGATTCGGCTATCGCGTCTAGGATGCAAAAACAAACCATTCTACCGTGTGATGGCTGCCGATAGCAGATCTCCAAGAGACGGCAAACACCTCGAAGTTCTCGGTTACTACAATCCCTTACCTGTTCAAGATGGTGGCAAGAGAATGGGTATCAACTTTGACAGAGTCAAGTAAGTAATTAACACTTCTGATTGAAGGCGTATCATCGGATGCTAGGGTCCTAAAATTATATTCAATTAGATTCATTTTCTCAAACTATTATTGGTGTCGATGGTTCATTGTAGTGTTGTGTTTGTGTCCGTATCTGTGCTTTTTAGCTAACTAACTCTTTTTTAATGTCAATTCCTTCATATGTATGTTGGTGATAGTGTTGTTTTTCTTCTTTTTGTTTTAGGTATTGGCTTTCTGTAGGAGCTCAACCTTCGAATCCCGTTGAGCGGCTTCTGTTTCGAGCAGGGTTACTTCCTCCACCGCCGACTGTGGCCATGGCGCGCAAAGGTGGAGCCCGTGACACTCGTCCTGTCGATGCTTTAACCGGGCGTGTACTTGATCAACAAAAGCCTCCTAATTCCAACAACGATGAAACCTCCGTAACTGAAAATCCGTGAAGTCTTATGTTTTTCATTGTCTTTTTTAAGAGAAGAAAATAAGATGTTAAATATTGATGCCTCTATTTGTTGAGAATGGCTCCAAATCAACCTTAAGAGAGTTGGCATGTTTTGAGTGTTGTGTGTCTTTTCTGATAATACATATTGGTTTTGCCTGTTTAAGTAATTTGTTCAGCAGAGCTATTTATAAGGAATTATCATCTAATTATTACTGTATATTCTTTTTTGGTGCAATATTTGTTTGAATTAGTATAATCTTGTTGTTCAGATCAACAGGAAATGGGAAGAATTGCATTCAAGCATGTCTATGCTAGAACTGACTTAGCATGTTAAAATTTTGAGCTTAATGAAGTGTACTAGGGTACACGTAGGTGTGATAGGCTCAGCTGTAGTTATAGGATTGGACTTGCCTGAGTTGGATGGTTCATCTCTTACTAAGGATTCTGACAAAAAAATGTTATGAGCTAAAACGAAGTGTACTGCAGACTGTTCTGAAACTGATGAAGTTTCAAAGAAAAAGCAAATCTGGCAATAAGTTGAGACTTTGAAGTTTCAAGCTAGAACCTCAGTAAATGATTCTTCTTTTGATTAATCAGTTCAAGCAAGAGTGAAGGTGTTTGTTCTCTGTGCTGCCCCGATTTGTATTATTTTAGTTTTGTCAAAGTTTTGATTCTATTGATTGGTGGCGTCTAAGGACAAGTGTGATAAAGTGCTCTTAGAATTTGAAAGCATGTTCTTTCGATTTGAAACTAATGCAGATAACCTAAACCCCTAACTTTTCCTGCATCCTATGCTTCCCCCATTCAAACAGGCGGTGTGGTTCCCTTCGACGTATAATTGATGAAGGAATAGGTAGCATTGCTAACATAAGGTGTATTTTGTTGTTGAGTGTGTGACTACTCTCTGCCCTATCATGCTAGGGCTTGTCATTGGAGTGCACCACCAATTTCTTTATCTTCTATAGAGGATAACTCCTCCATATCTCCTAGGTTAGAAAGCATATCTCAATCACCGCCACCCAAAAATAAGTGGAGCCTCCCTAGAATACCAGGTGTGTATTTTTTTTGCTTTTATATTTTTAGTTTACGAATATTGATTTACTGTTGTTTTTGAGTTTCCCTATGTTAAATCCAAATGTTGAGGTAATTGCTTTGTCACTCAAGAACTCTTTTGCATTTTAATCAAAACATCTTTGTTGCTTCGTAAGTTTCAATTCAATATCATGTTGCTTTGCATTGTTTTGCTCAATATTAAACTTGTGATAGCTGCCGCATCCATGGTGCTAGGATTCCAGATCCTTTGTTGATTTCTGATCCCTTGGAGCTTACTTGACATGATAAATTTCATATTTTTGATTTCTTGAATGATGTTGCAAATATGCAATTGATAAAGTGAAGTCCTATAAGTTAACTTTTAACACCAATTGTTTTTTTTTAATTCAATGAGCTGTGAATTGTGAGACAATGTTTAAATTGGGAAGAAGCTATTGCCATTTGTGCTTTTCATTTGTAGAGTATGGATTTTGTTAGGCATCACAGTTACTGAAGTGGATGTTGGGATAAATGGAAAAGGTAACTGGGAATTAGTTTGTCATATGGCTAGAGCATCACAGTTTCTTCTTCTACGGATTCTTTATTTTGAATTAGGGTTCATTATTTTGAATGCCTCTCGACATTATTTTGGGTTTGTTTGCTTCAGTATGTGGAAATGGCATGACAATGTCCTATGGATTAAGAAAACAATGTCCCACAAATCAGAAAAATCTTTATAAGTTTGTCATAAACTTTGAAAATCATGTTCATTCAAGTACTATGTAAATGTGATACAAACATCACAAAAATCTATTTGGTGCTCAGCATATGCACAAACCAAAAATCACCACCCACTCTATTTACTCAGAAAAAACTCTTTTGTTTTCTTTCTGTGGCGCATTCACACAATTAAAGCAATAAGAGATCAACCAAAACTTGACGAACTTACCTTTGTCATCAATTTCTGTTAAATGAAATGCCAAATGAAGGGAATTTTGTGACAATATCTACCCAGATAAATCAACCTATAATGAGGTGAAGGTTGAGGTTCCACTAAAAATATAAACCTTGGTTGAAATTTGGAATTATGAGAAGGAAAAAGTAACATAAGCAATATTTTCAAGTTTATATGCACCATGTATCAAATTTATTGACCGACTGAGCACAAATTTAACCAAAATAATTAAAAGAGCCAATTTGTATAACACTACAAAAATTTAGAAACATTTCTAGCTAGATTGAAGCTTTGACTTTGTCCAAACTTAAAAGTTTTCTCGTGACTGAACAACTTATCAAAACATTATTTATTTAAGAAGCTCTAAATTTTAGCCCTCTTTCATCTAATATATGATGCATGCATGTATTTACCACATTCAAAGGCACCAGTACTAAATGTATGATTTTATCAAACATCATGTTATGTGTGACCTAAAATACAATGCCCACTTATGAAATATGACATCCATTGAAGAAGAGAGAAAAATATACTTAAAATCTTGTGTATTGTTCAGTAAAATATTACACATGAGAAAGATGAGTATATTTTACTACTCTAAGTCTATTTGTAGGTCCTAACAAATTAGTAACCATCTCTATCTAATAACTATGTTACTGTATCTCTAATAGTCCCCGCAAGTTGGAAAATATTCACAATACTTTCAATTTGAAATGAGTAATACAAACATAATAGTCCCGTAAAGTTGGAAAATGTTCACAACATTTCTAAAATTTCAAACGAGTAATACAAACGGACATATCAAATCAAAAAAGCATACAATGAGTGATGTCGGAAAACCTTGACTAAAATCAAAGCCATAAAGACAAAACCTTAACCATTAAGTAGAAACCATAACTTAAGAGTTAACCATTTAACAGAAAAAACAAAGTTTAACCACCATAAGATAGAAGCACGTTAACAAAGTCAACAAAGACACAATTCTTAACCATCAAGAATATAAAGCAGTCAAGACAGAAGCAAAACATTAAGACTTAATCAAACTGATATCGGCCATAGAAGGCTGAACAGCAAAACAAAGTGAAGGACATCTCAAAAACACTTGTTTTTCAAGATGAACTACAACCAAGAAATATGCAACATAAACGAATGCAATAGCAGCAACTAAAAGTAGTCAATCATAAACAAAATCCAACCAAAAACTAATCTTCAATCTCCATTCATAAGGACAAACCAATAGCAGCACGTGTTACTCTTTAACAAACTAGTTGTAAGCATTGCATAGACTCACATAATGTTTAGTAATCAACACTAAGTCAACACAACTTGATCAACATAAACCAATCATCATGTTCCCAACCACCTTTTTAATGAACTTTACTTCCTAAATTCTAAGGGCAATTTAGACAAAAAGAAAGTTTTCCCTCCGTAGTTGAGCAAGTACGAACTCCACGTGTATCACACTGCTGATGCATGTTCCATTCATCCTACTCAATCTGCACCAAGCTCAATTGCAATCACCAACAAAACAAAATCGTTCAAAACATATAGATTGGCATGTGATCCCAATCATTCATTCCTTTGCATCATTCATAACAGAATTTAAAAAAAAACAAAATATCCATTGCACCTTTGCACCATTCAAAACAGAATTTCCAAAAAAAACCAAAGCATATACTCAAATCCCCAATCAGATGCAGTAAGATTTCCAATTTAGCATTCATTACAAGGAAATAAGAACCAAATCTCAGTACCATTTTTGAGATACCAGAACAAATTATCTTAAATTGAATTTTTAATGATCTCAAATATGGAACCAAAACTTATTTCTCCTTAGCAGAAAATGATGTCGCAGATTTTAACAAGAGAAATCATATATCCTTCCATTCATAACAATTAACATGGGAAGCCAAAGTCATCACATAACCAAACAAATCTAAACTGAATCAAATTGGTGAATCTAAATCCAACGAAATTGATCGGGTGCAGAAATTCAACCATCAACCTTTAGTATTCAGATTGAATTTCAAGATCAAGAAATTGAGCAAGAACTAGACTCAAATAACTTGTGAGCATGAAGAATCAAGTTGTATGAACACTCAAAGTTTCAACATAAAGTTGTGTAATAGAGGCAAAAAAAAAAAAACCATTTTAGATGTAGGAAACGCAATGGCAGATTATTGAATCTAAAAAAATCTGGATATGCCAAAATCTTAGTGCAGGAGAAGTGGAATCTTGTGAAAGAGTCACCAGCATCAATTCAACTAATGCCCAGAGCAATCAACGAATCTTGACTCAAATCAAACATCAGAGCAATTCTTCTTTGATGCATATAAGAGACTGGTCATGAAAAATCCAGTCTCCGTTGTAATATCTCAACGGTGACCTCTACTTCAACACATTAAACGGTGACAAAATTGAATGGCAGAGCAAGTATCATCTTGAATTGGTAATTCCGGCATGAACATAACAAGAATCTGATCAAGAAATTGGAATCGAAATTGAATCCAAAGCCAGAACAGAAAGATTGTTAGTTTTGCCGGATGAACAAAGTTAAGCCCTATGAATTGGGGAAAACGAAAAAGAAACAAATGCCATATGGATATAGATTGAAGATGAAATCAATCGAACATGAATCACAATCAGAATTTCAAGAATCTCATATGAAGGCAAACAAAATCATATCAAAACAAATCAAAGACAATCAAATCAAAAAATTGAAACCGAAGAAACAAAACAAAGTAAAAACGAAAACGCAGAAATAATCGAATATAGAGATTTGAAACAATGTGAGAAAAATCAATTTTCTCAATAAGAAGGATATCAATTTTGCTTTGATTGGATATTACGAAACATGACATCCATGAAAGAAGAGAGAAGAAATGTTTAAAATCTTGTGCATTGATCAGAGTAAAATATTACAAATGAGAAGGATGAATACATTTGACTAAACTAAATCCATTTATAGGTACTAGCAAAACTAGTAACCATCTTTAACTAATAACTATTGTAATACATATCTAACACACTGTTAGATTCTTCAGAATATAGAACTATAGTTGTAATGAGAAGTGCAGAATTTAAAAATAGAAGTTTACAAACTTCGAATGACTAAGGTGAGTTTTACTAGCATCACTGATAAAACCAGTCAAACATGCAGAGCAATGTTTCAATGTAATGCTTGTATGATTCCAAAATTTACATGCACAAAAGGGTGCTGTGCTTCACTATCCAAAAGGGGTTTGGAAGAATAGAACAATCATATAGATATATCAGCACAAAAATATATAAGCACATGTTTACTGATAATCACATGCACATAACACTCATCCCAGGCAAAACTCAATTCAACACCATTCCATTGTTGGGAATGAAAAATAGTCAACTTTCTTTCTTAGAATGCATTGATTGTAAAACAGCTTCAAATTCTTCTTTTACTCTCTCAAAGACATTTGGTGCCTTAACTTCATTTATAGGAGTCTTCTCATCGATATCATCATTCATTCCATGAGTTTCTTTATCATGATGATGCTGTTTTGATTTATCAAGATGATGTATCACAGATTTAATCTCTGCCTTAGCTTTCAGAAATATGTTGTCTTCCTTAGCTTTTGTTTCTGTCAACAGAAAATGCCACGCATCAAGTCAACAAATTATAAGAATAAATCGTCCGCCAATTTAGTTCTCAAAACATCATTTTCTCTCCTATTTGGTCCCTGAACTAAAAAATCACTGATATATACAACCCATGATTAAGAAATGCTTAATTATTTACAACACTGATATTTACATTCACAATATATTATATTATAGAAAGGAAAGCATCTAAGGCAATGAATACTCGTAAGAGTGGGGCCCAATTCAACCTTACAAAACTGGGAAGAGAATTGCCTCCACTTATAAACACGTGTTCATACCATACATTTGATGTGAGGCTCTTAACACACCCCCATCGCGCTCAAGATTGGACATTTAGAGCATGGACATAAATGGTAGGTGGCCCAATAGCAAAAACCTAATAGCAAATGGCCCAATGAATCTTAAACCTGACTCTGATATCATCTTAGACTTTGTTGGTTGAGTTTAATTCAACCTTCCAAACCCCGGTTTGTAGGGAGAGGATTGCCCCCGTTATAAACACATGTCCTGGTCAAATATTATTCGATGCGAGACTCTTAACAAAGACATCCACAGAAAACAAATTGCATGTGTCGAATGGTTCGGAGAAGGTAAGGTTCATCTACAAAACATTCATTCCAAAATTGTTTATAATTTAAACTATTTCTAGGCAATTTCGAGTTAGACTCACAGATTGATGTGCTCCTATATAATTACCATTAATAAACATATGCCAATATAACAGCACCATATGTCGGGCATTATTGCAGATCGGACAGTTAAAATCAGTAACTACATGATGTACATGCATCTAATCCAAGAAAAAAAAAAACCACTCTCACAAAGTAAGATATATACCTGATGAAGAGCTTGAGATTTCTTGTTTATGGTTTGTTTCCGCCGTTTGATTTCCATTCCTATGCAACAAAAAAAAAAAAAGTAGAAATCAGATTTTCTCAACAGAAGAACTATCTAACTTTCAATAAACAATTTTTCATCTAATAAAGTTATGATTTCAATTCAACCTTATATCATGAGTTGAAATTTTCTCATTATTGTGATGATGAAACACTTGAGCAATGGCTTGAAACTCCTCCTTGGCTCTTTCAAACACATTTGGAGCCTTAACATCATCCAACAAGGTATTCTCGTCAATATCACTATTCAGTCCATGAGTTTCCCTATGATGATGGCTTGAAGACTTATGAGAATGCAATATAGCCTCAAATTCTTCCTTTGCTCTTTCAACCAAATTGGGTCCTTTTGCTTCTTAAACCGAATGCATAAAAAATCATAACAAAATTTCCATAACTTCAACATAAAAAGGGGCATACGATATATTCAAGACATTGAAAATCAAAATCAAGCAATGAGTGATCGAAAATATGTAGGAAAGTGATTGTAGTATTAATACCTGATGGAGATTTTGTTGATTCCGTCATGGTGGGTATAAGGTTTGTGTTTTTTTTGTTTTGTTAACGTTGTTGTTTTTTGTTACAGTAGGGAAAGCAGGAGAACGGGGAAGGAAGATATGCAAAGTAAACGACGCGACGGATTGAGATTCCAACCTGTGATCGAGTCATGGTTGATATAATAACTAAGAGCATAAATATCGGACCTTTTTGAAACGTTTGTACACAGTATTCAAAGAAACTTGTCAGAATATTATGGATATTTCATTCAATGCATCGTATGTACATACTAGGGCTGGACAGAAATCTGGAAACCGGTCCTATCCGACCAAACCAAACTGACCGTGATGCACCGGTTCGGGTTAACCGGTTTAGCGGTTTAGCGGTTCAATGAAGATTGGGTTCTGTTGGGTTATTACGGTCGGTTTAGGATAGCAATTATTGGCCCATAAAAAACCACACCCGACCGGTCTTTTGATGTGTTAATTGATGGCCAAACTTTATTCTGTATGTCTCACACTCACAGAAGTGCATTAACTAGGTTTTTTTTTCATTTGTTTCATTAACTAGGGTTTTCACTTCAGCATTCACGCACAAACACGAATCCACCGACCACCGACATAATCGTCTCCGTCCACCTACCGACAAACATCAACCATCATCACGCTAGTTACTCTTTCTTCCCTATTTCTCTTTCGTTATCTCTCTCTATTAGGGTTTCTTATTGTTTTTTCGTGAAAACATTTTGCTGAACTGTGATGATTATTTGAACTATGATGGATGTTTTTGTTTTACACATATATTCAAGAACACAAGTCTTTGATTTACTCTCTCTCCCTTTGTCTCTTTCGTTTCCCTTTCTTATGTATGTGTTATTTTGTGTTCTATGTGTGTTATGTTTGATTTATGTTCTATATGTATGTGTGTTCTATTTGTGTTATAAGATGTTGTTATGTTTGAGTCAACTATGTAATATTCTGATAATCTTATTTTACCTAGATCATCTGCTATATATGTATGATTCTGTTATGTTTGTGTTATAAGATGTGTGTTCTATCTGTGTTATAAGATGTTGCTATGTATGTACCTATGTGTGTGCTATATGTGTATTTCAAGAGAGCTATGTATGGTTCTGTTTGATTCAAGAGAGCTATGTGTGTGTTCTATTTGATTCTACCTTAGCAGAAAATTATATATATATTTCAAGAGAGCTATGTGTGTGTTCTATTTGATTCTACTATGTATGATTCTAATTATACCTAGATCATTTGTTATGTATGGTTCTGATTGTTCTATGATATGTTTGGGTTAATGTGTTATAAGTTTCTGCTAAGGTTTAATGTGTTATCATATTAATGTGATATAAGATTTTGTTGTTTTCTAATTCATTTCAATTATATTAATTTTATTGGAAGATGGATCATGGAGAAGGCAGTTCGCATGGAGCGGGAGAACATATCTTCGTTCGTGCTGGAGAGGTTAGCTTGCAAGGAGTGAGTCAAGGTATGCTATCAAGTAACTTGTATAACATTTCTTTCTATGTATTCTTGTTAATTCTGGCTGTGATCATTGATTGATTCTTGTTAATTCTTGTTGTGATAAGTTGGAGGATAAGTTGTGTGTATTATGAACGATGAATTTATGAGTTTGTATAGTACATTCTGAAATTGAGTAAAAAAACTAGCTACCATTTGTGTGTTTTAAATGTGTTATACTGCTGTTAAAACTTTCTCAAATATCTGCATTCAAACTAGCTACCATTTGTGTGTCTACTAATATCTTAAATATGTATACTATTTTAGCAACATTAACTGGTTGCGGGGATGTGGAAAACTTTAACATTCTTAACTGGTGGAAGGAGAATTGCACTCGTTATCCTATTTTAGCAACATTGGTTCGGGATGTGTTGGCAACACCTGTTTCGAGTGTAGCTTCAGAAAGTGCTTTTAGCACGGGGGGAGGATTTTAGACATGTATAGAAGCTCTTTGAGTCCAGAAATGGTTGAGGCCCATATTTGTTCTCAAAACTGGTTGAGGCCTTCTGATGAGGACCTAAAAGTCCTTAATGTGATTGAAGAATATGAGATAACTGATGCAATTGTTTCAGGTACTTTGTGAATCAAAACATTGTATTTTTTATTTTGAATATGATTTGTTAAAATTAAGTCTAATTATTTTTTTATCCTTTTTAGAGTTTCAAGTAGCTACTGCGGGAGCAGCTGCTACTAGGCATGCTAGGCCTGTTTAATTCACACTTAGGTATGAATTTGAATTTATAGTTTTTTTGGTTATGTTAGTTGGTTTTAATCATACTATTTTTTTATTTTATATATTTTAATACAGGTGTGAATTTTTTTTTGAACATTTTGGAGTCACTTAATGACTCAACAACATATTTTGGAGTCACTTAATCACTCAATAATATATTTTGGAGTCACTTGAAGATAATATATTTTGGAGTCACTTGAAGTGTGGACTCAACAACATATAGTGCAGGTCCATGATGATATGCAGGTCAATTTTATACTTCTGTTCAGTTTTTATAAATTTTGTATTACTTTGGTCAACAATGAATACTTCTGTTCAGTTTTTCTCTAATAGGTTCTGTCATTTTTTTTCTGCTGTGTAGGTTGCTACCTTCAGAGTTACAGTCGAGGAGATATCAGAATCATCACTTCTGATGCATTTTGTTGATATCAGGTTATGCATTTTTTCTGCTGTGTAGGTTTTGTCTTTTTTTTTCTGCTGTGTAGGTTCTGTCTTTTTTTTTCTGCTGTGTAGGTTCTGTCTTTTTTTTCTGTTGTACATTTTGCAGTCACATAACTATTTTAAATTATTTATAACTGATGCAACAACTGATTTATAACTGATTTACAACATATCTCATAAATTATAACTGATTTATAATTGATTTACAACATATGTCATAAATTATTTTGAATTGCAGTCACCCACTGGCAATGCAACAAATAATTTTTGTGGACAAAGTTTTATCAGAACTAGATTTATCATCAATACCAAGATTGATGGTCTGGAACAAGGTATTAAGAGAATCTTTTTTTTTCTGTCACATAACTATTGCAGTTTGTCTTTCAAGATTTTTAATGAATTTATTTTTGTGTGGCATTGCAGAATGTGTGCAGAACTAGAAACATGGACACTGCAGGATGTGTGTAGAATTAGAACCATGGCACTGCAGAATATGTGTAGAATTAGAACCATGGCACTGCATAATCATCATGGCAGAATACTATGTTTATGTGTAATATATTTAGATATTAGTGTGCTGCTGAATACTTTCAATGTTAATGTGTAAAGTATTTAGATGCTAGCATTGTAAGGGTAAAATACTTGAATACTTGGATGTTACAGAATGCGTGGATATGTTTGCATGCCACAATGTGTGGATGCTTGATTTTAAGTTGATTTTAAATTATAATATGTTAATCTAAGTTTATGATAATTAATTAGAAATTAACCGTTCAAACCGATCCATTCTAACCGATAAACCGTTTAAACCGAAACCGATCAAACCGATTTAAAATTCGGTCGAAATTGGATCTTGAAATTGCATCCATGGTTTCAAATGGTTTGACATTTTGGGCCCGAACCCAATCCAAACCGACTGTTGTCCAACCCTAGTACATACACCCTAGTACATACACAAACGTTGGTTAATTCATGAACGTTTCTACAAGTGCCACATGTGCATTTAATTAATTATTTAATTGAAAATGGTTGTAAAAAGATTTAATATAAGATATATTGTAGTATTTAGTGGGACCCATTTTATAAATTTTATGAGTTGTATGGATATTTAAAAAATATGGTTGAGTTGTTTAAATAATTTAAAAGTATAATATAATGTAAAAAATTAAATGGAACCCATTTAAAGAACACAAATGAGTATGATGGATGTAGATGCTCTAATGGGATTTGGTTTTAAAAAAACAATGGGTTTTCCGTGGTTTTTATTTTATTTTATTTTTATATTAAATATCCACCTGCCCCTTTCACTCATGTATTCTCTCAATAATTTAATTTTGAATTTAATTGAAATCAACTAAAATTATTTACGAAAATTTTACCAAAATCCCATAAAAAAAAATAGTTTCTTATCAAATCACTCATGTTTCTTAGGCACCACCTGAATTTTCGTTTTTGCCCTCAATTTTCGGATGTGCACATCCGGACGCACTCTTTCTCTAAAATTTTTCAGTATTTTTCGGATGTGCACATCCGTAATAATTTCTGATTTGCAAATTCGGAAAAATTCCAAAGAATTACATAAAATCATTTACTTCTAAATATAATTAAATCTAATATCATTAAAATCCAACATAATTAAACTTAATATGATTTTTTCAATATAATTAAAGTCAATTTAATTAAATTCAATATAATTAAAATTAATATGATTAAAATTAATATGATTTTTTCAATATAATTAAATCCAATTTAATTAAATCCAATATAATTAAAATTAATATGATTAAAATTAATATGATTTTTTCAATATAATTAAATTTAATATAATTAAATTAATTTTAGAAGTAAATACTGTGAGGGATACTCTTCTAGCCTTCTTATTTTAATGATGTCAACAAATGCATTAGATTGTAATTTGAGCGGTATCACTTCACGTGTCGGTCATGTCCATATTGGTCAGGTGTTTAGATACCTAAGATCTTATTCCTTCCAAAATACATGTCCACAAGTGATCTAATAGTATCTCGCATGTAGGTCTGACTCTGTTCTGGTGAAAAACAATTCAAAAAATTGAATTTTCTTAAAAAATCAGCATTATGCGTCGACCTCAGCATTCATGCGCTGACCTCAAAATGGTCATGCGCTTACCCGTGATAAATGGCTCAAAACTGGCACTTTATGCGTCGACGCATAAAACCCATAGGTCGACGCATGAACTTGTTTTTCGCCCTTTCCACTTAAATTCGTGTCTGTTATTTTCTATTATCTTTTTTTGGTCATATTTTTTATATAAATAGTTTTGGGTCTTCATTTTTCACATATAGAACAAGAAACGTGAAAAATATATGTCAGTTCTCTCTTCATCTTCATCTTCTTCATTGTGTAAACAAACAATCACACATAATCATCTTTGTTTGTGTCACCCATTGTTAGAAGTGATAACGTTCAGAATTTAGGAAGTGTGATCTTCATCTTCTGGGTTGAGAGTTTGGCAGGTGTTTCTTGAATCAAATCAGTTGGGTTTGTCCTCTAAGAATCGAGGAGATTTTGGGGGTTTTTGCACAAACTGTTCTTTCTACAGGGATTCGGCTGGGCGAAGGTAACCGGAAATTGGCGCAACTGTTTCGGTTTAGTAGCTGTAATCAGAGGATTGTAGAAGAAGGTTTGGGTTCGAATTCTTGGAAGATTTCAATTGACCGAGTGAAGGTAACTGAAGAACGAAGTTTTCTTTCGGTTTAGTAGCGTGGGACGGTAATTGAATCAACCAAATTCGGAGCACTTGATTCATCTTGAATCAAGGGAAGAGAAAATTCTGCATCGACGATCGAAGACGTTCGGGGTTTGTATGTTCATAGTTTTCTCTTGTAACAAACAATTTGCAACAACAACATATATATATATATATATATATATATATATATATATATATATATATATATATATATATATATATATATATATCTCAATTCCGTTTGCGGAGTTGGGGGCAGACGTACCCAAAGCAAGGACGATTGGGGAACTGCCTAATCAAATCTCTAGTGTTCTCTCTCTTTCCCTTAACTCTTTTACATTTCAGTAGTGTTTGATTTCGTAACATTGCAAACTATCGTAATTTCTGTCGTGGAATAATTGTACGCTGATAAACTACTTTTGGTTAAATCAATACAATTCGTTGAATTGTGTTCTGGAGCAGCTGCACATTTTTCTCCATAGAAATTCTGCACATAGTGTGTTTACGCACACTACGTGTTTGATAATTTGTTTTCAAGCAAAATTCGAACACAGTGCTTTTAATTGTTTATCAATTAACCTCATTGGATTGGAATAAACATCAAACAAGTGATTAATTTGTTGTCTGCGTTTGTAAGTGAAATACTCAGAACTGAATTTTTCTCCTTCATACTCATCCAAAATATATTCGTGCATATCCGATCATTTTGGTAGAAGGTTCGTTGTAGACGATTTATCCAGCAGCAGCTTCCGTTAAACAGAATTTTTTAAAACAGAATTTTGTAGTTCATTTGCGTGTAAAACTCAAGGGATCTATTCAACCCCCCTTCTAGATCCATAGCCATCGTCTAACAAATACCATATAATTATAATTATAATTTAGAAGTAAATACCATATAATTTAGAAGTAAATACCATATAATTTTAAATACCAATATAATTAAATTCAATTTTAAAAGTAAATACCATATAATTTTAAATCCATATTAATCATATTAATTATATTGAAAAAAATTAATCATATTAAATATCATATTAATTTTAATTAATATAGATTTTAATTATATTGAATTTAATTATATTGAAAAAATTATATTAATTTTAATTATATTGGATTTAATTATATTTAAAAGTAAATGATTTTATGGAATTCTTTTGATTTTTTCCGGATTTGCAAATCAGGAATTCTTCCGGATGTGCACATCCGGAACATATCAGCGTTTTTTAAAAATTTGGTGCGTCCGGATGTGCAAATCCGGAATCTAGGGGCAAAAATGAAATTTCACGTGGTGCTTAAGAAACTTGGGTTGTGTATTAAGAAATCCTCTAAAAAAAGCAATTGAAGAACATTGGTCAAATGTACAACATATATCAAGTAAACAAAACATGTTATGCGCTAATATTAACTGTAGTTTTATTTTATGAAATGTGTTATATTCCACATTGATGAAAAACGTAGTATATAGTGTTAGACTGAGATAACTTTATTGGATCTTGAGAGAAGCATTCAAGGATCAAAGCAACCCAAAAGAGTTGTGAAAGGGTCATCAGAAGAATCGAGTGGGCGTGACCTTAGATCTCCCAATTATGGTTTGGGTCGCCCGACTCAAATACACGCCTAGTGTATGTCCATCTTACCAACATGTGGCAGATAAGGTACCACCACAACTAACGGCACCGGCTGTAGTGACAAGGAAACCTTAAGAGAAATGTGAGCTATTATGGAATAGTTGAGTTGTTTCAACCAATCTTTGGAGTTGAACATCTTGACCCTTCAAGAGAGATATCATGAATATTTCCATGTCGAAGATGAGTTATGGACCCTTAGCCTCTTTCAGACGAGATTTAGGGCACTCTATTATCAGAAAACTTCAAACCACCATCATTGGTGAATTTCTATGGAAAGAGTGACCTCCGAGAACACATTGTCGCCATCAATACTCATATGGTAATCATAGGCACCTCTGAATCTTTAAAGTGCAAACTCTTATCAAGAATTTTCAAGGAGGCGCCCTGAGGTGGTTCATGAACCTCCTCCGACTTTTAGTAACCAACTATCAATACTTCTAGAGGAAACTAGTCCATCAGTTCTCGGCGAGTAAGCAAAAAAATGTTTCTACCATTAGGTTGTTCAATGTCCGCCATGGACACTCCGAGTCGATGAGGGAGTACCTCTCCCATTTCAAGGAGGCGACCATCAAAGTGATACATCCAAACTAGAAAATGTTTTTGAAAGCATTCTAAAATGGTTTAAGAGCCAAACATTCCAATGAGTCTCTTGCCATAAGATCTCCATCTCCATAAGTGAAATCATGGCACAAGCCGAATGTTACATTAAGGGGGATGGAAATGTAGATAAGGGTTTAATTAATGAGAGCAATGATAAGCTACAAGTCAGACTTAGGGTTTGATTATTTTAATAGGACAGACTTAGGCTTTATAAAGCCTAGATCCTCCATTCTCATTCTCACCCCTATCTGCAAGGGCATGGGTTTTTAATGAGGCACCTTATTTTCTTGATATATTGGTGCCATTAGTTTTTATATGTTGAAGGTCTTGTTGGACCCTCATAGAGGGATCATTGGCATCTTATTAAACAATACATTGTTGGACTCTTACAGAGAGATCCTTACTGCCTTATATGCAAATACATTTATGGACCTCAAGAGGGACCATTGGTGCTTTATTAGGCAATACATTATTGGACCCTCACAAAAGGGACATTTTCTGCCTTATTAGGCAATACATAGTTGGTGTGGATTTATGGCCTAGAAGTTATAGTAAATAAGTTAACCAAGATGATGAAGCTTATAAATATCAAAGATGCAGGTTAATTAATGTGATGGTAAAGTCATAGATTTGACGCAACTCAGTGTTCATTTTCTCTCACTTTTTGTGCCTAACCTCTAGCACTTATATAAATCCTTTTTGTCATTTTTTTCTAAGATAATCATATAATGATATGAATCATAATTCTCACACATTCCTAAAAAGTTATTTTCTGAGTTTTTCATGATCTAAAGAGATCACATTCATACTTTTACAAATTTTGAGAAAAAACCCATGTGTGTTCTTATTTTCATAAACACTTATTCTTCTTGTTTCAACCTTGTAAAAACTTTCTAGAATGTTGTTCTTGTGAGATCTAAATTGTGTTGTATAAGATTCTTTAGATAACCATTATCATTTTAAACCTTGAACATAGAAACCATTGTTGTGGTACTCAACTCTAAAGATCGATTCTGAGTGATAGATACAAGGTACATTAGGAAAGCTAATGTTTTTTGTGAAATTTTGTTGATTAATAATAGTTTTATGTTTATGGTATCTAGAGATTGACTTCTAGTAAAAAGAAATAGAGTTCTCTATAATCCATTGAAGACTTTGGTATAGCATAAAAAATGTTGTTGTGGAACGAAGTTGGGAGTTTCCAAACATTCTTGGGTAGAACAAAGGCTTAGACAAGGAACCAGTAGGACTTAGTAATGGACGTTGCAGAACAAAAGCTTGGATCAAGAACTTTATGTCTAGCAAGAATTTTGGATCAAGATCAAGTGAATATCTTGAAAGATTGGTAGTTTTAGTGTCCTGCTATAATATAAGGAAAAATTAATCCAGACTTGTGTTTAGCTAAAGCAATTTGTTGGCTTATAGTGTTTAGGGTAGTTGATTATCCGTTATACGAAAAATACTCTTGTATTAATTTTTCATAATAGTGGAAGCACCTACGAATTTCAATGGTGAAACCATTGAAGAGTGGATTAAGCTCTTGTGAGGACGAATGATTTGAACCACTATAAATCTTGCATACACTTTGTCTAACCTTATCTTTTTTATTTCTTGTATATATGTTGTTTTCTTATGGTTTATTGATTTTCTATAAAATTCACGCGGTTAGGATTTACTGTTTTCGTAGTAATTTCTTGTGTAAAAGTATGTATTTGTTAAACTAAGCATCTGAATGATATCCTTGGTGATTAAATATAAAAATTGTAGTCGTAGAATCCTTATTAATTAAATAAGTTTTAAATACACTTCCAATATACGTCCAATGTTAGATCAATTGCTACTTGATTGTTTAGTAATTTCTTCATGGTCATATTCTATTTTATGATCATTATGTCATCATCTGTAATCATTTCAATCGCATATATTATACCTTTTTTGTTGTGTCGAGCATTTTTATTAAACTCTGGTTTTTTTACGGGAAAATATTTAATACATTTCACTAATAATAATACCTTGAATACATGTTGGTACATCAATTAAATTTTGGAAACTAGCAAGAGATGGAGCCTCCCGTGCCAAAACATGAGCAACCTCATTAGATTGTCTCCTAACGTACTTAACATGAGAGTTCCTAAATAAAAGAGCTAACAAGCGATTACATTCCCGAGTAATAGCACAAAAATCCAAATCATTTGGATGCTGGATGTTCACACTATCCACTACGCTTTTAACATCCACCTCAAACTCCACACTGTTCAAGCCTAACTCATGCACCCATTTAATAGAAGTCAAGAATCTTAAAGCTTCCCCCACATCGACATCAATACTAGGTGAAAACCACTATGTCCAGGCAGCAACAAACAATCCCTCGTCATCTCTAATGCACATATGTATTCCTACCTTGTTGTTAGAAAAGGATGTATCAATGTTGCATTTGAGTCAACCAGTCGAAGGTTTGTTCCACTTGATATTATTTAGCATTTATGCTTGGGTTATATGAATCGATCTGAGTTGTTGGACATTTCTCCAACCTGACAATAAATGCGAAGCATGATGACAAATAGATTCTGGGGAGTCTTTGATATGATTCTAGATAAGATTGTTCTTCCATTTCTATATACTTCACAAAATGGTTTAGAACACTGCTTGATGTTCTTGATTTGAGCCCTGCAAAAAGGAAAAGATTAAGGTAGCAAAGGCTACTTCATTATCATCAATTGCTGCAACATAGGCTAAAGTTGTGAGGGCAAGGTGCCTTAGTCCTTATTTTGATGATGCCAAAATGTGTATTAGCTCGTACTTTGTAATTTGGACGGTATCATCGCGTCTTAGCTTGCATTTATGCTTTATAATGCACAAAATATTCTAAATTCATGTGTCTATACATATAAGAGAATCTCATATATGTTTTATGGGTATATGATCATGTTAGGAAACTTGGGTCTGCACAAACATGGCTTAGGTTGACTAAAATATGAGCAAAAACTCGTATTTGGAAGTTTAGGGTGTTTGAGTCGACTCAAAGCCCTACTTAGGTCGACTCATAAAAGTTTATTTTCACTCTTTTGCTCTCGGGTGTGCTCGCGTCGATCCTTTGGTCGACTCATACTGTAAGTGTTTGTATTTATCTTTTTTGAGTAAGCTTGCGTTGACGCATGACCCTGTTTCGGTCGACGCACAACTTAATTTTCTTGCATAGTTTTGCATTCGGGTGTGCTCAGGTCGACCCCCTTACTGCTTAGGTCGACCGTTCGCTGAATTGTGACTGATTTTCTGATATGTCTTACTTCAAATTAATGTTATGTTTGTTAGTTGGTCAAAGAATCATATATATTCATTTTGTCTCATCATTTCATGATAGAACAAGAAAAGTGAAAGATATACATTGAATTTTTCTCATCATCTTCATTCTCATTCTTGCATTTTCTCAACAATTACACATAACAATTTTTGTTGATATTTTGCATCAATGAGGTGATAACGTCCAAACTTAGGATTGTGTATCTAGTTTGGGTTAAGTATTCGTTGGGTTTTTCTTGAATAAAATCGTTAGGGTTTTGTCCTATAAGATCTTGAGGATTTGGGGGTTTTTGCACAGATCTTTGCTTCACATATTCAGCCGAGCGAAAGGATTGAAGAACGGTGGGTTCGTTCAATCAAGTAGTGGTAACCAGAGGATTGTGTAAGAAAGATTTAGGTTTGAACGGTGTGTGATCGAAATCAGCCGAGCGAAAGGTTTGAAGACCGATGGGGATGTTCAGACAAGTAGCAGTAACCAGAGGTTAGTTCAACATGTTCGAGGCACTTGATTTGACTTGAATCAAGGGGAGAGAAGGCATAGTATCAACATCAATAATTAGGCTTGAGTGTGTGGTGACTAGTGCTTCTCTTGTATAAACTTTTGTAACAAGATAATACATATCTCAATTCTAGTTTTAGAATTGGGGGCAGATGTACCCAAAGCAAGGAAGAAAGGTGAACTTCCTAAACAAATCCGGTGTTGTTCTCTATTTCTCTATCTCTTTATTTTGAATTGTCCGCGTTTGTGTAAAATCAATTGATCGATAGATTTCTGTTGTCGTGTAGTGCTGAAAATCTGTTTTGAAAACTAATTACAATCATTTTGATTGTAATTGGAAAAATTCTGCACTACAATTACATAGGAAATAACACTTGGGGTGTTTTGCACACCAAGTGTTCGACGAATTGATCGCACACAAACTGTCTGTGATATTGTCAAATTAAGTTTACTTTATAAGTCATTGGAAATTGCACAAACTAAAGTGGTTTTATTTGTATTGATTAATCTTCAAAATATTGATTCGATTTCTCATTAGACTTGTTATTCCATTTGGCTTGTCGCATATCCGATATTTTCGATAACGGTTCATTTAAACGACTTGGTTCCTCGGTCGTTTCCACACAATTTTTAAAACAAATTCTTTAAGCGCCGACTCTGTTTAAAAATTAGTGATCTATTCAACCCCCTTCTAGACCATTGTCGTCGTCTAACAAAAGTCCCACTTTTTCCCAACACTCAATACTCTTCGGACATTGAAGGAACAAATGATTATAATTATCCTCTCCTTCCCCATATACACCACAATTAGTAGGGCATTCAACACCTTTGTCTTTTAATCACATTCTTGTTGGCACACAGTTCCTGCATGGATGCCACAGGATGTTTTTAACCCTATGAGGGATCTTTATATTCCAAATCAAGTTCCACCTCTCATCAACCCTTAAGTGAGAGGTATCAATGGCCTCATTAATGTAGAACCGATAAGCACTACGCATGGAGAACCTACCATTCTTTTCCAACTTCCATATTGACTTATCCACCGGGACTGCCTCAAATAATGGAGTGTTAAGTACTTTTGACACAACTCCCTCCCCTAATAGAGAATAAATCAAGTTAGAGTTCCATTGTTTACCATTAGTACTCAACAAGTCCGAAACTTTAAGATTGTCCACATTTAGGTTATTCGGTCAAGAATTGTTCAACGAAGTACCATCATGTAACCACTTTTGCCCACAAATCGGGATGCTCTCTCCCGAACCAATACTTCATTTATACCCACCTCGTACAACAAATTTTGAGCTCCAGATGATCCACCATACATAGCTGGGATTGAGCCCAATATCTGAATCTAGGAAATCACTTTTGGTGTAAGTCCTGTGATTTTTGGATTAGCTACATTATGGTAAAACAACATGCTGTTAGCAAGATGTTATACCAGATGTTTTGCCATGACAGTCAGATATCATGTCCAACATGATGTTGTGACATGTGCCAGGACCTATTATACCAGAAAGTTAGGGCAGGACTATTTTGGTATTTTTAGTGTGATTTTTTAGTGTGTCCTGATTCACACATGTGCGTTATTCATGGGAGTATATTGTGGGAATTTGTGTTATGAAAAATTCTGTTAGTTTTCATAAAAAGGTTCTTTGAGCCTTTTTAGGAAAGTTTATATTTTATTCCTATTATTATGTGGCATGATTTGCAGTGATTTAAAACTGATTGCTGCTATTTTTGCGCTTCAAGAGCCCAGGCCCAATTGGACAAAAGGCTATTTAAAGAGAAGACCTAACCCTATTGAAAAAAAGAGACAACACGTGAAGAATTTATAGAATAAGGATTAACCTTGTTTTGGTTGGTCTTTAGGGTTTAGTGTTTTATTAATTGTATGTCACACATATTTCTTCTGATGCATTGAGATTGACTGACTGTTATTTGTTAGTTGTTCACTCTAAAGCTTTTAAGCAAGAGTGTATTGTTCTTGGTTAAAGCTTTTAAGAAAAATCAAGTATTATCTTGGAAGTGTGCTACTTCTATTGTTGGTTGTTGTTGAATTGTCATTGGGATTGTGACTGATTAGGAAGTGAGAGGGGATCTCATACCTAGAGGGTGTCTAGGTAGAAGTTGCACAAGATATGGATTAGGCGAGAAGTTGTAAATGGGGGAGTTTATCTTTGAACTAATACTATCATAGTGGATTTCCTTCCTGGCTTGGTAGCCCCCAGATGTAGGTGAGTTGCACCAAACTGGGTTAACAATTTTGGCGTTAATTTTACTTTTCTGCATCTTTACTTGTATGGTCAAGCTGTTTTGATCCCAGTGTTGTGACACCTGTCTCGACATCTGGTATCTGCGTGCCAGAATTTCAATTGGCATCAGAGCAGGTCACCCTGTTATGTTTTTTGGGTGAGCTTCAGGGAGTTTATATTCTAGTATTATGGACAAGGAAGGTGGAGGAAATGTTAACAGGCCTTCAGTCTTGGATGGCACTAACTATGACTATTGGAAGGCACATATGGTGGCTTTCTTAAAATCTATGGATAGCAGAACTTGGAAGACTATCATCAAGGGTTGGGAGCACCCCGTGGTTAAAGATAAGGATGGAAAAGAAACCTTGAAGCCAGAAGATGATTGGACCAAGGAGGAAGATGAGACCGCTCTTGGAAACTCCAAAGCCTTGAATACTCTATTCAATGGAGTTGACAAGAACATTTTTAGGTTAATCAACACTTGTATTGTGGCTAAAAATGCTTGGGAAATTCTTAAGACAACTCATGAAGGAACATCCAAGGTAAAGATGTCTAGACTTCAGCTTCTCACTACCAAATTTGAGAATCTAAAGATGAGTGAAAATGAAAGTATTCATGACTTTCACATGAATGTGCTTAAAATAGCTAATGCCTTTAGTGCCTTGGGAGAAAAGATATCAGAAGAAAAGTTGTTTAGGAAGGTTCTTAGGTCTCTTCCTAAGAAATTTGACATGAAGGTCACAACCATTGAAGAAACCCAAAACATCAGCAGTATGAGATTTGATGAGCTAATGGGATCACTTCAAACATTTTAATTGGCGTTGAATGATAGAATTGAAAAGAAGAACAAAAGCATTGCTTTTGTATCCAAGGCTGAAGATAGAGAAGGCCAAGCTAACCTGGATATTGATAAGGGACTATAAAATACCATTGTTTTACTTGGGAAATAGTTCAATAGAATTCTGAAGAGAATGGACAGAAAAGGAAGATCAGGTGTCAAGGACATCTCATCCGACATCAGGAATAACTATGAGTCTCAAAGGAATTCCAGAATTAAAGAAAAATCATATCAAAGTAAAGGGATTCAGTGTTATGGGTGTGAAGATTTTGGTCACATAAGGCCAGAATGTCCCAACTATTTCAAGAAGCGGAAAAAGGGGTTGGTTGTTTCATGGTCTGATGATGATGAGTTAGAAGATGAAGCCAACTCAGAAGTTATTAAAATTGTTATTGCTCTCTCAGGCAGATGGGCTGATGAAGTGGAAGCGTGTAATGAAAATGATCTCTATGAAGATCTGGATGTGGACTACAAGGAAGCCTCCAACTGATGTGAGGAACATCAGAAGACAGAGGAAAATCAGAGATATGCCATAGCTGAACTGGAAAATGAGAAAAAGGAACTTTTAGGTGTTGTCTCTCATCTTCAAAGTGAGATAACCCTCTTAAATTCCAAGCTCAAGAATGGAACAAACTCCTTAAGAAGGATGGAAAATAAGGCTGATCAAATGAAATACACTGGAGATGCAAAAGTTCATTATCACCCTGATAATAGACAAAGAAGAATGTCTGAAGAAAAGTTTTTTCCTTTTGAAAGGAAAAAGGTGACCACAATGTCTAACAACATGTTACAACATTCTGGCAGACATAATGAACCTCCAAATAATTATCAATCTTGTTGGAGATGTCATTATTGTGGAGAGTATGGTCACATAAAGCCTTTTTGTTACAAATTGTATGGAAATCAAATTTCCTCAATTCAATCCAATGATAAGCCAATCAGCAAAAAAAGAGAAGTGTTAAAGATAGGGGTATTAACCTTATAGCTCACGCATCCATGAGAGCCTTAACTAGAGAAGACCGATACTTTGATAGTGGATGTTCTAGACATATGACAGGGGTTCATAAGTTGTAGATGGACATTAATGTAAGAACAAGATTTGGTTTTGCATCTGGCCATTAAGTTTTGATGATAACTGCACATATAATCTAAGAGAACAATTATGTATGATATGATTTCTCTCTATTGTGTGGTTGTTGTCAATATGATTCTAACTCTGATAAGAAGGCATGTGACGTCATCAGACTCCATTATCAACACTCTGGAAGAAAACATATGTGTGTGTACAAAGTAAAGTCAAGATTTATGAATGTTTCTAAGACAACGGTTCTAATGAACGTTAGTTCTGGACATTCTAATTAATACTTTATGAGAGTGGTCTACAAGACTTTCTAATGAAGATGCGCTTATAATGTTACAAGTTCTGAAGACTCTGAAGACGTGATTCAAGTGAACAAGCTCTGAAGATTCTAAAGACACATTTTGTGAAGATCAAGTTCTGAAGAGTTTCTGAAGACAAGATTCTGATTAGACGAAGTACATAATACTCTAAAGACAAAGAACGTGTTTAATGAAATCTGAAGACTCTGAAGGAACAGGTTCTGAAGACTCTGAAGATTATTGTTCTAAAAGAACGAGTGCTGAAGATTCTCAAGATAAATTCTGCTGAACAAAGATATTGGAATTCTGAAGACTGAGTTTCTAAAGACTACACAAAGAATAACTCTTCTACAACTCACTTCATCAAGTCAATATCTGAAGCCTCTGAAGATGCTAGAAAACTGAATATCATAATGGTTTTAAGTTGAATATAATAGTATTAAAACTCTGTATCCTCTACCTCGAGAAGGTGGCGTATGAGCAGCTTTTTATACAGTGATGTTGACCATTCCTTCATGTGAACGTTGGGATATTGCTGTTGGAATATTTTTCCAAGAATACCCCTCAATGGATCTATTCTCTCCTGCTCTATAAATTAAATATTTGGAAGCTTGAAGAAATGTTGCTCATGGCTAGAAGCTCATAGATTATAGCTGAAACAGCCATTGATCACAAGAGAGAAAAATAAAAGATTGTTGATTGTTGTTCATACAAAGGATTATCACTCAACACAGCAAACAAATCTACATGTAGTAAGCAAAGATAAAGTTGCCACTACAAGTGTGCATAAACGATGAATATGCTAACACCATATGAAACTACTCAATTGAGACATTATAAGTGAAGCATAGTAGCTTAGTTGAACTTGATGGTTGAATTAGAAAAAGCATTACATGCTCAAGAAAGGAGTACAAGATGCTGCAAGCTGAAGCTTAAACAAAGAATGCTCAATGGAGAAAAAGCTGAAGCATAATGATGAAGAACGCACAACAATGCAATATGCTAAAGCCATGTGAAACTCATCAAGTGAAACATCAATAAGTGAAGCATAATAACTTAGTTGATCTTGATAGTTAAGTTGGAAGAATAATTAACTACTTAGAAAGGAGTGCAGAAGCTTAAAGCTCGTGATAAGAAGTCATAGTGCTCAATAAGAAAGCTTTTAAGCAATACAGAACTAGTGTGCTTTATAATCTCTTAGAGATTCATTCTTTAGATAGTTTCTGTATTAGAAAGCAAGGAGTTGTTGCTCACAACTTGTTATGTACTTCATTTGTGTAATCAGCTTGTAAGAAGCATATTAGTGCATAGGAAAATCCTTGAAAAAGGTAATGTTCCTTGAGCGGTCGAATGGTGACCAGAAAGCTCGAGAGGGCCAAGTCGTAGTTTAGCAGCTTGGAGGTTGTTCCTTGAGCGTTCGAGTGAATACCGGAAAGCTTGAGAAGACTAAGCGTGTTTCTAACAGCTTAGTGGATGTTTCCTTGAGAGGCGAATGAATGCCAGGATTCTCAAGAAGGAAATGAAGGGTTTCCATTGTGGTTGTAATCATGTTGATGATTCGTGGATCAAGTTAAAGGAGAAATTAAAGGAGTGGGTAAATTGATGGATGTTGGATCACCTAGGTTGGAACATGTTCTTCTTGTGAAAGGACTAACTGTTAATCTCATCAGCATTAGTCAGCTGTGTGATCAGGGTTTGATGGCCATTTTCTCCAAATCTGAATGTCTAGTCAAAGATGAGAAAAATGATGTTCTGATGAAGGGTATAAGGTTTAAAGACAAATGTTATCTTTGGGAACCTCAGATGACTACTTACTCTTCCACATGCTCAAAAACTCAAGAGGATGAAGTGAAGCTGTGGCACCATAAACTTGGATATCTTGATCTCAAAAGAATGAAGGAAGTCATATCTGGAGGAGTCATCAGAGGAATGCCTGAACTCAAGGTTGAAGAAGGGAAAGTCTGTGGTGAGTGTGAAGTTAGGAAGCATACCATGATGTCACACCAAATGTTGCACCATCAGATCACTTTCAGAGTACTGGATCTTCTCCATATGGGGTTATAGGACCTATGGAAATAGAAAGCCTGGGTGGAAAAAGGTATGTTTACGTGGTTATAGATGATTTCTCAAGGTTTACATAGGTAAACATTCTTAAAGAAAAATTAGACATCTTTTAAGCCTTTAAAGATTTGTGTCTAAGTGTTCAAAAGGAGCAAAAGAGTAGGATTGTCAAGATCATAAGTTATCTTGACAAGGAGTTTGAGAATACCCAATTCACTGAATTTTGTGAGTCTGAAGACATCAATTATAGTTTTTCTTCTCAGCTAGATAGAATGTTTGAGCAATAGACCTGGGATATACAAGAATCAGTAAAAGCCATGTTTCGTGATAGGCAAGTACCAAGTCATTTTTAGGCTGAAGCTGTGAATACCGTTTGCTATATTCACAATAGAGTCACTCTGCGAGAGGGCACTTCAAGCACTCTCTATGAGCTATGGAAAGGAAGGAAGCCTACAGTGAAATACTTCCTTGTTTTTGGAAGCAAATGACATGTCCTGACTAACAAAGACCAAAAAGGTAAAAGGGGTCCCAGAAGAGATGAAGGGATGTTTTTGGGTTACTCTTCAAGCAGTAGAGCCTTTGGAATCTTTAACTCCAAAACTGGGATGACAATGGAATATATCAATATAGTGATTGATGATTCAATTACATAGCAAATGATGGATGTTGAGGACAATGTTGGAACATCATCTGTGCAGACTGATGAGGCAGGAAGGGAACAAAACTGTAATTTCTCTAGCATTGTGCAAATAACTCTCAAGATACTTCAGATCTCTCTGGTAAGGGTCAATCTAAGGATCTCATTGCAAGACACTCTATAGAAAGAAACATTACTAGGTGTAAGACCCTAATTTTTGACCCCTAAGATTCCACATATCATTCAAGTCTCATTTGCATCTTATACCACAAACAAGATCATGCTTTGGTTCCTTTATCCCTCTCTTCTTTGGGTTTATGCCTTGCAGGGATCACCGAGCATCTATGTTTTTTTATTTGCCTTTATTTGCTTATGTTTACTAAACTTTAATCAAAATCCAAAAATATGTTTGTTTCCCCTTTACTAACTTTTTCAGGAAGGGAATCAAGGATATTAAACAGTCCCTCAGTTCGAATGAATTTCATCTGATAAAGTCAAAGTTGATCTGCACATAATTCAAAAATTCATCTGATCAAGAGTTTCCAAGATTTAATTGATTATTATTCAAGAGACTCCAAGGTTCATGTGTTTATTTCCATGCCTTCTTTGACAAGCAAAAGAATCGAGCCGAACCACAGCAGTGCACTCAAAAAGGCAATTTTTTCAAAATTTGCACTGAGTAATCGGCTACTCTATCAGGGTAATCGATTACCCTCATGGAAATTTGAAAAATGGCAGTAAATTTAAATTCTGCAGCAATTGACACCAATTTTCATCATTTTTTATCACATGTGTGTAGCACCCCAAAATTTGCCCTCTTGTTCTAATTCTAACTGGCTTAATTTTCATCTCATTTTGTATTGTCATTTCTGCATTTGCATGGTTCTTTTGGGCATGGGATCAAGGTATTTTCTCGCGTTTCAGCAGCTCATCCAGTTCAAAATAAATTCCAGCAGTGTTTAGGGCCAAGCAGATTAGCTTTCAAAGTCTTTTTGAGCATTTATTTTGCTCATTAGATGATTTGATAATCAGAAGCTCTGGCAGTGATTTTTTGATCAGCGATTCACCACCAGACGATTATTTTCAGCAGTATTTTGAGAACAAAACAAAATTCACAGCATATTTCAAGTGTGTTTCAGGGTTAATATCAAATGGCAGGTTTCAGAGGTCTAACATGGCTCAGAACAAGTGCAATCAGGCAATTCTCCAAGTTTCCCTCCAAAAGGCGCCAAATTCAAATTTTCCTTGTGTTAATCGATTAACACATTTTGTACTGAAAATGGTCAATCGATTAACCAAGGCAAAATTTACCCAGATACCTCATTTTTCAGCACTGCATCTTTTTAATTCAAATTCTTTCCACTCTAATTCCTCATTTCCTTTCCTAATTCATTTTTCACCCCAATTTCCACCCACTAAGCCTCACTCCAAACCCAAACTTAACTCCTAACCTAGGGGTTATTTAATCTAATCAACTCCAAACCTCATATAACCTTGATCATTTTTCACTCTCAATTTTCAGAATTCTCTCTCAATTCTCTCTCACTTTTTCATTCTCCATTTCCATCTTAAACCTTTCACCAAAGCTCCATATTCATAGATTCACAAATTCTTCATTGGAATTTGTGAATTCTTGAGCTAAACCTCCATCACATCCTCATTCTTGGTTCAATTCTGCAGTAGCAACTTATTTGGATCTAGATTCAAGATTTTGGAATCACTTCTTGGAGAGCTTTTGCTTATTTGTGGAGTATTGCTTGGATCTTCAAGTGTTCTTGATAAAGCTCATAGATCTTGGAATTTCTTGCTTAGATTCATCAAATTCTATTTGCAACACTTGTCAAAGTAATTCTCGGCTTTGTAGGTTGATTTTTCTTAGATCTGTGCTTAATCTAGCTTAATTCCAACTTATGCAATGTAGATCCTTGGTTTTGCATGTGATTTGATCCATTTGCTTGAAATTGATTGTTCATGTTGATGATTGTTGGATCTAATTGATGTTTGATTGCTGTGATTGAACTTAATTTTCGTGCATTGTTGATTGCATGATCATTGGAAATGATTGCATAAGTGATTTTGCTGCTGAAAAAGTGACTTTCGAACTTGATTTTTTTATGCTAGTACAGGGTTAATCGATTAACCAATTGCAGTGCAATTAGGTTAATAGATTAACCAGTGTAAATTTTGTTGTTTCAGGGCTGTTAATCGATTAACCTAATTGCACTGCAAATGGTTAATCGATTAACACTAGTGCAGAGTGTGATCTTTGTGCATTCTTGAGCATGTTTCGATCCCGTTTCACTTTTAATCTTCATGGATTGATATAACACATGTTTGTGGATTGTTTTGATGATGTTGCGCCTCACACCATTGCATGAACACGATTCTTCGACACGCGATTCTTGGATTTCATCGATGAATGTTTATGTTTGCGTTGTTGGTTAATTGATGCGATAAACACGATGCACACACATTTGAATTGTGTTAATTCTTGGTTGATGCTCAACTTGCTGGACATGTGATGCGCGATTGTGGTTTATTTTCGTGGTTACTTATGCATGATGTTTTGATCAATGTTTGAGTTGTGCAAACTTTGTTGAGTAATTGTTCTTGAATTGTTTACATGATCATGTTATTCATTCTTGATGCTTGCAACCTTTGTGATTGGTTTGCCATACTTTGTGTGTCTATTTGCAATCGTTGCTTGCATGAGTATTTGTTTTCAAATGCATGGTGTGCTACCCTGTTTTCACTGCTGTCTTGGTGCATATGTGTTGTTGTATGCGTTGTTGTTTGGCCTTTTACACCTCCTTTTGTGCTGAACTTGAGCTGTTAAATGTTGTTTGGTGTATTGGCTGGAATTTACCGCTGTGCAGGTGCTGGAGCACTATTGTAGCTGCTGTTTTGGATTTATCGCTTTGGTTTTTGCTTGCTTTTGCTTGCTCCCTTAGGGTTCCCTAGTCCAACTTAATCTTTGATTAAGCTTGGGGTAGGGTAGACATTAGGCTTTCAACCATGCATGCTAACATTAGGTAGATGTTTCCCCTCTTAACTCAACCTTAGGGCCATCTTTGCATGACAACATTAGGATAGAATTCCCCGTAGTGTTTTCTTTTCCTTGAGTCTCCTCTTCTCATCTCATAACAATTCTAAGACACTTAATAAATATAACGTATGTTGCGCTCGAGCCTTAAGTGTAGGAAATGAAGAACGAGGGGTCACCCCTCCTCTTCTAGAGTGTTTCACATACGTCCCATTGGGGGCGACCATGCGACGCATTTGTTCCCGCATGGTAGACTTTGGTGCAATGTAAGTTACGAACTAACTTCAATCCACTTCCGTCTAAAAAACACAAAACAAATTCAAACCTTTTTTATCCTTCGGGATTGTTAAGTTTCAAAACCATTTTCAGAAAAGAGCACGTTATTTCCGTTCAAGTCGCAAACAGGCATCGACCCTAACTGCCGGACGCGAACTTAACGTCGCTCATAAAAAACACTAAGACTTTGTTAGGTCGAACTACGACTGCTCTGATTTCCCCTTTCTTGTTAGATTGAGGATACGTAGGCACAAGACGGCGATGTCTTGGCGAGCAACCTCCCCCTGTAGTTTTCTGAACTACGTTGACTCTGACTTTCCCATTGCACGAGGGAATACGTAGGCCTAGGACGACGATGTCCTATCGAGTCTCTTTTTTCCCTTTTGTTTCCCGTTTCTGTTTAGCAGTAGGCTTTAGACAACTCACCCTTTGATTAGACAACAAACGTGGATCCCATCGAGTACGATGGACGTGTGGGGGTGCTAATACCTTCCCCTCGCGTAACCGACTCCCGAACCCAGACTATGGTTGCGATGACCATATCTTCTCCCTCTTCAGGTTTTCTTCGATCGTTTCCTTTCCCTTCGTTGGGATAAATAACGTTCGGTGGTGACTCTTCTGTTCTAGTTTTTCTCGCCGGTTGTTTTTTCGCAGGTTACGACAGCTGGCGACTCTGCTGGGGATGTTGGTTCCCTATGCGAGTCAATCCTAGCGCTTGTCTATTTATTTTCATTGGGTGTTTACTGTTGTGCTTTATTTGTTGTATGTTGTATATTACTGTATTTTACTGCATTTTATTGCATTTGGATTATTGTTATCATACAGTTCTGCTGTTGTTGTTCTGTTGGGTGGGTTGGATTCATGAGAGAAAAGCCCAATACCCAGGCTTGAGCATACACCTAGGATTAGCGTGGAAAGTAGTGTGACTTGTGTGGCATTTGGCCAGACGTAGTATACATGAAAAATCCACATCCAGACGAGGTTTTGTTTGGTAATATTCTATCCTGTGCATTGGTGCAGATGATGGGATGTAACCTGGAAAACTGTCGACTATGGCGACCATTCCCCGAGGACTCAGTTGAGGCACTCCTCCCAAGAGGTAGTAATGGCAGACCAGAAATGGTAAACCCATTATACTTCTTGGTCCGTGGACCCGAAACTGGGAACTTATATAGGATGACCTTTTTTAGGGGAATCAGTTGAGGCCTCCTCGATTGATGATGATGCCAAACCAGAAATAGTGAACGTATCATTATTTCTCGACCTGAGAGTCCGTGATATTGAGGATCCTCGCCTTTCTAGAACCACGTGTGAGAGGGGTTGGGTGTTTGCAGGTTTACAGGTAACCTTGACCTTCAACATACCCGGTACTCTGGATTTCTTATCAGTGTGAATTTAACATCCCGGTATTCTGGTATTTTGAATGGCCCGTTACTCTGGATTTTTGGGTTTCTGGTATTCTGGGTCTTATTTAGTCAGTGGAATAGCAGCAGTACAGAGCTTTATGGAAGCCTTGATCCCATGTCTGTTGCATTTGCATCATCATTTTTGCATACATGTTCTTTTATTTCCAAGGATATTAACTTTAAGACTCGCTGTTGAGCATTTCCATCTATTTCTTGTGGTTCTTATGTGAAAAAAAAAACTTGAGTCAAAGCAGAATGGTTCCTTGGAAATATTCAAACATGGCATTTCTTGCATTTGTATTCTCATACTCATATGCATAACAGGTATTCTCGGATGGGGATTCTTATTCTGACATGGTATTATATTCAGAACTGCCAGCTTGACCTGCCACCACTACTCAACCTGTGATAATCAGAGGATAGCCATGGAACAACTCTGTGCAGAAATGACTGAAATGAAGATTCAGATGGGGCAGTTTTTGGGAGACATGCAAGCGTTGATTCAAGACCAGAAAATGTTGAAGGAGGAGGTCAATCAACTGAAGACTCAAATGAGCCTGGTTATGGAGGTCGTGAAAGGTGTCCTAAACAAAGATAATACTCCCATGCCTAAAGCTGCGGTTGGAATTGTCTCTCCTCCATTATTTAAGGGATCCCTCCCAAAGAGTGAGCAGACTGCCACTGTGACCATCCCGACTGTATCTCCACAACAGGGTAGTGCTCTTTGTCGGTATCAGGATAAACCAAAGATGAACCGGCACTTTGAGACTCCACCAGTGCTATATTCTTAGCTATTACCGAATCTCCTTCAGTTGCAACTGGTAAAGAAAAGGACTCTGGCTCCTCTTACTGGTATTCCTCCACCGGGTTATGATGCAAGAGCCCATTGTGACTTCTACTCTGGTGCTCTGGGGCATAATGTGGAAAATTGTAGGGCCTTTCAGCATGCTGTCCAGGATCTGATTAATTCGAAGGCAATTGAATTCACATCGGGCGGCATAAGCTTTCATGGTGGTCTTACTCCTACTGCTGAAAAAGAAGTGGATTTCCCTGTTATCTCTCCTAAAGCTGCTTCAAGTTAGGGGCATTTCTTGCAATCCTTGATCTTAGAATCCCCACGTCCGCAACTGCTGCCCACTCCTCGATTAAGTATGAGGGGGAAAGCGCCTGAGCCAGAGGAATACGTAAATCAGAATCAACAGCAGAATAGTTCCCAAGGGGGTCGACGGAAGCCAAGAAACAGATAGTTTGTTGTACTACCAAAGATGTATGGTCAGATATTGCCAGAGTTGGTTAAAAGAGGGTTGATTGTGCCAAGGAAACCAGATCCGATCATTCCTCCATATCCACCAGGATTTAATGCCAATGCTCGATGTGGATACTATGCTGGGGCACGGGGGCATTCAATTGAGGATTGTAAGGCGCTCCCACACAAAGTGCAAGATCTGATTGATGCAGGGGTCATTACTTTCACTGCAGATGGTATGCATTTCAACTGAAGCTTCCCAAGTGAGCACTCAGACTGCAAGTATGTCATCAGAAGCAACTAGTCCAGACGGAGTCAAGCCTCCTCAACAATGGCAACCTTCGGCTTCTTTACTGCATTTTCATGTGTAATTTTTCATTGTTTGTTAGTACAGTGTTTGCATGAAAAAACTTGTTTGTGTTTTGAATGATGATTTTAGTGCAATGAATGTGTTGTTCTTGAAGTACTTTACTTTTATGCACTCATATCATGTTTATATGCACTGCAATACCAACTTTTCTAGCCTTAAAACTCTTGAGGGAGGATGATGATGTGAAAAACGCAAAATCTTTGGTTGCGTGCTTTTGGATAAAACCCTATTGACGATGTGCAGACATTGCTTCAAATCCCTAAACACAGGAAATATAAGGGAGATAGACCCTTGTCAACCCCCTCGAGCCTTGAAGTAGGAGTTTATTTTCATACAAAAAAAAAACCTCACATTTAATCCAGGGGCAGGGTGGTTGTCAGTTGATTTGACTGAGCGTTCAACTTTCAAAAGGAGTGTACATCTGAGGATCCATTACCTTTCTTTCCTCACGTATCAGGAGGTCAAGGTGAGTGAGACCACAATGGTTATCCCTCACCACAAAGAGTGAATTAGTCACAATCCTTTTAAACAAGTTAGACAAGCCAATGTCACACGATTTGTTCAAAAAAAAAAGAAAAAAAATATAGAGAAAGAAAGCCCGCTAAGTCGAAAACTTTAAAATAAAATGACTTAGGCAAAAGTTAGGGCATCCCGCTGGACTTCAAAATCGAAAGATAAAAAAAAGAATCAGTCCAGGCAAAATCAGGGAAATAAAAAAGGCGAAAAACAAAAAGAAAGGATCAAAAGAAAAATCCTCGATAAAGAACAAGTCGTGTGACTACAGACACCAGAGACGAAAGGGGTGACTGTCACTCCAAAAACTGTGTGGGTTCCTTCTATCTTCCTATCATTCATTAACCTTTTTGAAGGATGAGCGCTTGCGTCGAGTTAGCTGAACGTAGGACTGGAGAACACCAAGGAGAATGGGCGGGGTAAAACAAAACTTTGAGCCTTATATCTTTTCTTTCTGAAACCGTGAACCAGGCCAAGTTACAACCCTCAAAAGTCCTAATTGAAGCAGGGTTTATTCCGAAAGTGCACTTCAGTGAGATAGCGTTCCTGACTCCTATGAGTTATGCTAATAAGATTTTTGTTGGTATTGCATGTGCGTATTGTTTTCCATACAAAAATCAATGTCGCATCCCAGCTAGTGATTAGTTCACAAGGCTTGGCGACACATTTTCAATAAAACTTCAAGGTTAACACGAGTGTTGCATTAGAATTGTCATTCTCATAATAAACATTTTCTGCTTGCATGTGTTTGACATCAAAGAAGCTTACATGATGAACATCAAATGAGAAACTCGATCCTACCAAGTTGAAGTGCTTGAAGACCCCGGAGGACAGTCATATCAAAGGTCATGGTGCTGAAAGACCATTTTGAGCAGGAGTTTTCCTAGCAAGTTGTGTTAAGACATAGCCAAGCTGGGGCATTCAAGTCGAGAAAGTATTTTCAGAGTTCAATCAATCACGGGCAGCCATGTTGAGAAAATTTCTTCAAAGTTCAGCCAAACTGGGGAAATTATGTCGAGATTCGATAAATCTCTCCACAAGCGTTTAATATGGGGCAATCAGGTCGATTTGACAAATCTCTGTAAGATCAGTCAGGGGCAAAGTTTCTTCAAGACTTGGGGCAGGCCACCTCTAGAGCGTGAGAAGTTATCCACTCCTGAAGACGGTTAATTGAGAGCACCTCTTCATGGTTCAAAATACTGCGGCAGAGTATTTCAGGTCATTGTGAATCCACTCGAGGCAGTTTACTTCATGGATTATGAAATCTGGGGCAGTTATGTCGAGATCTGATACATCTCTAAGAGTTTGAAAACCTAGGGCATGTTGACTGCTAGGTCTTCTATAAAATCCTCTTGAGATGATTTCTTCCGTTAGACCCTGTAGTCTGGGGCAAGTGAAAAGTTCAAAGGGCCGTTTATGACCGTAGGGACAGGCCAGGTTGGGTGTTAAGATTGTTCCTCCCCAGCAGGGTTACTCTCCTCAGCACTGAAAGTTCATCAACCTCAGCAGAGCATACTCTCCCCAGCAAGAGTGCAGAGGATTATTTTCCAGTATGAGTGTAAGGGATGGTTTCCCCAGCCAGAGTCGTGTTTTGATTATTCCTCCCCAACCAGCGTTCAGAAGTTTTCTCTTCCCCGGCCGGGTTGGTGAAGTTTGTTGCTCATCAACACGAATTTATATTCCACCATGCAAGTCAAGTGTGTTGGGCTGATGTTTCTCAAACTTGCAGTGAAGTGGTTTCTGTCTCCCCAACGGAGTAAGGGTAGAATGATGTCCCCTAGCAGAGCAGATACCGTCAATTGTCGTTCCCCAAACAGATTTGTGGTTGGTGGTAAGCTTTCCTCAACAGGTCAGAGGCCAATTGCAATTGTTACTTCTCTTCAGTGAAGCCCTGGGGCATTTTCAGCAAATGTTTATTACAGAACGGAGGTTTGGTTGGATTCTCGAGCAGAGTCTATGAACATAGAAACAGTTCAGTTTACCGTATGGTTGCAAGGTAACAAAATTGTTTTCCCCAGTAGAGTTACTCTCCCCAACACTGAGAGGTTGTCATCCTCAGCAGAGCTTACTCTCCCCGGCATGAGTACAGAGGATTGTGTCCCCAGTTGAAGTCATGGTTGGTTTATTATTCCCCAGCAAGCAGTCAGAAATGGATTGCTCCAGGGTGGATGTTGTTGTATCTACGGTAAGAGATGTGTTGGATGTCTCTGAAAAGACTTTATTTTCCCCACAGAGTCTGGTACTCACTTTCCTCAACAGGTCAAGAAGTGTAATTCCGTCAGTAACGGCATGCTCTAATCCCCAGCAGGGTAAAATCTTTCCTCCAACAGCAGGTTAAGCTCAATGATATCCCTCGGCAGGTTTCGTTGACTTTTCTCCCCAACAGAGTTATTCTCCCTAGCATTGAGGTTTCATCATCCTCATCAGACAGTCACTCTCCCCAATCAGAGTACAGAAGATTGTTCCCCAGCCACCATTTAAAGTGGATTGCTCTAGGGTGGATGTTGTTTTATTACCACAGGAGATTTGTGGAATGTATTCCCGGGACAAAGATGTTGTCTTCCCCACAGAGTTTTGGTGTCTACTCCCCTTGGCCAGTCAGGAAATGTGTGTATTCACTAGCAACAGCATGATCCAACCCTCAGCAGGATAAGGGCGAAGTCAGTTCCCCAGCAGTGGGTTAAGTTCAGTGGTGGCCCCAACAGGTCTAGTATTTGTGATTTGTCTCCCCAAGCAGAGTTTGGTGGTAGTCTTCGCAATAGATTTGATCAGCGATGGTTGATATCCCTAGTGGGTTTTAAGTCCAAGTGATATTTGGCACTCTTCCGATTCAGGTCGGGGTTTCCTTTTTCAAAGAGTTATATATAATCCCCAGCAGAGTGGATTTTCTTTTGAATTTCATCTCCAGCAGAAGTTTATGATCAAAGGAGTCGTTCAATGTGATCCTTCTCAGCAGAGTTCTTGGACTCAGAGGACAATTTATTTTGTCATCCCCAGTGGAGTTGCCTTCGTTTTCAGCATTTATTTTGCTGGAACGTTCCTTTTTGCATTGCATAAGCATCGTTTGCATGGCATCCTCCCAAACGCGTAGCATTTCCATTTCGTATGGAGCATTACGCCAGAAAAATTCAAACATATGCATTCGAAGCATAAGCCCGGTTTGATACTTTCTTTGCCAGTTCTCTTACTCAGCAGAGATGGCATAACTCAGGAGATTTTGTTTTATCCTCGGTGAGGTCGCCGAGGGATGTGTTCATCTTACCTGTGCTCACCGACAGAGTCTTCTATTTAGACTTCTCCTTTCCCCAGCGGAGTCATCTTATCTTTGGGTTGGAATTCTGTTAATTTTACCTCTTGCCCTTTCGGTTCACGACCGTATCTTTGTGGGGAGTCTGCCTTTGATTGGCCAACCCCTTTTGTAAACCCAGTTCTCGCCTGGTAGTCAGTTCTCGCCTGACATCTTCTTTGGTAAACCCAGTTCTCGCCTGGTAGTCAGTTCTCGTCTGACCTATTTTTGTAAAGCCCAGTTCTCGCGTGGTAGTCAGTTCTCGCCTGACATCTCTTTGGTAAACCCAGTTATCGCCTGGTAGTCAGTTCTCGTCTGACCTATTTTTGTGAAACCTAGTTCTCGCCTGGTAGTTAGTTCTCGCCTGACATCTCTTTGGTAAATCCAGTTCTCGCCTGGTAGTCAGTTCTCGTCTGACCTTATTTCGTGAAACCCAGTTCTCGCCTGGTAGTCAGTTCTCGTCTGGCCTTATTTTGTGAAACCCAGTTCTCGCCTGGTAGTCAGTTCTCGTCTGACCTTATTTCGTGAAACCCAGTTCTTGCCTGGTAGTCAGTTCTCGTCTGACTTTATTTTGTGAAACCCAGATCTTGCCTGGTAGTCAGTTCTCGCCTGACATCTCTTTGGTAAATCCAGTTCCCGCCTGGTAGTCAGTTCTCGTCTGACCTTTTTTTGTGAAACCCAGTTCTCGCCTGGTAGTCAGTTCTCGTCTGACTTATTTTCGCGAAATCCAGTTCCCGCCTAGTAGTCAGTTCTCGTCTGACCTATTTTTGTGAAACCCAGTTCTCGCCTGGTAGTCAGTTCTCACCTGACATCTTCTTTGGTGAAATCCAGTTCCCGTCTGGTAGTCAGTTCTCGTTTGACCTATTTTCGTGAAACCCAGTTCTCGCCTGGTAGTCAGTTCTCGTCTGACTTATTTCGTGAAATCCAGTTCACGCATGGTAGTCAGTTCTTGTCTGACCTATTTTCGTGAAACCCAGTTCTCGCCTGGTAGTCAGTTCTCGTCTGACTTATTTTGTGAAATCCAGTTCCCACCTGGTAGTCAGTTCTCGTCTGACCTATTTTTGTGAAATCCAATTCCCGCCTGGTAGTCAGTTCTCGTCTGACCTATTTTTGTGAAACCCAGTTCTCGCCTGGTAGTCAGTTCTCGTCTGACTTATTTCGTGAAACCCAGTTCTCTTCCTCAGCAGAGATGACTTAACTCAGGAGATTTTGTTTTACTTTATCCCCAGTGAGATCTCCAGTGGATTCGTCCTTCATATTGGTGTACATTCTGGTACACCCCTGCAGAGTGGTCTGTTTAGACTTCTCTTTTCCCCAACTTTGATTCCAAATAAATTCAAGGGACGTAAAATTGTGGCTTTTACCCTTGGATGTCCTGTTATCCCCAGCGAAGAGCGCCTTCAGTCGGTCTTCCTTTTCGAGTTCGTCTTCGGCCGTTCTCGTTTTCCTTGGTTGGGTAGAGCGCCTTCGGTCAGTCTTCCTTTTCGAGTTCGTCTTCAGCCGTCCTCGTATTATTTTGTTGGGTAGAGCGTCTTCGATCGGTCTTCCTTTTCGAGTTCGTCTTCGGTCGTCCTCGTATTATTTTGTAGCGAAGAGCATCTTCGGCCAGTCTTCCTTTTCGAGTTCGTCTACGGTCGTTCTCGTTTTATTTTGTTGGGTAGAGCGCTTTCGGTCGGTCTTCCTTTTCGAGTTCGTCTTCGGCCGTCCTCGTATTATTTTGTTGGGTAGAGCGCCTTCGATCGGTCTTCCTTTTCGAGTTCGTCTTCGGTCGTCCTCATATTATTTTGTTGGGTAGAGCACCTTCGGTCGGTCTTCCTTTTTGAGTCCGTCTTTGGCCTCCTCGTATTATTTTGTTGGGTAGAGCGCCTTTGGTTGGTCTTCCTTTTCGAGTTCGTCTTCGGCCGTCCTCATATTATTTTGTTGGGTAGAGCGCCTTCGGTCGGTCTTCCTTTTCAAGTTCGCCTTCGGTCGTCCTCGTGTTATTTTGTTGGGTAGTCCGCCTTCGGCTGGCAAACATTCCATTTCATTATCCCCACAGTTTGCAAATTTCAGGGTTCTTTTGGTATTCAATCTTCGTGTATCCTTGAATGTCTGAAAGTTGTTGCTATCATACCTTCCGGACCAAGTCGATTGAATAGGGGCAGCTGTAGCACCCCAAAACTTGCCCTCTTGTTCTAATTCTAACTGGCTTATGTTTCATCTCATTTTGCATTGTCATTTCTGCATTTGCATGGTTCTTTTGGGCATGGGATCAAGGTATTTTCTCGTGTTTCAGCAGCTCATCCAGTTCAAAAGAAATTCCAGCAGTGTTTAGGGCCAAGCAGATTAGCTTTCAAAGTCTTTTTTAGCATTTATTTTGCTCATTAGATGATTTGATAATCAGAAGCTCTGTCAGTCATTTTTTGATCAGCGATTCAGCACCAGGCGATTATTTTCAGCAGTATTCCGAGCACGAAACATAATTCACATCATATTTCAAGTGTGTTTCAGGGTTAATATCAAATGGAAGGTTTTAGAGGTCTAACATGGCTCAGAACAAGTGGAATCAGGCAATTCTCCAAGTTTCCCTCCAAAAGGCGCCAAATTCAAATTTTCCTTATGTTAATCGATTAACACATTTTGTACTAAAAATGGTTAATTGATTAACCAAGGCAAAATTTGCCCGGATACCTCATTTTTCAGCACTGCATCTTTTTAATTTAAATTTTTTCCACTCTAATTCCTTATTTCCTTTCCTAATTCATTTTTCACCCCAATTTCCACCCACTAAGCCTCACTCCAAACCCAAACTTAACTCTTAACCTAGGGGTTATTTAATCTAATCAACTCCAAACCTCACATAACCTTGATCATTTTTCACTCTCAATTTTCAGAATTCTCTCTAAATTCTCTCTCACTTTTTCATTCTCCATTTCCATCTTCAACCTTTCACCAAAGCTCCATATTCATAGATTCACAAATTCTTCATTGGAATTTGTGAATTCTTGAGCTAAACCTCCATCACATCCTCATTCTTGGTTCAATTCTGCAGTAGCAACTTATTTGGATCTAGATTCAAGATTTTGGAATCACTTCTTGGAGAGCTTTTGCTTATTTGTGGAGTATTGCTTGGATCTTCAAGTGTTCTTGATAAAGCTCATAGATCTTGGAATTTCTTGCTTGGATTCATCAAATTCTATTTGCAACACTTGCCAAAGCAATTCTCGGCTTTGTAGGTTAATTTTTCTTAGATCTATGCTTAATCTAGCTTAATTCCAACTTATGCAATGTAGATCCTTGGTTTTGCATGTGATTTGATCCATTTGCTTGAAATTGATTGTTCATGTTGATGATTGTTGGATCTAAATGATGTTTGATTGCTGTGATTGAACTTAATTTTCGTGCATTGTTGATTACATGATCATTGGAAATGATTGCATAAGTGATTTTGCTGCTGAAAAAGTGATTTTCGAACTTGATTTTTTGCTGCTAGTACAGGGTTAATCGATTAACCAATTGCAGTGCAATTAGGTTAATAGATTAACCAGTGTAAATTTTGCTGTTTCAGGGCTGTTAATCGATTAACCTAGTTGCACTGCAAATGGTTAATCGATTAACACTAGTGCAGAGTGTGATCTTTGTGCATTCTTGAGCATGTTTCGATCCCGTTTCACTTTTAATCTTCATGGATTGATATAACACATGTTTGTGGATTGTTTTGATGATGTTGCGCCTCACACCATTGCATGAACATGATTCTTCGACACGCGATTCTTGGATTTCATCGATGAATGTTTATGTTTGCGTTGTTGGTTAATTGATGCGATAAACACGATGCACACACATTTGAATTGTGTTAATTCTTGGTTGATGCTCAACTTGCTGGACATGTGATGCGCGATTGTGGTTTGTTTCCGTGGTTACTTATGCATGATGTTTTGATCAATGTTTGAGTTGTGCAAACTTTGTTGAGTAATTGTTCTTGAATTGTTAACATGATCATGTTATTCATTCTTGATGCTTGCAACCTTTGTGATTGGTTTACCATACTTTGTGTGTCTATTTGCAATCGTTGCTTGCATGAGTATTTGTTTTCAAATGCATGGTGTGCTACCCTGTTTTCACTGCTATCTTGGTGCATATGTGTTGTTGTATGCGTTGTTGTTTGGCCTTTTACACCTCCTTTTGTGCTGAACTTGAGCTGTTAAATGTTGTTTGGTGTATTGGATGGAATTTACCGCTGTTCAGGTGCTGGAGCGCTGTTGTAGCTGCTATTTTGGATTTATCGCTTTGGTTTTTGCTTTGCTCTTGCTTGCTCCCTTAGGGTTCCCTAGTCCAACTTAATCTTTGATTAAGCTTGGGGTAGGGTAGACATTAGGCTTTCAACCATGCATGCTAACATTAGGTAGATGTTTCCCCTCTCAACTCAACCTTAGGGTCATCTTTGCATGACAACATTAGGATAGAATTCCCCGTAGTGTTTTCTTTTCCTTGAGTCTCCTCTTCTCATCTCATAACAATTCTAAGACACTTAATAAATATAACGTATATTGCGCTCGAGCCTTAAGTGTAGGAAATGAAGAACGAGGGGTCACCCCTCCTCTTCTAGAGTGTTTCGCATATGTCCCATTGGGGGCGACCATGCGACGCATTCATTCCAGCATGGTAGACTTTGGTGCAATGTAAGTTACGAACTAACTTCAATCCACTTCTGTCTAAAAAACACAAAACAAATTCAAACCTTTTTTATCCTTCGGGATTGTTAAGTTTCAAAACCATTTTCAGAAAAGAGCACGTTATTTCCGTTCAAGTCGCAAACAGGCATCGACCCTAACTACCGGACGCGAACTTAACGTCGCTCATAAAAAACACTAAGACCTCGTTAGATCGAACTATGACTGCTCTGATTTCCTCTTTCTGGTTAGGTTGAGAATACGTAGGCACAAGACGGCGATGTCTTGGCGAGCAACCTTCCCCTGTAGTTTTTCGAACTACGTTGACTCTGACTTTCCCATTGCACGAGGGAATACATAGGCCTAGGACGGCAATGTCCTATCGAGTCTCTTTTTTGCCTTTTGTTTCCCGTTTTTGTTTAGCAGTAGGCTTTAGATAACTCAACCTTTGATTAAACAACAAGCGTGGATCCCATCGAGTACGATGGACGCGTGGGGGTGCTAATACCTTTCCCTCGCGTAACCGACGCCCGAACCCAGACTATGGTTGCGATGACCATGCCTTCTCCCTCTTCAGGTTTTCTTCGATCGTTTCCTTTTCCTGCGTTGGGATAAATAACGTTCGGTGGCGACTCTTCTGTTCTAGTTTTTCTCGCCGGTTGTTTTTTCGCAGGTTGCGACAATGTGGAATATTCTAGACCACCTCATTTTAATTCCCCTACATCATCAAAATTAATTCCCACCATACACCTCCACTAATCACCACTCTTATGCTAATTTCCCTCCAAATTCAAATTCCAAGCCTAATTTTCATTTCCAAACCAAACTCCAAGCCACCAAAATTTCCAAGCCTAAACTCTATAAATAGAACCCTCATTTATTTCACTCTACAAGCTTTTGATATCCAAACTCACCTTGCTAAAATTTCTCTTGAAGCATTTGAGAGCCAAAAAACCTCTTGCAAATTCTCTCCCCAACCACCAAAATTCACCAAAGCTCACTTTTCTTCTTTTGAAAGTTAACAAGTTTTCACATTGAATCTTGTTCAACTTTGAGCTAAACCTTCATCCATTCACTTTTTTATCATCAATTTCAGTAGATCAAGACTTTGGAGTTTGGATCTTGAAGCAATTTGAAGGAATTTTCAAATTTGGAGTGGTAATCTCATTTTCCACCATTGTTGTTCTTGATTCATCTTCCACAATGTAGATCTTTGGTGATCCATGTTACTTAATCCATTGGATCTTGTAATTGTGTTTAATTGCTGGTTTTTACTGTTGTTTTACTTAAAATTTCGTGCAATTTCAATTACATGATCATAAGGTGTTTGAAGAAAGCTTTGAAAGATGATCATGCTGAATTTTGCACTATTTTTTGACTCTGCATGCAGAGTAATCGGTTACCCTATTAGAGTAATCGGTTACTCTGAGACAGAATGCAATTTTTGGCTTGTTTTTGGGGGTTGTTTTGGTTTTTCTTCCTTTTTCTTCCCCCTTCTTCTTGTTTTGGCCTTGAAGTGCATTGTTGAGATTAATTTCTCTTCAATTTCAATGGACTTTGGATATGGTTAAAGTAATTAAACATTCATTAGTTCAAATCTATCTTTAAATGAATTGTTGAATTCATTTAAGGTGCTTTAAATTAGTGATATGTTTTCACACTTAAACATATCAATTAAAGGTGATTGAGCTTGAAGATGAAAGGATCTTGAAAGTGTAATTCAATTTGGTTTTCTCTTCATTTATTTCCTTTTTTGTTTTTGATCGATGAAAGTCTTATGGATCTTAGAATTTCTTTATTGAATTCTTGATCAAGACTAGATCGCTACCTATTTTCTTTTCGTGCGGTATTGCTTTCGGATGATGATTTACATATCGTTCATCTAGCATGCATTAGCACAAAGATCACTATTGACCGGACTCGAGTAGGGTGACTTCTTTATAAGTCACTTGGCGATTGCTTAACATAGTGCTACATTTGTCCCTCTCCAAATCGGAAAATGAACTTTCGCGGCCCAAACTTATGATTGTAAGCCCAAGGATGGTTGATCTTTTGTATTAGGTTCAAAATCTATTAAGCTTGTTATCGTAGAGGCTTTGATTCTATCAATCTTCTAACAAGTCTTCATTAAACTTGGCCTAAGTACATTGTTCATTCATTATAGTTCTTGACGCGAGGCGGAATAATTGGTGTTACTTTTTGAAGGCTTATGGAACTAGGGCCTTTGTGCTACTAATCACTAATTTCTAACCTTACCATTATGCTTCCTTCTCGCTCCCTATCTCTCTTTACTTTTTTATGCTTTATGTCATTATATCATATCATAGCTTGTTTATGCTTCCGCAATTTTTTCTATTGTCCTTTGGACACATGTTTATGCTTATGCTTTTTCACTTTGTCCACTCGGACCAAAAACATTAATAAAGGCCTAAACCTCTAAAAAACTTGGGCTTCAAATCTTGGACTATGGTTGATATCCTCTACATTGGACATGGAATTTTAAACCTAGACCTTGGACTTCAATGCTATTCTTGGATCCTTGGACTTAGAACTAGGATCTTTTCCCTTTGCTTTGGAATTATGGTTTGAAGACTTTGAAGCTTTGTGTTTTTGCTTGGTTTATGGTGAAAATAACTACATTTGTGGTTAGATCATTTTTATCCTTAGCTTTTACTTTTTGCTTTAGGATAGTCACTTCTTCTTCACCTATTCTTCAATTTTCAAAATCTTCTCGCTTTTTCAAAACCTTCTTGTTTTCAAACTATCACCTCTTTCATAATCAAACCTTGACTTTGTCAAGTGATTTTACTCTTTTCTTTTCATTTCTTAACAAATGCTAAACTACATAAGCATATTGACACCTTTTTCCAGAGACTTTAAAAAACACTAAAATCATTCAAACTCTTTTTGTGCCTTATGCATTTTCTCTTTCAAAATTTTTTCATAAGTTTAGACATGATTCATCTCTTTAAGCGGAACTATTCGCTTGGAAATGACGACTTGTCTTTACATTTAAAATCAACCATAACAAACAGATTTCATTCTTTGTACCACGAACTACGGGGTTTTGATCCTATATTGCACTTTGTGGGTACGTATGCATGAGGCGACAAGTCTCTCCAAACACAAAAAATCTTAAAAAATACTTCTCTTCTCATCTCCTCAATCACTTTTCAAACAAACCTTTTCAAACCAAAAAGCGTAGATATTTCAAAGGGTTCCTATAGAGTACTATAGACGTTTTGGGTGATAAAACCTTCCCTTAACGTAACCAACCCCGTTACCCAGTCTCTGTTTACTTGCACTTGTTCAGAACTTGTTTAGGTTTTGTCCGCTCTTTTTTCCTTTCCTGTTGAATAAAATAAAAGTGCGGTGGCGACTCTTGCTTTATGAGTTAAGTTAATCAATAGCTTACACTCACGATTTTTTACGCTACAGAAAAGTGGCGACTCTGCTGGGGACTCTGGTTCATAGTGGGTTCGGCCTACTTTGATTTATTTATGCTTTATATGTCTGATTTGACTGTTATTGGTTGTTCTTCTTGGGTGATCTTGAGAGGTGAGATAGGTCCTATACCCGAATCTGAGAGCTCTTATGATAGGCAGTGGTATAGTCAAGGAATCTTCTAGGGGGTAACCCCGGACAAGTGAACTTGAGAACCCACCACTCAATGGAGGCCCCTTCGAGGATGGTATGTGTCAATCGAGTAATCATAAAAACATTACTATTGTCGAACTGGGAGCCTGAGAAGCTGAGGAGCTTAGTTTTCCTTTAACCCATCTTGGACAATTAGAACGTAATGCAGTGTCTATGAAGGTGTAAGCCTGAAATAGTTAATACGCGATACTACACTCAGACGAGGTTCTCTTGAGAATATTACTGATTCCCGAGTAATCGGCGTGCTAGTAATATCCGAAAGAGGATTGAAGACTCTAGGAACTTTTTAGAACCTGGATCTACAGGTGTTGATAACCTTAGTACATACCATGGTGGGTTGGTTTTTAACCTTGACTCCTTGCTCGTGACTTGTACCTTTGAACCCGTGTGCTTTGAGTGATCTTGTGTGTGGTTATTGTATCCATGCACTCTTGCATCCATGAGCATACATCTGCATTCTTCCAAGTTGTCCAGAAACTCATTTCAACTGTCTCCTTCTTCAGTTATCTGTTCACCGTCAAGTAGTTTCCTCGACACAACTACGGAACTAGAGCTGCTGTCAGATTGAGAATGGAAAATTAAGAATAACACAATGCTGAAGTCATAATGGAAATTGATGAGTTGAAGGCCAGCATGACCAAGCTCACAGAAATGGTGCAAGTTCTGATTGCTAGAGGGGAACCACCTCAGAGGACCGTGATCTTTGAAATCTCAACTGCTGCTGTTAACCCTTCACCGATCCAGCAACCAGCTTCTACTTGGCCAGAATTTAGGTTACTTATTAATTACTCACCACCCTTTGCAACTACTCTAGTGGTTGTCCCGTCTGTGCTGCCAGTATCTTCAGCTCCATTGTTCACTGAACCTCAGCCTGTTGTGTATTCTGTTGCTCAAGTTATTCCTGAGAATCCACCTTTCGTGGTCCATGCTGCTGGTCCACAATCTGAAAGTCAGGGAGAACCTGGATACATTGAAGAAGTTAGATAGCAATGGCAAACTCTGGACAAAAGGATAAGATCCGTGGAAGGAAGTGATGTTTTTGGTGCTGCCGTAATAGACATGTGCTTGGTTTCAGACTTGGTTGTGCCTGCTAAATTTAAAAATCCTGATTTTGAGAAATACAAGGGGCACACCTGTCCCAGAAGCCACTTGGTGATGTACTACCATAAGTTGACTGCTTATACCAACAACAACAAACTGCTCATTCACTGTTTCCAAGACAGCCTGAGTGGGGCTTCACTGAAATGGTATATGGGACTTGAGAAGAGTCGTATCCAAAGCTGGAAGGACTTGGCTGATGCTTTCTTAAAGCAGTATAAGTACAATCTGGACATGGCACCTGATCGCCATCAATTGCAAAACATGTCTCAGAAAGAAAAATAATCCTTTAAGGAGTATGCTCAGCGCTAGAGAGAGCTAGCTGCTCATGTGGAGCCACCCTTGGCAGAAAAGGAATTGACTGGTTTGTTCATGGACACTCTTCAGCCACTCTTTTGGGATAAAATGATAGGCAGTGTATCATCTGGTTTTACTGACCTAGTCACTATTGGATAAAGACTAGAAGAAGGTATCAAGAAAGAAAATATTACCAATGTTGAAGCCTTTAATGGTGCTAGAAAGTCTGTTGGAAACTTTCAAAAGAAGAAGGATGGTGATACCCATGCTGTTTCAGTTGAAGGGAAACCTCGTCGCAGGCAACAACAATATATAGCTATAGTTGCTCCTGTTATGAATGCTCAACTAGTTCAAGCTCCTCATCGGGATGCTAGAAAAAATCAGAATCGCAATAGGGTTAACTTTGATCCTATTCCGATGTCCTACACTGAGCTGTATCCAGGTCTTGTTCAGATAGGTTTGATTATAACAAGGCCTCTACCTCCTCCTCCAAATCCTCTGCCAGCCGGCTATAGGGCTGATCTTCACTGTGAGTTCCATCAAGGTGGGGCAGGCCATAACTTGGAAGGTTGTTATGCATTGAAAGCTAGAGTACAAGAATTAGTGAAAGCAAAGATTCTGACTTTTCATGATGATAATCCCAATGTTATTAACAATCCTTTGCCAGAGCATGCCAAGTGAAGTTTGAGTAAGTTCAGACAGATCATCTCCTAAAGCCAGTGTTTCAGACAGGACAGTTCATCCTTGTTGTTGATTAGTCACTAGGCCTTGTTTTCTTTTTGTTTGCATTTTTCTTTGATTGTATTGATTGTTTGCTTTCGAACTTTATTCGTACTTTCATGGTTAATTTCAATGAAATGAGCATTGCAATTTTTTAATTCAATTCATTTATATCCACTGTGTGCATCTTTATGCTTTCTTTTTCACAAAATGAAAATATATCTCCTGTTCACTTTCTTTATCAAACTTTTGTTTATGCAAATATTGGAGGGAGGATGATGAAAACGAAATACCCAAAATTGCTGGATTATATGCTTTTAATTAAAACTTGGCTGATGATGTACATGCATTGTTTCAACTCCCAAACACTAGAGAAATAAGGAAGTTAATCCCTTGTCAACCCCTTTGAGCCTAGAAGTTGGAGTTTCTTTCTGTACAAAAAAACCCGCAATCTTAACCTGGGGATGGGTAGTTCTCAGTTAATTTGACTGTGCATTCAAAATCAAGAGAATCATGCAAGGCGCTTTCTAATAAAGGTTGTAATCACAAGCTTTCCTTCGCACACATCAAAGAAGTGTCGAAGATGTCTTTCATATCAAAAGTCAATGATGGTTCACTGTAATCATTAAGCCAGGCAGTCACTATCTTTCAAAATAAAAAGAGAATGAAAAAATCAAAAGAAAAGCCTGCTAAGTCAAAACCTATGAAGGAGACTTAGGCAAAAAAATTAGGGCATCCCGCTGACTGTAAGCTCAAATGACACAGTTCAGGCAAAAGTTAGGGATAACAAAAGAAAAATCAAGAGGTTACCAAAATCCTCAAAGACAAAACGAGTTGATTGAGATCTTAATCAAAAACAATAAAACATTATATGAAATAGTGTCTGCCATTTTAAAAATCCCTTGGCTCTTGAGTCATCAATATAACTGTGTTGCAATTCCAAAATCGCTTGGAACCTGAATGCATAGTGTGAATTAACTGAACATAGGGCTGAAGATCATCATGAAGAATGGGTTGGGTACAAATAAACTTTGAGCCTATATCCTTTGTTTCAAAAAACCGTGAACCAGACCACGTTACAACCCTCAAAAGACCTAATTGAAGCCAGGTTTCTTTTGAAAGCATACTACAACAAGGTTGCGTAAATTGACTCCTAAGTTTATTGCCAATCATTTGTTTGGATGGCATACCTTTGCTTTCTCTTTCATTTTGAATGTCTAAACCACCGTGTTTTGACAAGTGATTCATTTTATTTACATCAATAATGTCATTCCAAAATGATTTTTGATTTCAAAATTGCATGAGCTTTGCATTAAAACTACCATGAATGAATGATTTCATTTGCAGGCAAACTTTCCTCGTCAAGAAATTTCAAACAGTTGAGAAACTTGGTCAGTAATCCTATCAGGGGCACATTACTTCCAGATCCTGTTGTGAATTAGTTCAAGATTTGTTGCTCAGTGCAAATTATTCTCAGAATTGGTTAGCCAGAAGATCTCTTTCAAGGCCTATACTGAGTTTAGCCTTCTCAACATTCATTTCAAGAACCGAAGCCATGATCAGTTCATCTCCAGCAATAGTCAAGATGAAGCCATGATCAGTTTATCCTCAGCATTCATTTTAAGAATTGAAGCCATGATCAATTTTTCCCCCTGCAGCAGTCAAACTGAAGCCATGATCAGTTTATCCTCACCAGTCAATCAATCTGGGGCAGCCTTCTTCAAGCAACTCAAGATGCCTTTCCTCAAAAGACCATTAGCCTCACACAATTTATAAGTGTGACAAAGATATGTTCAACATCTTCTCTCCAAGCAGAGTTGGCAGTGTTCCCTGTGTTGAGGAATCAGAGTTCCATCCTTCCCTCACAAAAGAGTTTATCTCAGTTGTCATAATTATCTGCATTGCATACATAAATCATTCATATATCATACATAGATAGATTCCCATAGCTCGAAGTGTGTTTCGTGCTCATATGCATTTCCCGAGGTCCTATTGCTGTCAACATCTTACCTTGTGATCGAAGTCCACCTTACTTGGCGCCTACCAAAACAATTACTTGTCTTTTCATTCAGTGTCATTCCTGAATGTTGTCGTTTCCCTGTGCATCTAGTATTGTTGTTAGATGTTTGTCTTCTTCCATTCCAGTGTTATTCCTGGATATTTGTCTTCTTTCACTCCAGTGTCATTCTTGGATGTTATTCTCTTTTGATCTCTAGTGCCATTTCTGGATGTCTGACTCTTGTTTCTCTAGTGTCATTCCTGGATGACTGTCTCTTTTGATCCCCAGTGCCATTCCTGGATATCTTGTACCTCTTTTTTCTCCCAGTGCTATTCCTGGAAGCCTTGTCTCTCTTCTGTAATCCCCAACAGATTTTTCTTGGATATCTTTCAGTGACATTCCTGAAAGTCTTGTCTGTTCATTCAGTGTCATTCCTGGTTGAGTTTTCCCATTTACTTTCAGTGTCATTCCTGAAATTTCTTTCTAACTATCATTCAACGCCATTCCTGAATGTAGTAATTTACATTTACTTTCAGTGTCATTCCTGAAAGTTCTTTCTCACTTTATTCAATACCAGTCTTGGATATCATGAACTTTTTTTATCCAATGCATTTCTTGGATGTTTCTGATGTATTTTCCAGAACTTTTCTCACTTCATTCAATATCATTCTTGGATGTTGAGATTCCTTTTGCCCAATGTCATTCTTGGACATCTTTTCCCCAGTCGAGTCCAATGTCATTCTTGGATATCTTATCCCCAATAGTGTGTTTTTCACCTTCATCCAATGTTATTCTTGGGTGACGCTACTGTTTTTACCAGAAACTTTCTTGTTGTTGTCCAATGCCATTCTTGGACATCTATTGGCATACTTTTGTCTCGTTCGTAGTTTCCATCCAATGTTATTCTTGGATGTCACTACTCCTCTTCCCAAGGTCTTGTCCCTCTGTTTCCACCTATTGATGGATACCTCTTGTCATCTTGATAGATATCCAGAAATATCTTGTGTTCCCCGGCGTGTCTTTTCTCGCCATCTCTCTCAATTTACCGTAAATCTCTTGTTTTAAGTTCCTCCGTAGGGTGTTTTATCATTTGCATTCATTTCATCTTGTGACATCTTAGGGCTAAAAAATGTCGCTTTTTGTATTTAAGTATCTTCATATCTCCCGATAGAAGAGACTTAAATAGGGACAGCTGTAAGACCCTAATTTTTGACCCCTAAGATTCCACATATCATTCACGTCTCATTTGCATCTTATACCACAAACAAGATCATGCTTTGGTTCCTTTATCCCTCTCTTCTTTGGGGTTATGCCTTGCAGGGATCACCGAGCATCTGTGTGTTTTTATTTGCCTTTATTTGCTTATGTTTACTAACCTTTAATCAAAATCCAAAAATATGTTTGTTTCCCCTTTACTAACATTTTCAGGAAGGGAATCAAGGATATTAAACAGTCCCTCAGTTTGAATGAATTTCATCTGATAAAGTCAAAGTTGATTTGCACATAATTCAAAAATTCATCTGATCAAGAGTTTCCAAGATTTAATTGATTATTATTCAAGAGACTCCAAGGTTCACGTGTTTATTTCCATGCCTTCTTTGACAAGCAAAAGAATCGAGCCGAACCACGGCAGTGCACTCAAAAAGGCAAAAAATTTTCAAAATTTGCACTGAGTAATCGGTTACTCTATCAGGGTAATCGATTACCCTCGTGGAAATTTGAAAAATGGCAGCAAATTTAAATTCTGCAGCAATTGGCACCAATTTTCATCATTTTTTATCACATGTGGAATATTATAGACCACCTCATTTTAATTCCCCTACATCATCAAAATTAATTCCCACCATACACCTCCACTAATCACCACTCTTTTGCTAATTTCCCTCCAAATTCAAATTCCAAGCCTAATTTTCATTTCCAAACCAAACTCCAAGCCACCAAAATTTCAAAGCCTAAACTCTATAAACAAAACCCTTATTTCATTCATTCTACAAGCTTTTGATATCCAAATTCACCTTGCTAAAATTTCTCTTGAAGCTTTTGAGAGCAAAAAAACCTCTTGCAAATTCTCTCCCTAACCATCAAAATTCACCAAAGCTCACTTTTCTTCTTTTGTAAGTTAACAAGTTTTCACATTGAATCTTGTTCAACTTTGAGCTAAACCTTCATCCATTCACTTTTTCATCATCAATTTCAGTAAATCAAGATTTTGGAGTTTGGATCTTGAAGCAATTTAAAGGAATTTTCAAATTTGGAGTGGTAATCTCATTTTCCACCATTGTTGTTCTTGATTCATCTTCCACAATGTAGATCTTTGGTGATCCTTGTTACTTGATCCATTGGATCTTGTAATTATGTTTAATTGCTGGTTTTTACTGTTGTTTTACTTAAAATTTCGTGCAATTTCAATTACATGATCATAAGGTGTTTGAAGAAAGTTTTGAAAGATGATCATGCTGAATTTTGTATTATTTTTTTACTCTGCTTGCAGAGTAATCGGTTACCCTATTAGAGTAATCGGTTACTCTGAGACAGAATGCAATTTTTGGCTTGTTTTTGGGGCTGTTTTGATTTTTCTTCCTTTTTCTTCCCCCTTCTTCTTGTTTTGGCCTTGAAGTGCATTGTTGAGATTAATTTCTCTTCAATTTCAATGGACTTTGGATATGGTTAAAGTAACTAAACATTCATTAGTTCAAATCTATCTTTAAATGAATTGTTGAACTCATTTAAGGTGCTTTGAATTAGTGATATGTTTTCACACTTAAACTTATCAATTAAAGGTGATTGAGCTTGAAGATGAAAGGATCTTGAAAGTGTAATTCAATTTGGTTTTCTCTTCTTCTATTTCCTTTTTTATTTTTGATCGATGAAAGTCTTATGGATCTTAGAATTTCTTTGTTGAATTCTTGATCAAGACTAGATCGCTACCTATTTTCTTTTCATGCGGTATTGCTTTCGGATGACGATTTACATATCGTTCATCTAGCATACATTAGCACAAAAATCACTATAGACTTGCCTCGAGTAGGGTGACTTCTTTATTAGTCACTTGGCGATTTCTTTACATAGCGCTACATTTGTCCCTCTCCAAATCGGAAAATGAACTTTCGTAGCCAAAACTTGTGATTGTAAGCCCAAGAATGGTTGATCTTTTGTATTAGGTTCAAAATCTATGAAGCTTGTTGTTGTAGAGGCTTTGATTCTATCAATCTTCTAACAAGTCTTCATTAAACTTGGCCTAAATACACTGTTCATTCATTATAGTTCATGACGCGAGGCGGAATAATCGGTGTTACTTTTTCAAGGCTTATGGCACTAGGGCTTTTGTGCTACTAATCACTAACTTCTAACCTTACCTGTATGCTTCCTTCTTGCTCCCTATCTCTCTTTACTTTTTTATGCTTTATGTCATTATATCATAACATAGCTTGTTTATGCTTCCACAATTTTTTCCTTTGTCCGTTGGACACATGTTTATGCTTATGCCTTTTTCTCTTTGTCCACTTGGACCAAAAACATTATTAAAGGCCTAAACCTCTAAAAAACTTGGGCTTCTAATCTTGGACTATGGTTGTTATCCTTTGCATTGGACATGGAATTTTGAACCTAGATCTTGGACTTCAATGCTATTCTTGGATCCTTGGACTTAGAACTAGGACATTTTCCCTTTGCTTTGGAATTATGGTTTGAAGACTTTGGAGCTTTGTGTTTTTCTTGGTTTATGGTGAAGATAACTACATTTGTGGTTAGATCATTCTTATCCTTAGCTTTTACTTTTTTCTTTAGGATAGTCACTTCTTCTTCACCCATTCTTCAATTTTCAAAATCTTATCCCTTTTTCAAAACCTTCTTATTTTCAAACTATCACCTCTTTCATAATCAAACCTTGACTTTGTCAAGTGATTTTACTCTTTTCTTTTCATTTTTTAACAAATGCTAAACTAAATAAGCATATTGACACCTTTTTCAAAAGACTTTAAAAAACACTCAAACTCATTCAAACACTTTTTGTGCCTTATGCCCTTTCTCTTTCAAAACTTTTTCATAAGTTTAGACACGATTCATCTCTTTAAGTAGAACTATTTGCTTGTAAATGAAGACTTGTCTTTACATTTAAAATCAACCATAACAAACAAATTTCATTCTTTGTACCACGAACTACGGGGTTTTGATCCTATATTGCACTTTGTGGGTACGTAGGCATGAGGCGACAAGTCTCTCCAAACACAAAAAATCTTAAAAAATACTTCTCATCTCCTCAATCACTTTTCAAACAAACCTTTTCAATCCAAAAAGCGTAGACATTTCAAAGGGTTCCTATAGAGTACTATAGACGTTTTGGGTGCTAACACCTTCCCTTAACGTAACCAACCCCCTTACCCAGTCTCTGTTTACTTGTTCGTGTTGAGAACTTGTTTAGGTTTTGTTCGCTCTTTTTTCCTTTCCTGTTGGATAAAATAAAAGTGCGGTGGCGACTCTTACTTTATGATTTAAGTTAATCAATAGCTTACACTCACGATTTTTGCCGCTACACTAGGTTTGCAAAGAAATTATCAAATTCATGTCTTGAATCTAAGAGAAGTCCTGGTGTCCAAGAGAAGAAGATCTTGAATTGCATCACTGGAATAATAGATTGTGATTTGGATTACTTCTACAGCGCAAAGGTTATGATGAAAGAACCATGCAAGGTAGAATGGATTAATGATATGTATGGCTATTTATCTCCAATAAATAGTCAGTTTTTCTGCTTTAACAAGAAGCAAATAAGTGTTTCTTGGTGTACTACTGAAACTGAGTATGGTGAAATCAGAAAAGGTTGCCTTCAATTAGTGTGGATGAAGCAGATATTGAAGAAACATGATGACAAGGCTGATGTTATGACATTATGTTATAAGGATCTGAACGCTATCAGATATTTCATCCAATCAGTCTGGAACAAAAACCCTGACAGATATAATCAGATATTCAGGAATCTTGATGAAGGAAAGATAAAAGTTGTGATTTTGAAGTGTATGGACTCTAAGGATCAGTTGCCTTTTATGTTTACTAATGCCTCGAATGGAAATGTTGTTGAAAACATAAGTTGTGAAGTGAGAACTGACATCGTTGAGGACTTGTGGCAAATAAAAGAAATGGAGGAATGCAACACATATTGCATCTTTCCTGTATCCTCTGATACTTGGGAGACCTTATCAAGTGATGATTGTTAGTAGATGGAATAAAAGATCTTTGCAAGATAGAAGAACTGTTTTGAAGAAGCCATTTTTTAAGGATGTAACAGGGAAGTTCAGTATCAACACTCCTAAATCTTGTGACGGCTTCAAGGAGTGTAGAAGGATTTTTGAAAGGGGCAAGAGTAGGAAGATCATCTAAAAATGATCTGAATATGTGCTTCCATTTGTTACTTTTGTGTTTCCATTACAAATATTTGTGCTTCCATCTGAATGTTTGCTTCCATTTGTTACTTTTCTGATTTTTTTCTGTCAATTTTTGGAAAAAAAAAGGGGAGTAAAGTGTTATTATGTTTGTTGCTTCTGATGTTGGATCAGATGTCATGACTTCATGTCATGTGTTTTACTGCTGCTTATGAAGAGTAGTTTTCATTGTTTTTGTTGGCTGTATGTAACTTTTTAGGGGGAGCATGATAGTCTGTCATGCTTGCTACTGCTACTGATGTGGAACCATATGTTGTGTCTGGGAGAATGCATTATTCTCTGCAGTAGGTTGTGATGTTCAGTGGGAGTGTGCTTGTGGTTGGTGTTTTGTTTGGTTTGGTTATTTTGTAAGAACTTGCAAGAGTTCATGTGTTTTTCTTGTGATTTTGGTTTTCCCCTTCAGGGGGGTACTGGTTATGTGTGACAGGGGGAGTTGTGTACCTGTCTGATATGTTGCTGCAGAGTTGCAGTTTATACAAAGCTTACATGTTCTCATGTAGCTTGTGTTGTTTTGATTGGTTTGTGATGTCAACCCCGATGTCTTTACATTGTGTTGTCAGGTGTGCTGTATTGTTTTAACAACATTGTTTTTGGGCTGGTGCTTCTTGTTGTCTGGGTTTCTTTGTTTCTGTTTTGATTCCGGTGTGTATGCATCTGATGTGTGCTAAGGTTGTTTTATCCAAAATTTGCCAAAGGGGGAGATTGTAAGTCCTGTGATTTTTGGATTGACTACATTTTTGTAAAACAACATGCTGTTAGCAAGATATTATACTAGATGTTCTGCCATGACAGCCAAACATCATGTTCATCATGATGTTGTGACATGTGTCAGGACATGTTATCCCAGAAAGTTAGGGCATGACTATTTTGGTATTTTTAGTGGGATTTTTTAGTGTATTCTGATTCACACATGTGCGTTATTCATGGGAGTATATTGTGGGAATTTCTGTTATGAAGGATTCTGTTAGTTTTCAAAAAAAAGGTTCCTTGAGCCTTTTTAGAAAAGTTTGTATTTTGTTCTTATTATTGTGTGGGATGATTTGCAGTGAGTTAAAACTGATTGCTGCTAATTTTGCGCTTCAAGAGCCCAGGCCCAAGTGGACAGAAGGCTATTTAATGAGAAGACCTAACCCGATTGACAAAAAGAGACAACACGTGAAGAATTTGGAGAATAAGGATTAACCTTGTTTTGGTTGGTCTTTAGGGTTTAATGTTTTGTTAATTGTATGTCACTCATGTATCTTCTGATGCATTGAGGTTAACTGATTGTTAATTGTTAATTATTCACTCTAAAGCTTTTGAGCAAGACTGTATTGTTCTTGGTTGAAGCTTTTAAGCAAAATCAAGTATTGTCTTGGAAGTGTGCTACTTTTATTGTTGGTTGTTGTTGAATTGTCACTGGGATTATGACTGATTAGGAAGTGAGAGGGGGATCTCATATCTAGAGGGTGTCTAGGTAGAAGTTGCACAGGGTAGGGATTAGGCGAGAAGTTGTAAATGAGGGAGTTTAGCTTTGAACTAATACTATCATAGTGGATTTCCTTCCTGGCTTGGTAGCCCCCAGATGTAGGTGAGTTGCACCGAACTGGGTTAACAATTCTGGTGTTAATTTTACTTTTCTGTAATTTAAAATTCTACATCTTTACTTGTGTGGTCAAGTTGTTTTGATCCCAGTGTTGTGACATCTGTCTCGACATCTGGTATCTGTGTGCCAAAATTTCATTTGAGAAAGTTCCTAGCCTTGTAGAGACAAGTAACTAAGTTGTGAGGCTTTGTCATGAAACTTCAGGCTTGTTTACCAAGCATAGCATAATTGAAGGCACTCAGATTATTGAACTTCATCCCTCCATCAGTTTTGGGCATAGATAGACGATCCCAAGAAATCCAATGAATGTCTTTTGCCTGGTCTTGCTTATGTCCCCACCAAAAGGAATTCATCATTTTCTCAATCTCCTCGCTTAAAGAGGATGGCAACAAGAAGATACTCATGATATAAGATGAGATAGATTGAAGTACTGGTTTAATAAGGGTTTTCCTCCATGCTTGAGATATACTCGTGCTACTCCAAGAATTAATCATTTTCCAAATTCTATCTTTAACAAACTTGAAAGTAGTTTTTCTACTTCTTCCAATCATAGATGGCACACCGAGGTACTTACCTGTCTCCAACACATGTTGAACTCCTAAAATGTTAGCCAAAGTATTCTTTATACTAGGATCAACATTCCTACTACATTAGAATTCATATTTTTGAAAATTGATGGCTTGACCCGAAGCTTCCTCATAAGTGGCAATAATATTTTTCATCACATTTACTTAATTTATAGCCGCTCTGAAGAATAAGAAACAATCGTCGAAGAAGAGTAAATGAGATATAACAAGAGTATTCTTACAAATTTTTATTCTGTGAATATCCCCCTTAGCTTCAGATTATTTGATGAGCGCTGATAACCCTTCAGAACAAAGAATAAATAAGTACGGAGATAATGGGTCACCCTGCCTTAGCCCCCGACCAGGAACAATCGGCCCAACCATATTACCATTCAAGCAACAGAGTAGACTACTGTTTCCACACATAACATGATTCATCTTATCCATTTCTGACTGAAGTCCATTGTGATAAAAACATCCATTAGATAATCCTAGTCAATCATGTCATAAGTTTTACTAATATCCAATTTGAGAGTTATTTCCCCTTGCTTGCCCTTAGTTTTAGCCTTCATATAATGTACCACCTCAATGGATGCCATGGCGTTATCCAAAATAGATCTCCCTGGAACAAAAGTTGATTGGTTATCTGAAATGCACTTGTCAAGAACTCTCTTAAGGCGATTTGCTAGAACTTTGGTTATCACTTTATAAAAGACATTACACAGCGCAATAAGTCTCCAATCTTTCATGGAAGTTTGAACTTTGCCTTTTGGAATTAGAGTGATATTAGTCATATTAAGGTTAGGCGGAAAGATATGACTCTCCATCCAAGAGCAACTTGCATTAAAGATTTCAATCCCACAAGTCTCCCAAAACTGATGATAAAAACCAGGATTGAAACCGTCAGGTCCAGGACTCTTGTTGGCTTGCATAGAAAATATAGCTTCTTTAAATTCCTCAATAGAAAAAGGTGCCGTCAACATATTATTATCCTCGTCTGAAATGGAGGTTTCGATAGCATGTAAGACTCAATCTCAAGAACTAGGCTTCTTTTGAAATAAATAAGTAAAATAGTCATGAGCAATTCTACGCATCCCTTTGGTCGATGTACTAACATTTCTGTTTTCTTTTGTAAGGGGAAGAATAGTATTGACTTTCTTCCTAGCAGTAGCTGTAATATGAAAAAAAAAAAAACAAGTATTAAGATCGCCATCCTTATACCGGTGAGGTTTTGCTCTTTACTTCCAAAATAAGTCATCTTTTACCAAGAGAGAGTTCATACACCTTTTTAGAGCTATAAAATAATTAATATTTCTTTCACCCACATGATGACGAACTCTTTCAATCTTCTTGCTTAGACTCTCAATTTCCTTTCTAATCTTGTGACAATTATCTTTACTCCACTACATCATATTCTCACCACATTAAAGGAAGCAAACGTTTTAGAAATTTGGTTTTTTGAAAGCAGTCTATTCAACTTGTCCCTTATAAACCATTCGACTACCAAATTCTCCCCTAACAATTTTCTCTAGAGATTATCTAAGGATTTGATTTTCCAAATGATTAGATATAACTTTGAGGCGCTGTATTTGAAAAATATTTTATCATAATCGATTACCACTTTAGGGATAATCAATTGAGAGGTGATTTTCAACTTCCTTTAATTTGCTTGGGCTTAAGAGAATTTGGGCTCTAAATTTATTTGTGCACCTCCTCCTTATTTGATTTTACACCTCATTTGTTACACTCTTCATTTCTCAAACAAATTGATTAGCGATCAAATCAACCAAAAAGGATTAGGAAATTTAAAATAGCAATTGATAGTAGAATAACCTGAGTTTTTTGAGGTAATATTTCTTTCAAGTATTTTACCTTATAACCTTAGAAGCCTTTAAGGAGAAATTTCTCCCCCTTTTGACCGATATGGAATCAAACATTAGATTTTTTTTCTACATCTCTTTGAATGATTTGATACAAAAGTTGATCTTTGAAGAAACTTTTTCTACTTTGTTGAATTATCTTCTAAGAAATTTCTCAACAAGTTTATCAGAAGCTTATTGAGGACTATGAAATTTAAATTAGCAATTGTTAGAAACTTAAATTATCACTAAGTTAGCCCTCATTCAACTAAAACAGCTCAATTAAAACTAACTTATCCAATTCAAGTTCAACCAAAATCAATTCTAATTTCCAAACAATCAAACACATAGTAATATTTGTATCAAGTGGATACCCAGTACAACACTTCTCCAAAAGACAATCCATTTAGAACTAGAAATAATACTATTAATTGCCTAGGGAATGAATAAGAACACCACTCATATAAGATAAGATATTTTAATAATGTAGTAGTAATACATTTTGTTAACTAAAAATCTTCATCCATGTTGAAGACATGTTCAGCAGCACCATTCCCATTTAAGCTATTCATAACAGAAGCTTTCTGATACTCCCCAACGCGCTTCTCAAAAAAGTTAGTTTTCCCTTGAAGCGAAATCAATTCCATCCAATCAAAAGGATTCTCAGCATTATAAACTTTCCCACACCCAACTTCACACAACAACCTATCAGCAACAAACTCAATATACTTACTCATCAAATCCCCGTTCATCCCAACCAAAGCGCAAGGAAGCGCGTCGCAAATAAACTCTTTCTCAATTTCAACAGCATCGCGCACAATCATCTTCACGCGCTCCTCGCTCAGTTTCTTCCTCAAAAGTGAATAAATCAAACAAGCAAAATCGCAATGAAGACCTTCGTCGCGCGAAATAAGCTCGTTTGAAAAAGTTAATCCAGGCATTAAACCACGTTTTTTGAGCCAGAAAATTGCACAGAAACTTCCGGAGAAAAATATACCTTCAACACAAGCAAAAGCAATGATTCGTTCAGCGAATGAATCAGACGAATCGATCCATCTCAATGCCCAATCAGCTTTCTTTGCAATGCAAGGGATAGTATCAATTGCATGAAACAAACGATTCTTCTCGGTGTTGTTATTGATATACGTTTCGATAAGGAGACTATACATCTCCGAATGAATATTCTCGATCGCGATCTGGAAGCCGTAGAAGGCACGTGCTTCTGAAACTTGAATTTCTTTCATGAATCTTCCGGCGAGATTCTCCAAGACGATGCCGTCAGAGGCAGCAAAGAAGGCAAGAATGTGCGAGATGAAGTGGCGTTCGTCGTCGGTTAGGGATTTCCAGTGATGGAGGTCTTGGGAGAGATCGACTTCTTCTGCTGTCCAGAAGGAAGCTTCGGCTTTTTTGTACATTTCCCAGATTTTAGGGTATTGAATTGGGAACATGCAGAAGCGATCTGGGTTTGGGGCTAGAAGTGGCTCTTCTGGAAATGAAGGCATTGTTTGGGAATTGGATAATTGAGAAAAGTGATTAATTGGAAAGAAAATGATTTTGTGACTGAAAGAATGAGGCAATGGAGGGGTTTAAATAAATAAAAAATATGGGCGAAATAGAGGCGGGTGAATTTGAAAATAAAAAATTTGGGAGAAGCGTGCAGGAGAAGATGGAAAGGGCGCGGGTGGTTTGAAAATAAAATTTAGAAAGCTTATGTGAGAAGATTTTGAGGTTTTGAAACGATGCGTTGGGTTTCAAATTTGAGATTTTTTTTATTTAATGCAGAATTTGAGTAGGTATTAATGAGAATTTTAAAATTGGAACGCTGTTTTTGTTGCCGTTTTGGAGTTTTAACTGAGAAGTGCAATGCCAGCTAGACACGGATATCCAATTGTTTCATTCATTATTTCAGAAAAAAAAAATTGTTCCATTTATTAATTTTTATTTGTTTTTTTACTTATCTTTTAATTTTTTATTAATTAATTAAAAATATATACATATCTGAGAAAAATTCTCATATTTTTATGTCTTATAATAAATAAATAAAAAATAGAATTTGAAAATAAAATGAGTCGTTGCTTAGTTTATAATTATGCATGAACATGCTATTACTATGATGATTACTATGGTCCAGGTTTGTATTTGTGATATACTACAACTTATTCACTTTTAATATGTGAAAATTAAACTACTAAACTATTAAATAAAAAAAATAGTTAATATGCTGGTAGTTTTAAAATTATATATGTTTGATTTTTCTTTATGAATAATAATAGGATTCGATGGGAATGAATATTATCTTAAATTAGAAAAAATATATTTGGGTATATTATTGAGCATGTGCAATGGCGTCTGAGTGGTTGAAAGCACCAATATTTGAACTTAACTGAAAGAATTACGTTGTATAAATTTGTGTTAAGTTCTACTCTTATTTTCTTATGTAGTAATCAATATCTAACTATTAAAATTAAAGTACTTGGAATTATCATTTCTAATCCTCTGATTAACAACTAAATTATTTTTATTCCAGGGTCAAATATGTCTTTTGATTGCATACTTCATTTTTATTGATTCTGCATTTAATGCAGCTGATGTGTCACTCTATTATTTTTCCTTACATCCTAATTACACGGTTAGAATCATAGTAGAATCACAAAACAACATATACACGACTTTGCAACTTCTTTGCACAATATTCAAGCGCCTCTTTTCTTAGAAGTGGAGAGGTTCCTCTGATAATATCCATGTAGAATATGGAAAGATTATGGTCATATTGAAGAACTTCAACCCTAACCCTGTAAGACCTTCACTCTCACATTCACCTTCACTGCAACCAGAACTCTTCACAGTGTATACTCTTCGTCTTCTTTCTTCCGCAGCATTGTATATTTGTCTGTTTCACGCATTCGTTGCTAATAATTCTATACTCTGTGTTATTGTTTCAGATTCTTATTAGGAAATGTCTCGCCCGATTGAAGTCGTCAGGGACATCGATGATTCAAAGGACTTATGGAAAATAGTTGTTCGTTGCAAAAATCTATGGACTGTCGTGAGTACCTCCAACAAAGAGCATTTGGAGATGGTTCTGCTTGATTCAAATGTAATATAACATGGAAAGTTGTTTTACTTCATTGCATGTTTAAACTGAGTGATTATATTCTAAACTATTTTACTGCGTTGCATGTTTAAAGATCATGTTTATATTCTGATATAGTTGTATTCCAATGTATAAAGTCTTAAATTTCCTGTTGTAGGTTGATATGATTCAAGTCATTGTTTCGCCGCACTTGGTTACGAAGTTCAGAGTAGAACTGGCTGTTGGAAGTTCATACATTATGCAGAATTTCAAGGTTTCTTATAATGATTTTTCTTTTAAGTCGGCCACACACAAATTCAAGTTGGTGTTCTGCGGGTCGACCTCTGTTAAGAAAACTGACTTGCCTGACATCCCTGTTAATTACTTCAAAATACTTGATTTGGCATCCATCTTAAGTGGACGATTTCAAACTGACGGGTTGGTTGGTAAGTGTTGTTTTAATGGATACGTACTGTTTCTGCATTATTATATTTGTTTGATTGTGTGACATGGTTAGATATCGTCGAAGGAGTTACTGAGATCACGCAGTCCCAGTTTAATACTGATAACAATAAAAGTAAAGTCGTGTTTACGATAACTGATATGAGGTATGGTTTGTGTTCTCATTTTGATGTTTGTTACATATTATTTGTCTATATTCTTTTGATATGTTGTGACCTTGGATGTTTCCATTTATTCAGCAAATCATTGGTCCAGTGTACTTTATGGGGCTAGCTTGCCGTACAGTTTTACGATTATTATAAGAATCACACAAAGGGTGAAAATGTTATTGTTTTGTTGCAGAATGCACGTATAAAGGCTGCTCAAGGTATACCAAAATCATTACCCTATAGTATACCATGCTGTTATGTATATCACAAATAATTTCATCTTACTTTGATGTGAGTTTGTTTTTATGCCTACTGCAGGAACTTATCTGTTGAATGTTTCCAATGCATGGAATGGCACCAAGTTAATTTTAAATGACGCTAGCATTGCTGAGATTTCTAAGCTGAAGGAAAGGTAATTTATTGCCCACCTTATTGTTATCCATCTGTCTCACCAGTAAAATCATAGTTTTTGTTATTGTTTTTTTTTTCAGTCTTAAGGACGAATTGCCTCAGTTGTCTTCTTCTAGCATACAAGTGCAAACCACACAAAATTCACAATATTCAGAATTTGATAAGTTTGTGTGGAAGGCCACAATTCTTACTCTGGCTGAGATCCTAAACCTGCAGCATGTATGCCCTGTTTGTATACTTTCCTTTTATTAATATTTTAACCGCTATATGTTTGATAACTGTTCTCATTCTTGGTACTATAGGAAACAACCGTTGTGACTGTTGCCAAGTTGATGAAATTTGAGGTAGGCCAGCCAGGGTGGTTTTATGATGGATGTGGTCAGTGTACAAAAAGTGTGTCTTTGAAGGATGGAAAGCTGAGATGTTTTGCGAATCACACAACAGATGAACATGTGCCACGGTATGTCATAAACAACACTGATTGTACATAACTATTTATGTAGATGCTAAGCTTTATGATATGAAATTTATTCAATTGTTGTAGGTACAAGCTAGAAATTTTGGGTAGTGATGGCAATGACAAAGCGAAATTCGTGTTTTGGGACGGGGACTGTGTGAGGTTAATTGGAAAGTCTGCCTTGCAAATGAAAACGCAGTTGATTGAGGTTAATGTTTTTGTTTGTTGTACATTTTAAAATGACATATATATATATATATATATATATATATATATATATATATATATATATATATATATATATATATATATATATATATATATATATATGTTGTATCATGACTGTGTAACAAGCATGTTTCAATTTTAACAGGCCGGTGATTATGACCCCCTGGAATTTCCATATGAATTTGATGCTATCTTGAAAAAGGAGTTGGCAGTAAGAGCTGTGTTTCAGCCAAAATACGGCAAACTTTCTGTAATTGGATTTAAAGATGATGATGAATACTGTAAAAAGGTGCGGGAGTTATTCAAAACTGGAGAGGTAATATTTGTATACATCTTGCTCAAGATATAAAATTGTGTCATAATTAAATTTTGATGAGATTTTCTCATAATACTTCCAATTGGCAGCATACATCAGGTCTGAAGATGCCAGAACCTTCTTCACAAGATGAATTGAGAAGTTATTATGTATGTCTTTTCATCCATCGGCGAATAGCGAAAGAAATAGTTTTAAGCCTTTCATCTATTTTAATTAGATTTTTGTTTTGGTTTATAGGAGGCTATGTCTGCAACTGCTGATTATGATCCTGCTATATCAAATCCTGTGTTGACTCCATTAAAAAGAACTTTAACTGATTCTGTGGAAGATATTGAGAGTGTTCAACTGTCCTCAACCAAGTTATCGAAAGCCATAAAAGAGGAGAAGTAGCCACATATTAGCTGAGACCTTTGTTTATGTTTTAGTCAAACATTTCAAGCTTTTGTTGGATTATGTTTATCTATTGTTATAAGAACATGCTGAATGTTTGAGAAATGTTGTTTCCTTTATATATTGAAAACAATTTGTCTTTTTATCCATATTGAATTGAATACTACCGTTTTTGTTCGTGATTTTGCTTTCCATCTAAATGATAAATAAAATAGTTTTTGTTCATGATTTTGCTTTGCATCTAATTGTTGATCAATAAAATAGTATTTTGTTCATGCATACTGAAGTTTTTTAGATACATAACAGAAACAAAACTAATTTCATACTTCAGAATTATATATTAAAATCAGGATTGACTGTGAAATTCTATAATACATAATAAAGGAATGAACAACTTCATAATTAAAACAAACAGATATCATATAATATTTAGATGTTGCTTGGTGTTTTCGTACAAAGATTATATGTTGCGTTTCAAGATACTTTTATTTACGGCGTCTGCCCAATCCGACATACAAAAATTTTTTGGAGGGAGATAAATCGTAGGATCCAGCTCCAACATACATATACCTGTTTTTTCCATTTGACTTCTGAATCCGTCATCTAAAAGTGTTTTTGATTGCCTCTTGAGCAAATCTCTAAGAATTTAACTTACACTCAGTTTATTTCCAAGTTTGTCTATGATAAAAGATATCGACAATGGAGACCGCGTAAAAGAGGCAATACTGTTGGTAGATTAATTTGGGTTCCTCCGAGTACAGGTGAGTTGTATTACTTGAGAATGATGCTTACAATTGTCAAGGGACCTACTTGCTACGAGGATATCAAATATGTCGGTGGAAAGGTTCAGGATAGTTTTAGGGATGCATGCTTTGAGATGGGACTTCTTAGTGATGACAAGGAATATGTTGCAGCCATAAATGAGGCAAAGGATTGGGGTTCTGGGCATTATTTGAGAAAGTTATTTGTTACTATGTTACTATCCGGTACAATTAACAGACCACGACATGTTTGGAATAAGACTTGGCGAACTCTGTCTGACGGTATTCTATATCAACAGCGACGGACCACAAATATAAGAGATAATTCTTTGTTGACACCTTATTATGTTGTTATTGCATTTATATCAACATAATGAAATTGTAGTATATCTACTGGTTTTATAGTGTCCCATTATATAATTGGCAAATCACATATATTATTTGTAAGACATATAACCTTAAATGATTGTCATGGTTTGTTAGTATTTAACACAGTCGCAGCATTATACTGAAAGTTGTCTTTAAGATTGCAGTTATTTAAAATAATTTGCTGGTAATAGTGATTTAAATTTTATTCTTAATATAATACAGTCATTGATATGTTTTTGACAGATATGCAGTTAAGTGAGACTGAGTTAAAGAATTTGACACTCATTGAGATTGAGAATCTGTTACAAATAAATGGAAGAAGTTTGGATGAATTTAGTGGAATGTCTTATCCAGATTCATATGTCACAAGGCACATCGGCAATCGACTGATTTATTATGAACGTGATTACAATGTCGATGCTGAAAGACACAATTTCCAAGAACTTTTCCGTGCTCTCACAGGTTATACTAAGTTTTTCATGTTTAGTTTGTGAAATGAATGTTTTTTGTTTGTTGCATTTATAAATCTCTATTTATAAATTACAGACGAACAACATTCAATATTTGATATAATCAAGGAAGCCGTCAATAAACAGAGAGGAAGAGTGTTTTTCTTACATGGTTATGGAGGCACTGGGAAAACTTTTATGTGGAGAACACTATCAAGTGTAATTCGGTCACAAAAAAAATTGTTCTTACTGTTGCTTCAAGTGGAATTGCTTCGTTATTGTTGCCAGGTGGAAGAACAGCTCATTCCAAGTTCAAAATACCCGTCCCAACACATGACAACTCAACTTGCAACATTGACAAAGACACTGAACATTCACAATTATTTGAAGCAACGGATTTGATAATATGGGATGAAGCGCCTATGTCTCATAAGAACTGTTTTGAAGCATTGGATAAAACCCTTAAAGATGTCATGAGCAAAAAAGATCTTGGGAAGACAATTTTTGGTGTGAAGGTTGTTGTTTTTGGAGGAGATTTTAGACAAATTCTTCCCGTTGTTCCAAGAGGAGGGCGTTCTGATATTGTCCATGCATCGATTAGCTCATCATATGTTTGGGATTATTGTCAGGTGTTAACACTAACAAAAAATATGAGGCTTCAACAAGGAGCTGGCAATACAAGTTCTGCTGAATTGGAAGAATTCTCCAAATGGATTCTTAATGTGGGAGATGGTAAGATTTCTGAACCAAATGATGGATTGGTTGATATAGAAATTCCTCAAGAACTCTTAATATCTAATTTTAATGATCCCATAAGAGCAATTGTTGATAGCACGTATCCAAATTTGTCCGAAAAGTTCAATGATGCAGAGTTCTTGCAAGGAAAAGCTATTCTTGCATCAACTATTGAAGTTGTAGACAAAATTAATCATTATGTATTAGAATTGATACCAGGTAAAACAAATCGTTACCTTCTCTCTCTCTCTCTCTCTCTCTCTCTCTCTATATATATATATATATATAATACATTGATGTATAATACCTAACATATTTTATTTATGTTTTTCATTTTAAATATTTTTTCCAGGAGTTGAGAAAGAGTATCTGAGTTTCGATTCGATTGATAGAACAGATGCAAGTTACAGTGAAGCATATGAAGTCCTAACCCCTGAATTTCTTAATAAATTAAGAACATCTGGGATTCCAAATCATAGCATCAAATTAAAGGTTGGTACACCTATTATGCTTATCAGAAATTTGGATCAAGCTGATGGATTGTGCAATGGAACAAGACTGATTGTTACAAGGTTAGCCAATCATGTCATCGAGGCAAAAATCATGTCTCGAAAGAACATAGGTAACATTTTTTACATTCCGCGAATGTCTATGTCACCTTCCGAGTCACCGTGGCCATTCAAGTTGATTAGGAGACAATTTCCTATCATTGTCTCATACGTAATGACAATTAATAAATCTTAAGGTCAATCGCTTGATAGTGTCGGTTTGTACTTGCCTACTCCTGTTTTTAGTCATGGCCAATTGTATGTTGCAATTTTAAGAGTTAAGACCAAAAGAGGTCTGAAAATCTTAATACACGACAATGAGAATGCAATGTGTTCAACTACTACAAATGTTGTGTATAAAGAGGTTTTTCAAGCACTTCTATAATTGGTAATCTTTCTAATCTTATATCTTTTGGAGAAAGTAATTTAATATCCATTTTAAATCTTTCTAATCTTATATTTCTCCCTCTTTTATTGCTTGATGAAAATGAGAAATAAATGTTATAGTTACTTTGGTATATTAATCGAATTAAGTATATTATCTTGAACTGATGCAGGCAATTTCTTTCCTGTGCAGGCCCCAAACTAATCATAAGTTCCAAACAAAGCAAGGGAATGTCTCACTCTAATCCTTATTCTCCAATGTTTTGGTATATGCTATTATATATAGAGATATGATCTCCATCTTACTGCAACGCTTTTTTTTTAACATTCTTCAAAGTAATGACTGTTAAAACACATGTTATTGATTTTTTGTTGCTAAGAGCATTGAACTTAAATGACGAGTTTAATTTTCAAACAGTTGATCTCAATTATTTCCTTATATCCAATTCCTACAATGCTCACCAAATATCCAATTCCTAATTGTAGGATCTTAACAATATTAATGCGAAGAAGACTTTTAGCAGGAAAAGTATAAATTCCTTATACGCATAAGTTAGCATTTATACGATGCAGTACAACAGATTATGATCAAGTACGAAATACAAGGTGCTAACACAAAATATCAATCATATTACAACAATCACGAAATCAATACAAACATTAATACGATGAACATTTTGATCCATAAACATATCCCTGTTATCTGCGGCAACATTAGCGGTTAAGCAGAGTAACATACACCAGATCTGACAAAGGAATCATGGAAAACTGAAGAACATATCCTTCTTGAAGTGTTCTGTCCTCCACAAACTCATTTCATCCTTCCACAAAATGTATATGAAAGTTATCAGATCTTCCAACTCTTTCAATCACACAGTTATAGCCTTTTGCATTATCAAAATCTACCATTCTTATAGCATTTAACTCTTTAGTAAAACAACTTCTGGATATCTCCATTGGAATACACTGTTATACATTAAACGCAGGCTTATTAAATTATTATATTTAAACATCAATATCTATAAAATCATATTTCTGTACAAACGTATTATAGACATACCATGGAATTTTTCACTGACATGTTTATGTTGGTTACGTTCCATGTCCACGAAGAAAAGCTGTCACATTCATTGTTTCTGTCTGCTTCACTAAGCCACCCATCTCTTATGAGAGTTTGAAAGATCTGATCTTGCTCTTCCTCAAACTCTTCATGTATTTTCCAAGCAAATTCAAGCGCATCTCGCTCAGGATCACTGCAACATTGGAAAGAACTTAATAATGCATCATTCAGACAATATTGGTGTAAGGGTATAGGCCAAAGAAAAAACTCCCTGTGGAATTTGGATCGAACTCTAGAAGAAGCATGCTGTCGAAGTTGGATCACATGCTGCTGTCGAAAAATAATGCATGATTGTAGTCGAAGATTGTTCTAACATGTATTAGTTAATATTGCTAAGTTTGTTAGCATATTGAATTGGGCCTTGTGTTAAGGATCCAGTTGATTAAGTTAGCTTGTACCCTAAGTTAGCTTGTAATGGGTATTTTGTTAAAGGCCCATTAGTTTAGTGTGCTAGGTTTTATTATAAATAGCATGCTAGTCTCTCATTCTAGAGTGTGACAAAACCTAGAAAGAGTGAGAGTGGTTAGTTTGTTATTCTTGTATACTTGTAATCTTTGTTTTAAGGAGAAAGGAAAGAATAACAGTTCTATAACCAATCCTTGTTGTTTACTCTTGTTTTCTTTGTTAACCCTAACCCTTGTGGGTTTCTTGACTGATCAAGGAACCAATTATACTTTGTTTCTAAGGTATCCGATTCACAATAAATTGGTGCGGTGAGCGTGGAGAAGATGCCTTCAACAAAGTATGAGATCAAGAAGTTCACCGGAGTGAACGACTTCGGTCTGTGGCGCTTGAAGATGAAAGCCCTACTGGTTCAGCAGGGTTGTTTGGAAGCGTTGAAGGGAATGGCAGCCATGGATGCTATGTTAACAGAAAAAGAAAAGACTACCATGATCGAGAAAGCACACAGCGCAATATTATTGAGCCTTGGTGATAAGGTTCTTCGACAGGTATCAAAAGAGACGACGGCGGCAGGATTATGGACGAAGCTGGAAAGTTTGTATATGACCAAATCCTTGGTGAATCGTCTTTACCTGAAGCAAGCCTTGTATTCGTTCAAGATGAATGAAGAAAAGGCTTTGGCTGAGCAGTTGGATTCTTTCAACAAACTGATTCTTGATCTTGAAAACATTGATGTGAAGATTGATGATGAATATCAAGCATTGTTGTTGTTGTGTGCTTTGCCCAAATCGCATGCTCACTTTAAAGAAACTCTCTTGTATGGAAGAGAGTCCCTGACCTTTGAAGAAGTTCAAGCAGCCTTGTACTCTAAGGACCTGAACGAACGAAAGGAGCATAAACCTTCGACGGTTGGTGAAGGTTTGGCAGTTAAGGGAAAATTCTTGCGAAAGGATGGTAGGTTCGACAAGAAGAAAGGTAAAAGTCAGCAGAAGTCTTCTAGTGGCGAAACATCTGGTTTTCGATGTTATCACTGTAAGAAGGAGGGTCACACAAGAAAAGTGTGCCCTGAACGCCTAAAAGATCATGGAGGTAAGGATAATGGCAATGCAGCCATTGTTCAAGATGACTTCGACTCATCTGATGCTCTTGTAGTTTCAAGCGGCGACTCAAGAAAAGAGTGGATTATGGATTCTGGATGTACTTGGCACATGACTCCAAACAAGAATGTGTTTGAAGAATTATGTGATCAAGATGGAGGATCAGTGCTGCTGGGAAACAACAAAGCTTGCAAAATTGGAGGTATTGGATCTGTGAGATTCAAGCTCCATGATGAGTCAATAAGATTATTGACTGAAGTTAGGTATGTACCTGACTTGAAGAGAAATTTAATTTCTCTTAGTGAATTCGACAGAAAGGGATATGTTTTCAAAGGAGAGCAAGGTACCCTGAGAGTCATGAAAGGGTCGAAGGAAGTCTTGAGAGGCGTGAAAACCCAAGGCTTGTATACCCTGGAGGCTGAGGTTGTAAGTGGTTTGACAAATGTTGTATCCACGAAACCTATGTCGAAGACAGAGTTATGGCACATGAGATTGGGCCATGTCAGCGAAAGAGGCCTGGTCGAATTGGGGAAGCAGAACCTGCTAGGTGGTGACAAAGTCGAAAAGTTGGAGTTTTGTGAATCTTGTGTATTTGGTAAATCCTGTAGGGCGAAGTTCAACAATGGCAAGCAAAGAACACACGGATCCCTTGATTACATTCATGCTAATCTTTAGGGGCCTGCAAGGAATCCTTCACGCTCAGGTGCAAGGTATTTTCTATCCATTATTGATGACTATTCCAGAAAGCTATGGGTATTCATTCAGAAGATGAAGGATGAAACTTTTGAGAATTTCAAAAGTTGGAAGGTTCTGGTCGAAACTCAAACTGGCAGAAAGGTTAAGAGGTTGAGAACTGACAATAGCCTTGAATTCTGCAACGAAGCGTTCGACAGTTACTGTGTTGAGTCTGGGATTGCAAGGCATAAGACTGTAGCAGGTACTCCTCAACAAAATGGCTTAGCTGAGAGATTCAATCGAACAATCCTTGAAAGGGTTAAATGCATGTTGGTTAGTGCTGGATTGAAGAAGGTGTTTTGGGTTGAAGCTGTTTCGACAGCTGCATATCTGATAAATAGATGTCCTTCGACTGCATTAGATATGAAGACACCTGAAGAAGTTTGGTCGGGAAATCCACCTAGTCTCGACAGACTGAGAGTATTTGGCTGTGTGGCCTATGCTCACATTAGGCAAGACAAGGTCGAACCTAGAGCTCTGAAGTGCATGTTCATGGGATACCCTAAAGGAGTCAAAGCTTATAGGCTATGGTGCCTAGAGCCAGGTCACAGGAGGTGTATCACCAGTCGAGATGTAGTTTTCAATGAAGCTGAGATGGCTTTCAAGAAAATTGATGTTGCTGACGAAGAGCTGGAACAGGGAGAGATTCCTGTTGAGGTGGAGCATGTTGATGCTGAAGTGCGTACCCCAGATGAAGTCGAAGACGAAACAGAAGATGTTGTCGAAGATGAGGAAACTGATAATGACTACCTGTTAGCAAGGGACAGGTCGAGAAGAGTCATCAAGCCACCTCAGAGACTTGGGTATGCTGATCTTATGGCTTATGCCTTAATCTCTGCAAGTGAGGTTCTCGACGAAGAACCTAGAGACTATAAGGAAGTTATGAGGAGTCGAAAGAAGACTGAATGGCTGAAAGCCATGGATGACAAGATGAAATCTCTTCATGATAACGACACATGGGAACTGATAAAGAAACCTGCTGGAGCCAGGTTAGTCAGCTGTAAATGGATCTTCAAAGTCAAGGAAGGAATTGAAGGAGTGGCGTCAAAAAGATACAAGGCAAGGTTGGTTGCTAGGGGGCTCACTCAGAAAGAAGGTGTCGATTTCAATGATGTGTTCTCGCCTGTTGTGAAGAACATGTCCATTCGAATATTGCTTGCCATGGTGGCACAGTTCGACCTTGAACTGGAACAGATGGATGTGAAGACTGCATTCTTGTATGGTGACCTAGATGAAACGATCCTGATGAGGCAACCTGAAGGGTATGTCGAAAAGGGGAAGGAAGATTGTGTGTGCAAGCTGAAGAGATCTTTATATGGACTGAAACAATCTCCTCGACAGTGGAATAGGAGATTCGACAAGTTCATGGTACGCATAAGTTTCATCAGAAGTCAGTCCGACCACTGTTTTTACTTCAGATTTCGACCGGGTAATTCATTTGTTATTTTGTTGCTTTATGTGGATGATATTCTAATAGCAAGCAACAATGTCGAAGAGGTAATGAGAGTGAAGGCTGAACTCAGTAAGGAGTTCGAAATGAAGGATCTGGGAGCTGCGTCCAGGATTCTTGGGATTGACATCCGAAGAGATAGAAAGCAGTCGAAATTATGCTTATCTCAAGAGGCATACCTACAGAAGATTCTCGAAAAGTATGGTATGTCGAATTCAAAGCCTGTTGTAACTCCGACAAACCCTCAATTCAAGCTGAGTATAGATCAGTGTCCCAGTACTGATGTCGAAAGAACTTATATGAATAGCATTCCATATGCTAATATAGTTGGTTCTTTGATGTATGTTATGGTCTGTACAAGACCTGACATAGCATATGCAGTGAGTCTTGTGAGCAGGTACATGTCGAATCCTGGAAAGGCTCACTGGCAAGCATTGAAGTGGATTTTAAGGTACATAAATGGGTCTCTGAATAGAGTCCTAATTTATGGTGGAGCCTTGGGTGAAGATAGTAAATCAGCAGTCGAAGGATTTGTTGACTCTGATTATGCAGGTTGTATGGATTCCAGAAAGTCTATTTCTGGATATGTTTTCACAATGTTTGGCACAACAATCAGTTGGAAAGCGATGCTCCAGAAGGTTGTTGCCTTATCAACCACTGAAGCTGGATATATTGCCCTCACTGAAGCTGTGAAGGAAGCATTGTGGCTTGAAGGATTTGCAAAGGAGCTAAAACTTCAAGGTCGAAGTATCACTGTTAAATGTGATAGTCAAAGTGCAATACACCTGTCGAAGAACTCAGCCTATCATGAGCGAACCAAGCACATTGATGTGAGACTGCATTTCGTCAGAGGGGTAATCGAGCATGGAGAAGTCCAAGTGCTGAAGGTTTCGACAGATCATAATGCTGCTGATATGATCACCAAGACATTGCCAAGTTGCAAGTTTTTCCACTGTATGCAGTTGATAAAGTTGTATGAAGAAAGCTAGTTTGTTTTTCTTGTTGTTAGAGTTAGATCCAAGGTGGAGATTTGTGGAATTTGGATCGAACTCTAGAAGAAGCATGCCGTCGAAGTTGGATCACATGCTGCTGTCGAAAAATAATGCATGATTGTAGTCGAAGATTGTTCTAACATGTATTAGTTAATATTGCTAGGTTTGTTAGCATATTGAATTGGGCCTTGTGTTAAGGATCCAATTGATTAAGTTAGCTTGTACCCTAAGTTAGCTTGTAATGGGTATTTTGTTAAAGGCCCATTAGTTTAGTGTGCTAGGTTTTATTATAAATAGCATGCTAGTCTCTCATTCTAGAGTGTGACAAAACCTAGAAAGAGTGAGAGTGGTTAGTTTGTTATTCTTGTATACTTGTAATCCTTGTTTTAAGGAGAAAGGAAATAATAACAGTTTTATAACCAATCCTTGTTGTTTACTCTTGTTTTCTTTGTTAACCCTAACCCTTGTGGGTTTCTTGACTGATCAAGGAACCAATTATACTTTGTTTCTAAGGTATCCGATTCACAACACTCCCTAACTAAGAAATCATGTGCAAAAAATACTTGAGAATGCACATAAGATATATGACAAACAGTCCTTGAAACGATACCCGAATTACCTCATTGAATGGGATTATACCATTGCCTAACTACCCAATAAGAGGCACTAAATAAGAAATTTGTCTCGAAGGTTTTGTCTGTATAATCATGCCATTAATACAACAAATTAACAAATGCAATTAAAAAAATATACGATGAGGAGACTAACTGCAATATTGCCAAGGGAAAAATATTTATTCAGCTATGAAATAGTGCCAGGATATATTAACTCTTACAAAGAATGAGCACCAAACAAAACATGAAGACAACCATATATCATTCAATCAGCATTACTTACATATGTGTAAAAAAACAGATGCATTAAACGTAATACTTATATTAGCTGAGTCAATAATCTTATAACATTAAGCATAACCTCATTTGTCAAATTCTAAAGATTATACTTCTAACAAAGTAGATAAACATGTCAAATCATTGGCATCCAAATGTTAAAGAGAAATCAAGCCAATGCCTATGATGTCTGAGTTATACATCAATTACATTAGCAAAAACCAAAAAAATGCTGATATTCAGCAACATATCCCATACAACGGCAAAAGGATTAGCTAAAACACAAGTTGATTTAATATGAATCCATAACACGTCAACCCCTCCTAATTGTCAAGTACATATAGGGGAAAACCTCATCATCTTGAAAACCAATGTATCTCCACTCTTAATTTGTTTATTTATGCCATAATCAAACCATTTTCTTGCGAAAAACCTTTCGTACTGACTTGGTCTGTTGTTCCGTGTCACCGTATGAATTGCCCATTTGAAGGACTCCCGAGTTTGAACATCAATTATTTTGATATCATGGCTTCTAAGACGGAGGCATTTTTGAGCCATATCTCTGGGGAAATGCTGTAAATATATATATATAAGGAAACAACAGAAATATATTTTCAGATAAATATTTGTTCTAAATTAAAAATAATTGTATATAAGGAATATTACCAATACATTACTGACTTTCACTTTTGCATCAACTACACTGCTTTCCCAAACAAAGACTCTGTTACCATTCTCCATTTGTTTGTACACTATGTTTGAATTTTTTCTATTCAACTCAGTTTGTCTTATTCCTTGGTAAGGCATAGCAATACCTGTTTTAGCCTGACTCTGCTTCTCTTTTCTGTTCGCTGCAATAATCTTCTCATTACTTTTATCTTTGACCATCATCTCATTGCCTGTATCTTTAACCATATTCTCTTTCCCTTTGCCTGCAACATTCTTCCCATTGTCTTTATCAGCACCTGCTCTTTCACATAGCCTACAAACATCACCTCCTTCCCTTTTGCTACACCTTGATGATTATCCCCTTTAGCTCCAACAATATTGCAGTTGCCTTTAGTTCCATTCAATTTAGCTTTCCTTTTAGTTTGGACCATCTTCCCATTACCTTTTCCAAACATCTGAGTAAATTATAACAAACATCAAATTTAATATACAGCATCAATACATATTTCCATTAGATTTTAAGTTAACACAGAAGTATAATAACATATACAGCATCAAATTCAATATACCTCCTCATTTCTTGCCTGCACAGCCAAACGAAATTCATTACGAGGAATTTCTATGATTTCATCATCGTCACCAATAAGAATAGGATTAGTTGATGATCGTCTCCCTTTTTTATGTGTCCTGCCACCTATGTTCTTAGAATTACAAGGTTTTTTCACTTTCTTCATAGGTTTCTTTTCGGGTGCATGTCCAGTAACTTCTGTATACAGCTGATCTACTATCTCCTTTGCATATTGAAAACTTGCAATAAATAAAAAAACATTGTCATTTATCTGTATACCAATCACATCTTATAATACAATTCCTAAATCTGATTTGTTTACAAACCCTAAGAATTACAATCCGTTTATGTAAAACACAAATCCCATTTGTTTATAAACCCAATAAGTCAGTTGTAAAATAAAACATCTGAGATTAACTATACAACAATTCCCATGGTATCTTGAACAACAACTAATGAATATATAATCGTATGACAAACTTTTGCTCTGACAAATACAATCTAAATGAGAGGTTTACTTGATCGATTCTTTGTCGTCATCGTTCTATTTTGCATAACTCAATTCCTTTGAGGCTGCCATTGTTCTTCACTAACTTGATGAAACATGCAACATGCATAAAGGTCAAATGACAAGGTTAATTTTAGGTATGGGCCTAATACCAACAAATGACCTGTTATGTAACATTAAAATAATTAAAATTAATTATGTTTTAATCAAATCATATGTTTAATATTTAACTAAATTCAAAGAATAATTATTAATAATTAATTTTATTTATTTTTATTAGTATAAATAATAATGTATTTATATGTAAGAATATATGAAGAGTTAAAAAAATAGATTTTAAAATGGTTGGTAGTGGAAAGGCGCTAATAAAAATAATGAATGACAAAATTTAATGATAATTGGTATACATAGTTTTGAATGGGAAACCTTTGGCATTTCAATACACTTACGCTGAACTTTCAAGAAAACGAAAAATTACTGTACATGGAACAAAGCAAACCCAGCACTCACTCTGAACTGTAAGTCTAATCTCTCTCTGTGCATGTAACTGATTTAGTTTGTATATATTGTCTTATGTGTGTTATTTTCTTCTTTAATGCATCCAATTTGAATCAAGCAATGTCAAATGAAAATATACTACTTCGTGATGCAAAGGGGAAGGCGGTTCTCGACCTCTCAAAGGAAGAGCATCGAACCTGTAAAACAACTCTGACCGACGATTCCGGGTAAGAATCATTCTTAAACATGTTATTGCAGAATATGAATCATTTTCGAATAGCATAATGTCAAGTACCCAGTATGCTCTGTATAGGACGATGATCAGCATTGCAACAAACAACACTTAATTTTAACCTAATATATATATTTCTATTTTGTAGGGAATTTTTAGCAAAGGATGAAGCACACAAGCGGTCATATGAGGAGATTAAACAGAGGCAGTTAAGGTATGGGATAAAAGATTATAAATACATACTTATCTGATTGTTGATTGCAATAAAAACATTGAGTGTTTGGAGAAAAGTTCACTGTTTCTATTTGATTTAGCTGTTTATGTATCTCTATAACATTGTGTGTCCAGAAATGCACTGTTTATATAAAACGATTTTTCATGTCGTGTCTGATACTGCTCATTTGATTCTGTCATGGTGAGTTTAATTTCATTGTCATGGTTTGTATTAATACTGTTCATTTGATTCTGTCATGGTTTTATTAATAATTCTCATTTGATTCTTTCATGGTGAGTTTAATTTGTAATCATGGTTTGTCACGGTGCATATAAATAAACTCTTAAAGTTGATCATTGTTTGTTCTCCCATAAATCTTGAAGCTTACTTGAGAGAGAAGAGGGAGTTGGAGAATAAGATGTCTCAACTTTACGGGGAGCCAAATAATGGAAACCCGGATATGGTTCATGGTGTATTAATCAAGAAGGTGAGATTTGTTGAACCACCATCAAATGTTTCAAGCCGGCCAATCCTACCACCTGTAACCTTGGACGGTGATTCACACCACTGAACACAGAGGTATGTTTCATATTATTATGTTGTCGAAGTTTCGTAAAGTTATTGTCGAATCTAAATCTTATGCTATCTAACAGTAGGACCGGCAAAGCATTAGGAGACCAGGTTGAAGGTACAGTCCAATATGTAGATTCCGAAATGCCGGCTTTGGAAGTGCAGTAGCAGGCTGCTCAAGTTCATGGATGTGATGCTGCACAGGAGTTGTCTGTATCTGCCAAGGATTCTTTGCAACAACATTTGAACGAAGCATATGAATGGGAGAAGGAAGTAAGCTGTGGCATAAAATGGTAAAAAAATGTCATGGTGAGTTATCATAGTTATATTAAGTTATGTCTCTAATTATGACACTTATTTATCTAAATTGAAACTTTTTTGTTCAATTCATTGCAGCACATTCCTTGCACTGTTAGCATAAACTTTCTGGACATAAACCAGAGGCACATTCAGCTTGTGGATACAGACCGTGGAAGGGTTTACACTGTTAGAATTCACTGTGCAAAACATAACGGCAAGGTAAAAAAACTTGAAAAGTTCATGTGGCATGGGTGGTTGAGATTCGTAGAGGATATGAAGCTTGAAAAGGGAGATTGTATTCGTTTCAAAATTAAACAATCCTCAAATAGGATTTATGTTTCGGTGGTCAAGAAGACGAGTGAATTTTGTCCGTAGTATGAGTTCCTAAGTTAATCAATAGTTTATCATTTGAAATGTTTTGTGGAATGGTTTTAATCTTTTGTTTTATGAACAATCAGCCTGAATTATGTATTGATGGATACCGATAAACATTAATTTTGAGTATTTGCTCCTTTATATATTGAATGCCATTTCATTTCTAACATGTGAATTGGTTGTCTCTTTTTCATAAAGGGAAAACTATAAATTTTGTTCATGGTTTAGCATTTTATCTGCTTAATTGATACATTAAGAAAACATTTCGTTTCATTTTGATCTAATATAATGGCATATCACTACCTATTTATTAAGAAATCATTCCCTTAAAAATATAATCAAAATTTATTTTTTATTTTCTAAAATCTATTACATTATATTGATTGCATTAATGATATATACCGATAAAAAATGATACTTTAAATTTTTATTTTTGTAACACAATGTTTGAATCCATATGAGACCCGTGCGACAACACGGGCATGTTACTAGTAATATGCTAAAATTCACGCCACTATTTGTTATGATTTGGAGAAACTTTAAAGAGGATTTATATTGGGCGAAATTAAGACAACGTGTAAGGTTCATCTGATCACTTGGGAGGTTTATTGTATGCCTAAGAATCATAGAGGCTTATTCATCAAAAGGACTCACCTAATAAATGATGTTTTTTTTATTAAAATGCTTTGGAATTTAATGACTAATCCTAATTAATTATAGTATGTTTTCATCAATAAATATGGCAGGAAACAAAACCTTGTGAAAAATATGATTAACAAGCCAAATTATTCCTGATTATGAAAATCATTAACAATGGTGGGGACAAGTTGTAAAAAATATTACGCGGAACCTTAGGGACGACATGAGGATTAATTTTTTGCTTGATCAACGGGGTTCAACTGATGGTGAAGGACATGGTTAATGTGGAAGGAAATTGGAAGGTTGAGTTACTCTAGAGTCGGTTCAATGTTGAGCTGGTTCAATGTTGAATTGGTTAACTGTATTATGGCTATTCTTATCCCCCTTTTTCTGAAGATGGCATTGACAAGTTAAGGCGGAGAATAATAGAGATAAGGAGTTTTTTTGGGTAATGTATACATTTATCTCATGTCTACTCTGAATGTTGTAAAAATAGATATAGATTAGAGTATCGTTTAGAAGTGGGAAGGCCTATATTGAATTCAAACATTCACTTGGCTTATGTTACACGAGAAACTTTTAACCAACTCCCATCGTCACAAGTGGAATCTAACTACCCTTGTTGATTGCAACTGGTGTACGGATACAGGAGATAGCTTAGTTCATGTGCTTCAAGATTGCTGCTACGTAACACATGTTTGGGTAAGACTCGTTTCATGTAATAAAATGACTCAATTTTACTTCTTTTTCTTGTAGGGATTGGATATCTTACAACCTTAAAGGAAACATTGCGAATTCACACAAAGATCAATGGAGGTCAACATTTATTGTCTCTTATTGGTACTTATGGAATTGAGTGAACAAAGAGATTTTTGAATAAGGCTTTACGCGACTGAGTCACCCAATGAAGACAATCATGCAGCTGGCAAAAGATATATATAATCATATCACGCAAAGAACAATTGAATTAATTTCAATTATGACGGTGCCTACAAGAATACTACATCCAGCGTTAGATGCGGAGGTTTGTTCAGGGCCTTTATCGAAAACTAGTTAAGGGTTTAAGCGCGAAAAATTGGTTTATGTGATGCATTTACTACGAATATATGAGGAATGTTTCATAGTATTGAGCTAGCTTGGAAAGAAAGAATTACATATTTGGTTGTCGAGAATGACTCTAAAGTCCTGGTAGGTATGGTCAACCAAGAGGCAAGAAATGGCCACTATTTTGCAACCCTAGTTCCTAGAATTAGATGGATGGCTCGAAGGAAATGGCACATCAAGTTCAACCGTATTTGGCAGAAATAAAATTGTTATGCAGAACGGGTAGCCAATTATAGATTATCATGAACAACTATAGATATCAGTGAGCTAAAGTCTACTGAAATTCCTCTGCAGATAGGTGGACAATCCATTAATAGAAATATTGGAGAATGTCCCAATAAGAATAACCTAGTTGTTCATACCCAGAGATTTCGAAGACATTGAAATGGAAAAGGAGTTTTAAGTCTTGATTCTCTAAGGGAGACTGATCCTTGCTACTGTCTGAGGCATTATAGATGTTATGCATTGTAGGCTTACCTTTATTGTGGGAAGCAAAAAATTGAATTTTTTATATAGGCCACATCAAGCCTTGAGGGAAACTGTTCTAGCCAACCATAAGCCTAATATGGCATAGACTCAACAATAGTCAATTGCATATATACCACAACCTGATCAACACATATGTATGGTTCTATTCACATTTCACTCTACCTATTTATTCACAAAGTGAGTTTTGCGTTTGAGTGCTAACCTTGTAGGTTCACCCCGTGCAACCGCACCGGAGCAGTTTGCACCACCACATCAAGAACCTGCATAAAAAATTTTGGTTCTTATTTGGAACAGTAACCTTGTGCCAATTATCAGTGAGAAAAAGAAGTATTAGTTTTAGGTTAATGTCATTTTAAGAAAGAAGACGAGGTCATTTCGAGAGATTGTTCAATGTCATTCCACTTCATATACCTTTTCTACACCACTACCATGGCAATGCGTATTTAAGATATCTCTTATTGGTATTAAATGCGATGTATCATACATCTTTTGGGAGGGGTGAAAGGGATTTCTAAATTTCCCTGGGTGAAATGGTATGAAGTTTGCAATACCAAAAAGTGTGGAGGCCTAGGTGTTAAAGATCTTCAATTGGTGAACATAGCTCTTCTCGCCAAATGGAGAGTGTGATTATTGACGAGTTTTTCTGATCTTTAGTTTGATATTCTTGTTACCCATTATGATGCTTATATTATTTCTGCTTGGTGTACTGGTAGATCCTTCAGACATAGTAGTTTCTCTACTTGGTGGAAAGGTGTGTCTCTTCTTGGTTCTAATAAAGATGATCCTCTGAACTGGTTTGAGTTGGGTTGGCTAAGAAGGTTGGGTTCAGTCTTTCAAATTCATTTAGGGAAGACCCTTGGTTAAGTAGCGTTCCCCTCAAGATTAGGTTTGAGATATTTTTCTCTATTTCTCATATTCCTAAATGGATGGTAGATGAGGTAGGGTGGGTTCAAAGGTTGATGTATTGGGACCTTAGATGGAGAAGGTCTTTCTCTGATCATGAAGAACCTCTAGTCACTGAGTTCTTTTCAATTCTCCATGAGGTTCATCTCATTGTAGAGAATGATAATTAGATTTGGAGTTACACTAGAGATGGTTCCTTTTCTCTAGCATCTGCTTATCATGTCCAGTCTGTAGGTGGTTTTATTTCTTAGGATCATGTAGAAAATGTCTTCCCAAGGAACCAGTCTGGAGTTACACTAGAGGTGGTTTTATTTCTGTAGGTGGTCATTTTTTTACTGGTAACTTCTGAGATATAGATTTCAGTCAAAGGAAAACTTATTTAAGTCGGATGTTATTGATTTGGAGGGGGCCTTATGTGTTCTTTGTGGGAACCAGGTTGAGTTAGCATCCTATTTGTTTGTGACTTTTAGTTTGGATTCTAGTGTCTGGTACAAGGTTTTTAGATGGTTAGGGGTTCTTTCGGATCTTCCCAAGGATCTTGGATTAGTTTTGAGTTTTTTATTTCTCTAGGTCCTAAGTCTAAGTTTAGAGGTAGGTTTATTTTTATTTGGTATGAAGTTGTGTGGACCATATGGTTTGTCCGCAATGATAATTTTTTTTTAATCGTCAACAAATATGAAAAAGGTTGAGAATAAGAGTATCATTTTGACCTAGAGTTGGTTTTGCATTAGATCCTTTTAGAACTCTATCTCTTTCAATGATTGACTCCAGAACCCTATCTTGTGTTTGAACCAAAAGTAGATTGAGATTTCGACTTGACCCTTGATGCACAGTGCTTTCTTGGTGTTTCCTATGGTTCACATCCTTGGTTGGTGGATTTAGTCTTTGAGTTCTAGCTTGGTTCATGTGGGCGGGGGCTTGCTGGGTGTATAGCTGTTAACTTTTCCTTTTCTTTTGACTTGTTTTTGGTGGTTGGTTGTATTTGTTTCTTGTCATTTTCTTTCTGTTTGTTGTTGTTTATTGTGTTGTTCTTTTGTTGACATGGCACTTCTTGTGCACACTATCTTTATTCTTTGCTTCTTTTTTTTTTTGGGGGGTGGGGGGTCGCCCTTCGTTTTTAATGTATAGTTTTTTTTTTTTTCAAAAAATAATATTTTGTATCACTCATGATTGTGTGGCTATATAATTTTAATTATATTGTATAATGATTTATGCTCTTGAGTTTAATGTCTGTTATAACTTGCTCAATTATATCCTAATATATGGATTTTGAAATTCTGTTTCATAGGGGACATATGTTGGACCAAATGCATGGGACAAGAAGAACTACTAATTTATAATAAATTAGTGCTTTTGGGGATAAATGTCATATGTAACACCCTAAACCCCAAAAACTATTAATTAAATAAAAACATATAATTTTCATATTTAAACAGCAAGGTGTCACATATATCTCTCAAATAAACATGTTTCTCAAAAAAACTTTATAACAACGCAACGATAATTCAAGTCATTCCATCTCAATTAAAAACATCTCAACATAATTAAATAAATCCATAAATCTCATAAAATAACAAATAACAAAACTCGTTATGATGTTACAATATCAGAGCGACACCGCAGGAAACTACACTCAAAAGTGTACACATAAAGAAGTTGGCAGATGTTATTGGTGTACTCAAAAGTGTACTTGGGTATTTACATCATCGACACAACAAGCAACACAATAAACAAAAAGGGGGTGAGAATAAATTCACAGATGTTATTGGTGTACTGAACGACAAGGATAATTTCAAATAACAATAACATAAACATAAATATTAATTTACACCCACAATCAATTACAATACAAATGAAATGTTATGTCATTCTCCTTTAATATGCATGTGATACCAAGGTTTGGATGTCAGAATTATATTAGTGATTTATCCATGTATTTGGTTCCTCTTTGAACCTGAATCCTCTCTAAACCCGAGACAACCTTTGATTCCTCTCTGATTCGCAACCTCTTTGGACCAAAGTCCTACCTAGCTTCAATTTACATGAATGCATGAAACTCAACAACAACATTCAAAACACATACTTAACAGTCTAACTTGTACTGAACAAAGGCTTTTATCTGAACCCATAATTTTACCAATGTAAGACCAACACTGTAATTTATCTCTGAACTACTCAACTCCACATATTATAAAATTACAACTCAATTTTAATATAATTATATAAAATGTTCATGATTACTCATCAATGGGGTAAAACATTATTACTAATGTAAGGCCATCAATAGGGTAAGGAAACAAATACTCAAGGAATACTCTAGCCTTATCAAAACAATTATGAACTTGTCAGATTACCCAAATTTTAACTAAAACAACTCAATAATGTTACTATAATTTAGTCAACAACTCAATTTTAACTCGTTTGGCTTGTCAGCCTTAAACAATTAAAAATATAACTAAAAAAAACAACCTTATAATGTCAAAAGGTTTCAAACTCAACTCAAGTGTATCATATACTTTCAACTCCAACTCTAAACAACTCAAAAGCAACTATGATAACTCTTATAACAACTCTAACAACTCCAATGTAACAAATATGACCCTTAAACTTCTCAAAAGGGTAACGAAAGGTCAGCAAACTCAAAATTTCTCAAAAACTCGCTGAACTGGACAACAAACCTGAAACACCGGCGAACCTCCGAACCGCCGCCAAAAAATCGCAAAATCATCCCTTTCGTGCTACCATTGATCGCGATTGTCGTTGCAACGTCGTGACCCATTTCGATCACTGACTCGCGCCCGCACTACTTCTCCTCGTGTCTCACTCTCTTTGGCACCACTACGGCCTCGCACTGTGCGACCATGTGTCACTGCAGTCTTGTACTGCGTGCACCCTATGCCGCCACCGACCAAGTACGACATCGTGGTGCTGACGGTCAAGCGCGACCATTAACAGATGAAAATTGATATCCCTGATTGTAATCCAAACAATATTCAATTTCACATCCAAACATTACCTCTGTAATTTTTTTCTTCTTGAAACCATAACCAAGTTCGAAATCAGCAAAATAACACTGAATTGAGTCGAAAATTGTACAAACCAAAATTAAATCATACCCTATTTAAAATTCAAATCTAAACCATTTGAGTTGGAAAACCAACACTAAACTGATTAAAACCGATTTTAGACCGCATCAAAAAAATTAGAGTAGTGTAGAAATATATAACACAATGAACAAAACAAGCGAAACTAAACCTAAATCAGATCGAAAACTAAAGTAGAGTAATGTCGAAATGAAAACCAAACTGAAACTTACGTCTAAGTTAAAAAATCGTCGCGCCGAAACCGCACCGACCCATCATAGCAAACGCAACCACCACAGAGCCTAAACGCCTCTACAAACCACCACTGGACCATCACCGGCGAGATCAAACCATTACCGTTCATTTTCTGTTGTAAGCTCCCTTGTTTCTCATGTTTGTTATATGCTTGTGTTGATGATTTGCAAAAATAAAACAATTGAAATTAGGAAGAAGAAGATTTAACTGTAGATAAAGTCATTGTGGTTGTTTTTTATTGTGAGAGAGAAGAAGAATTTGCTTTCTTTTTTTCTCTGTTTTAGAAACACAAGAAATTTGTTGAATAGATAGGAGAATTGATGCATTCTGTTCGTGTGTTTCTTAGGGGTGTTCATTGGTTTAGGAAAATTGGAACCAAACGGGAATCCAAACCAAACCATGGTGTTTGGTTCGAACATTTTTTTTAATTCGGGCAAAACCAAATCAAACCAATGAAACTCAATGTTAATTGGTTCGGGCATCAAGTTTCCAAAATTCTATCCGCAAGTCCGTCTACCCGAACCAATCATAATTTATTAGTATAATATATATCATCATTATCATGGAAATTAGAATAAAGTACTATTCAATTTCAAGAAGAAAAAAAATAATACGCTATTTGTGATATGCATAACCAATATGAAGAAACAATTAAATTAAGAATTTTATATTATTTTGAAAAGTTAGTTGATGTAAATTCGATATTTTATTAAAATATTTTTCACATTTGTTTCTAATGTACCCGATCAATCAAACCCAAACCAATCCGTTGTTTATCGGTTTGGGCTTTATCACAAAAATGTGCAAATCCTTTCCAAACCAATCCATATATTTTTGATCGATTTGGGCATCGGAATCTCCTAAACCGAACTAAACCGACTCGCAAACACCCCATGGTGTTTCCTTATATATTACATTTACGTTTTCAATTTATTAATTTACTAGCGTCTAAACGGGCACTTTGTGCCCGTTTATCCGCTTTTTATAGTGTGCACACGCGTCAAAAAATTAACGGTATTTTTTTAAAATTTTGATTTTAATTTAAGTTATTTGTGTACAAAGTATAAGATATGAATTCATACATTTATTAAATTTTTGATCTTTTTACTTCTCAAATTCCTTTTAGAATGTCTGGGTCAAACAAACAAAATAGCATAAACAATTATGTTAAAGAAAAGTAATATGTTAGTTTATTTCTTCCACCATCTTATTGATTAATGATTTGAAAAGATGACCCGACAACACTTCACTCAATATCCTGCAACACATGCCAACTACTTAAAGAATTAGCAAAAATAGAAATAAATACTACTATCTATTTATATTTTTCGAATAAATAGAAAAATAAATTGAAAAGTCATGCAAGTTTCTTATCCCTCAATATTTTCTTTCTTTTTTTATCATCTGATGAATGTAATAACTATATAAAATATAGTTGCAATTACTCGCTAAATAGATGGAAAAACAAATAGATGAAAAAAGTTTATTGTTTTTTTAATACCTCTAAACAATACAATTAATGAAAAATGTTGAAATATTTTAAAAGAGTACAAGGAAAGTCATAAAATAAGAAATAAAAAAGTATCTACGATTTAAAGATAGTCTATTATTAAAATCAAATTAAATTAAAAATCAAGAATTAATGCATAAAACTATTGTGAGATAATGCCAAGAAGGAAGATAATCAAGAAGGAATAGATTAAATTAAAAACAACACAATAACAACAGATTACATTTTTTTTAAAAATAGATACAGTTAAAACATAACAAAAATCGTGAAAATTGAGAAAGACAAAAAAGAGAAGAAATAAACTTCCTAATTTTTTACCTTTTGTTTTTATTTCTCCTTTATTTGTGTAAAGTGGTTGCAGTCAATGATGAACCATTTCTCCTTCTATTTGTGCGATATAGTTGCAATCAAGGATAAATATTTACTCTTTTCCTTCTTCTTCCATTTTATTTTTAGTATATTCCTCACATGCACCTAAAGAATTACACAAAATTAAATAACTTTGATTAATTAATTATAAATGTCAAATTACTAATGTATTTAAAACCAAGAAACAAACAATGCAAGTTTAGAGAAAAACATTCACTCAAAATAAAATAAACAGAAACCACAATCAATAGATTGTTCTATCCAAAAAAACTTTAGTTTAATCTGATAAGATCACAGTGATAAAAAACTATAGAACTATATTATTATGTGCAGACCATTGTAATTAAGATTGTGAATGGCTTGGTTTATTGTTATATAATGTCTTATTCATGAAAAAACAGGATAAATTTGAAGATAATAATTAGAATTCAAGAATTGTATAAGAAGTATGTTGGAAAAAAAAAAACAATGGGAATTCATGAACTTCATATATGAATAAAGGAAACTTCATATATGCAGTTGTTGTTGTTTTATGGGTGCCTTTGTATTCCTTCCAAACTTTCAGCGTGTGGAAGTTAGATTGAGAATGGGGCAGTTAGCATTTAATGAGTGTAAATCATATGTAGTTAATTGGTTTTAGAGAGAAGTTAAAGGGTATTTTTGGAAGAAAAATAGGTCAGTTCAAATCCTCCTATCCCCGTTATATATAACTAGCGTCCAAATGGGCACTCACGTGCCCGTTTGTTTGTTTTTTTTAATGTGCACACGCGTCAAAACATAAACGAATTTTTTTATTTAATTTTGGTCATAATTTAAATTATTTATGTAATAAATTTTGTAATATGAGTTTGTATATATTCTCTTTAATAAATTGAAGTAATTGAACAATGAAATAGTGTAATTTTAAAAGGACGAAAGTTTATTGCATATGAACTCACACAAATTTTCATATTACGACACTAAAATGAAAACTGAAACCACTTTTATTGTCTTGTTGTTTCTTCTTCTTCTGGCGACATAATTGCCACCACCGATTGCATCTACAACCGCTAAATTGGTTATAGTCAACGCCGTCACTGTTTGTCGTACCACTGTTTGGATGTTACCGCTATTTTGTTTTTATAGTTGTATTGTTATTTTTGCCGGTGTATTTATACCTACCATAAACAATTATAAAATCTATATAATCTTTTATATGGAGAAAGGAAAGTAACATAAAATCAATATCCAAAAAGTTGTTGAAACTTCAAAAGATCTTAACATTTAAATAAATATTTATCCAACAATTTGTATGTAATAATTCTACATAAACGTTTAAAGCCACAATGATATGTATGTGTCCACACAAAAACCAATTAAAAGTAACTTTTTTTAACTATAACATTTTCAATATTTTTAAACTCTCGTACATTTTAGCACTTTTTTATCACATTTGTTATTAATCAAAATTTATGTACTGCACATGTGACAATGATGTTATCTTTAATCAAGAAGGGCCTCGTTCCCATAATAATCACATCAGAACACAACTTGATGGAAAAACATTGTAGAAAGAAAAAATATTATATTGATCACAATATACACAAATTAAATCATAAATATTTAATTAAGAAAAAGAGAAACAATTAAAAAAAACACTTTTCAACATGAATCATAACAACATCAATTACACATAATAACATTCCAAAAAAAAATTCATTATCCTATAAAAATATTATTGAAAGAGTAAACGTAAAAAATAGCAAGAATATTATAGAAGACAATAAATAACCATATGTTACCAAGACTTGGTTAGCGAAACAACGACCATGGCTGGTTCTGAAAGATTAAATACTCTTTGATTGTTATCGCATAAGAATGAAAAAGATTGAGTTTTGTGGATTTTTTTATTTTTTGATTGAAAATTTTGTGGAGTTTCTATGTATAAAGAAGCTGATATTTTAATGTGAATGGTAAAAAGAAATTGCCATTTTGATTATCATAAATAGTTTATTTGGTAACCGTGAGTAAATATGGTTACTATTTACTATGTTGTAATTTGTAATTAAGGAATGTAAATAAGTCCGTCCAAATTTCTAACTCCCTTTATATATAGTTATAGAAGTTTTAGATTAGAATTATATATATATATATATATATATATATGATCGTGAAGGCTGGATCAGATCTTGTAGAATTGGGCCACCAAGTGCGTCAGGGATGCTGGTCGTATGGAGAGGGGGGTGTACCTGCAAGGTACTCCGACGCTCAAGTAAGAAAGGGTCAGAGAAAAGGGGCAAGTACAAAGTATGAATTCTTAGGGTGAATATTGGATACCTGACCCTCTCAAGCGAGAGGGTTTATATAGAGCCCCTAGCGCGTGGCCAACGGTCCTATTTTCGGGGTAAAATAACAGTTTTCCCCAAAGAATAGGTAACTGCCCAAACTAGCCGTTATGTCGGGCAGGGTGCCCAAAACTAGCCGTTATGTCGGGCATAAGCATGGTTTCGGGCACCTGCCCATAACTGTTCGGGGAGTGATGAAGCCGTGTGTAACGGGCAGTAATTCCGGGGAGGAACGTTGCATTTCTTGCCCGGTGGAGGGGCAGAAAGGTAACTTTTGCCCCTCTGTGGATTGGACTTAGGCAATTTGGGCCGCTCTGGAGCAGAAGCGGATTGGGCCATGTCTAGCCATTGGCCCAGTCCAGAACAGGAGCCCCCCAAGTCGTTGCTCCTGAGCATGGGAGTGACGGCTTAAGGACAGTTCGTTGCTCCGGGGAGCTAGCATGGAGTCGTCGTTTGGAGATGAGGAGGATTGTCTTAATGCGCCCGTGACCCCTGGTGTTCGTGAAATTCGTGGTCGTGACCTTGTTGGTCGGTGTTCGGGGAGAGTAACGGTCAGACAGAATTGGAAACAATGGGATGCCACGTATGTCTAGAGCTCAGTGTAGTAGTTAATAGGCAATGATGGCTAGTGGATAGCCATCATGGCCTGCGAGCGTGTGTTCGCACGCGCCCCTTTGTATAAAAAGGGGAAAATCGTTTCATTTGGAACTTTTTGCTCTGAGTTCTCTCCGTTTCCTTCAGCATTCTTGCCCGTAACCGTCGTCCGCCTACTCCGACCACCGCTTCAAGCTTCGAGCAGCTACTTTTGTCTACTTAAATCAAGTAAGTTTTCTGATCCTTTGCTTGTTTTACTCCCTTTTGTTGTCAATGGTAGGTTGAATGTGGTTAGGGCTAGGTTTAGAGGACGAAATAAGTGAGTTTCCGACGATTGTTGGTGGTGGACGGTGGCTGTGCCATTTTTCTACTTCTGACATGTCGCCGGAGTTAGTAGTATATTTCAGCGAGTGGGGTGGTCCACGGCGATGTTGCGATAGCTATGCATGTGTGACCGCCGTGTCTATTCATCATCTGAGTGAGTGATGAGTTTTCTGGTAGGACATTCTCAGATTCCGGTGACGCTTTGCGATTTCCGGCAAAGCTTCAAATTGAAACTGGGTATGAGTGCGGGGAAACTCCTTGCTCGGGATGATTGGCTTCGAGCGTCTCCTCGCGGGGAGGTGTCAGCTTTTCCTTTGCTATTAGGGCTTAGGTCGGGGACGTTGTCCTCAGCCCTTTACGCGCCCTTTCACTTGACTTAGCGGTGGAAGGGTGGATTTGATTTGTTGTCGAATTCACTTTCTTCTCTGCTTTTCAGGTGATCGTAATGGCGACGGGGCCAGATAGAGAGGTTATCCTAGATACATCCGAGGAAGAAACAGGCTCTTCGGAAAATAGTAGCTCGATGGCCTCGAGCACCTCCAGTGATGTCGGGGAGGAAGAAGACTTGGAAGTTATGGACGAGGATGCCGCTGAAGGTCCTGATGAAGAATGGGAGGTGGCTGAGCCTTCCGAACATGTGTCCACTTTCGCAATATATTTGGGCGATGTCTTCACGGAGGTTGGACCGGAGGGGGAGTGGAAGGTGCACTTCCCTACTGAGGAAGAGCGGGTCTGCACGAACTTCGGGGACCGTTTTACGATGTACGAATATGCCTTTAAGGAGTTGGGCCTGAGGTTGCCGTTCACTGAATTTCAGCAGTCAGTGTTCGTTCATTTGAGATTGGCCCCTACGCAACTGCATCCCAACTCGTTGGCCTTTATCCGGGAGTTTGAGCTGGTATGTGAGCATCTCTCCATAGGGGCTACTCTCCCTCTGTTCTTCACTGTCTTCCATCTTCAAAGGCAGCTATCGGGGAGGAAGTACGACTGGGTTTCTTTGAAGTAGCCACGTAAGCTGTTCAAGCCTTTCTTCAAATCGATACGGACGTTCAAAGAGCGATATTACGTTGTCGAGCCCCTGTCCAAAGCTGCCCAGGACAGTACATACGTCTGGGAGATTGAGGTGGACGAGGATGGGAACGACCTACGTGACGAGGAGGGGAAATTTATTGGGCAGAGAATCTATAAGTTCCCCATCCATTGGGCGCTCGATTATTTCGCCAAGAAGCCCGACGACTATGTCCTCCAACCGAACGAGCTCCACGGGCAGGATGTCGTGGCTTATGAGGAGTTGGTGAAGTGGGTCAACTCCTTCCGGCTTGCTGAGTGCTGGACGAGCAAGGGTAGTCCGATCTTCGAGGAAGATGGAAGCCAGAGGGTTGAGCGTCAATTTATCAATATTAAGGCACTGCTGGAGTGCAAGACCCCCGCGGATGCCAAGAAGCTGCTTGGTAGTCTTAGTTATTTAGATTTTGTTCGCGTCATTTCTTTTCCTCGTATCTAACATGCTCGTATTTTGTTTGTGCAGATGAGATGCCTCAGGCCCACGACAGAGTTGTGAGGAATGCTCTTGCGAGGAACAAGGTCGGGGCAGCCCCTCCGAAGTCTCGGTTTGCTGGTGCCCGTGTTCCTCCTCCCGTGCAGTCTCTTGAGGGGACTTCTTCTTCTCCTACTCCTGCTTCCCGGGGGTCTCCTCTTTCTTTGACCGGTCGATCCAAACGGTAAAGGTTTAATGATGCTGTGGACCTCACTCGGGTGTCAGAGAAGGGGAAGTTCGAGCTTCCTCCTTGCATCCATGATCGGAAGTTCTTCGAGGGGAACTCTCTGATTGTGCCTCGGGCGGAGTCTCTTCCCTTGGAATGTATGGATCGCCCGAGCAAGAGGGCGTTGGTGCTCAGGACGCTTCTGTCTTGGTCACGATGTTGGAGATGGCAGTTGTGTACACCGAAGGGGACTCGGCGACTGAGACCAAACTTACTGCTGCCCGTGCTACCATGGCGTCCCTCAAGGAAGAAGCTAAGGGTGTCGACGATGCTCGAAAGAAAGCTGAGGAGGAGGTAGCTCGGTTGAAGGAGGAGAACTCGACGTTGGCGGCGGAGAAGAAGTCTGCCGAGGAGTTGATCCAGCGGCTGAAGGCGGCCAATGCCCCAGGTGACGATGAGTCGGAAGACGTGAAGGAATTGAAGACAGGATCCGAGCTGGTTGCCCGTTTGCTGATGGCCGAGGATGATGGTATTGTCGTTGCGGAGGAGTCTTTCGGGAACGCCGTGGCTCAACTGCGGGTGGTGAACCCTGAGCTTGACTTTTCTGTCGAGGGCACCCACTATCTGGCGCACGTTGAGGATGGCTAGATCGTCATGGCCGATGCTCTCCTTGAAGGGAATAATGAGGACCAGCCCGCGGAGGACCAGGGGCCTCAGTCCGAGCCTGCCGAGCATGTGGATGAGTGAGGAGTTTGTATTTTTGATGTTGTAATTTGTCCGGCCTGCGTGCCGTGTAACCGTTGTAATTTATTTCTTGGGGGGCGTGGCCCCCATTTGATGTAACCCAGTACAATCGTGGTCCTTGTGGCCACTTATCATGTTAAGTTATTATATGTTCGATTTTGTTATCTGCATGAATTTACTTGCTTTTATTTTTCGCTAAGTGTTGTACTCATGCTCGTTGTGAATGTAAGTCTGCTCGTGATAAGGGGGTATTTGACTTGTGCGAATAATTTAGGGGGATTGCTCGTTGTAGATGTGTACGGCAGTGAGGGGAACTGGTCGAACGGCCGGGGAATATCCTGGCGGGGGTGCGGAGCTCAGGTCGCATTTGAGGCCTGAGTTCACGGCGTGAACTTCCCATCGCAAGCTGGGGTTCTGCCAGTCATGGTACTTTGACGACAGCGATGCTCGATCGAGGACCGCTGTCGAGTTGTTACCCGGCTCGTTACTGAGCGAGGTTCTACTTTATTCGTATGCGACGCTTGTACATAGACGTGCATAGTGGTCGGTAGCTGACGTCCGTCGTTGTGACGGGTCGAACCGAGAATTTATCTGTAGTATTGTTTTAGCTTTTCAGTGTTCCATGGTCGAGCGAATTCTTGCCCGGTGAGATGTTCCAGGTAGTAGGCCCCATTTTCCGTTTTTGCTCGAACGCGATAGGGCCCCTCCCAGTTGGCTGCTAGTTTGCCTTCTCAAGAGTCCTTGTGGTTTCTTCTTAGAACGAGGCTTCCCACGTCGAACTCTCGTCGTATCACCTTGGCGTTGTGCCTGATGGTAATTTTTTGTTTCAGTGAGGCTTCGCGAAGGGCTACTCCGGTTCGGATTTCCTCGACAAGGTTGAGTTCTTCTCACAATGACTCTTCGTTCATCTCCTCGTCTAGGGGTGACTCTGTCTGCCTAGAGGGTACGTGAACTTCGACGAGAATTATAGCCTTGGTCCCGTATGCTAGACGGAAAGGTGTTTCCCCGGTCGTTGAGTGTGGAGTTGTGCGGTATGCCCAGAGTACGCTGTGCAGTTCCTTGACCCATGCCTTCTTTATTTCGTCCAGCCTTCGCTTGAGGCCTCGAAGGATGACTCAGTTGGCTGCTTCAGCCTATCCGTTTGTTTGAGGGTACTCTACGGATGTGAAGTGCTACTTCGTGCCCAGTTGGGCGACGAAGTCTTGGAACTTCCTGACCATGAATTGCGTCCTATTGTCTGTTACTATAGATTGGGGGATACCAAAACGTGCGAGGATGTTTCGTTTATAGAAACGCAGGATGTTGAGGGCAGTTATTTTGGCTAGAGCTTCCGCTTCTATCCATTTTGTGAAATAGTCTACGCTCACTATTAGGTACTTGTTCTGGCTTGATCCTACCACGAAGGGTCCTAGGATGTCTAGGCCCCACTAGGCGAATGGCCACGGGGAGGACATAGCCTTGAGCTCGTTAGGCGGAGCTAGGTGCATGTCCCCGTGTTGTTGGCATTTATCGCATTTCTTCACGTGTTCTTTCGCGTCGTGCTGCATGGTTGACCAATAGTACCCTGCTCGGAGGGCCTTTCGGGCAAGCGACCTTCAGCCGAGATGTTGGGCGTTGATTCCTTCGTGGATTTCACGCAGGACGTGCGCAACCATTTCTTCCTCGACACACTTGAGCAGCGGAATGGAGAATCCCCGCCTGTAGAGTTTATCTTCGACCAAGACGTAAGAGCAGGCTCTTTGCCTGATTATGCTGGCCTCCTTTGGGTCGGACGGAAATTCGTCTTTGGTGAGATAGTTATAGACGGGGGTCATCCAGTAGTTGTTATCGCCGATCACCTGCACGTCGAGCGTCGGGGAGGCCTTCTCGATGCTGGGTCGAGGAAGTACTTCCTGTATGACAGATTTGTTTCCGCCTTTCTTCTTTGTGCTGGCTAGTTTGGATAGCACGTCTGCTCGCACGTTATTTTCGCGGGGAACGTGTTTCACTTCCACTGTTGTGAACTTCGCCATCTCCTTCTTGACCAGGGCCAAGTATTCGGTCAGGTTGTCATTTTTGGCTTGGTATTCTCCCCGGACCTGGAGGGCCACGAGTTGTGAATCCGTGCAAATGACGACTTCTTCTGCGCCCAGGTCCTTGGCAAGGCGTAGCCCTGCGAGGAAGGTCTCGTATTCAGCCTGGTTATTAGAGGTTGGGAAGGACAAGGTGAGTGAAACTTCAACAATGATTCCTTCGTCGCTCTCCAGTATGATGCCCGCGCCGCTTCCTGCCGAGCTCGAGGCACCGTCAACGAAAATGGTCCATTCGTGCGCTTCGCTCGCGGGGGAGTCTGTGAATGTCATTTCTGCGACGAAGTCGGCCAGAGCTTGGGCTTTGAGGGCTTTTCTGATTTCGTATTGGATGTAGAATTCAGACAGTTCCAACGACCATTTGAGCATCCGACAGGCCATGTCTGGTCGTCCGAGCAGCTGCTTTATGGGTTGATATGTTTGAATCACGATCGTGTGAGCCAGGAAGTAGTGTCTTAATCTTCTGGGTGCGTTGATGAGGGCCAGCACCACCTTCTCTATCTGTTGGTATCTTAATTCTGGTCCTTGCAGTGCTTTGCTCGTGAAATAAATGTGCTTCTGTCCGTCAGGTGTCTCGCGGATGAGAGCGGTGCTTACTGCTTCGGTTGCCACAGTGAGGTACAGGTACAACGTTTCACCGTTGTCTGGGCGAGAGAGGACCGGTGGCTCTGAAAGTGTTTGTTTCAGATGGATAAGGGCCTTGTCGCACTCCTCGGTCCATTCAAATGCCGCCTCCTTGCGGAGGAGTTTGAAGAATGGTAGGGCGTGCTGGGCGGACTTAGCCACAAAACGGGATAGTGATGTGAGCATCCCGTTGAGGGACTGGATGGATTTTTTGGACTTGGGCGTAGGAAACTTGGAGAATGCCCGACATTTGTCGGGATTGGCCTCGATTCCTCGTTCCGTTAAGTAAAAGCCGAGGAATTTGCCTGCTCGGACACCGAACGTGCACTTCTCCGGATTAAAATGTATTTTGTATTTCCTGGCCTGTTCGAAGACCTTTCTCAAATGGGCAGTATGACCGGTTTCCTCGTGGGACTTTACGATCATGTCGTCTATGTAGACTTCGAGCATGTCGCCTATTTCTCCTCGGAATACCTTGTTCATCATTCGTTGGTACATTGCTCCGGCATTCTTCAGGCCGAAGGGCATTACGTTGTAGTAATAGTTGCCTGATTCGGTCATGAAGGCCATATATTTTTTGTCGAACATTGCCATCGGAATTTGATTATAGCCCGAGTAGGCATCCATGAACGATAAAAGTTTAAAACCAGCAGAATTATCAACAAGTTTATCAATATTGGGGAGGGGGTATGCATCCTTCGGGCATGCCTTATTGAGATCAGTGTAATCAATGCACATGCGTCATTTTCCATTAGATTTTTTTAACTAATACAACGTTGGATAGCCAAGTGGTGTACTTGGCTTCCGAAATAAATTTGGCCTCGAGGAGGTCCTTTACAGCTTTTTCAGCAGCCTCCGTCTTCTCCGGAGACTGCTTTCTCCTACGTTGTGCTACGGCCTTGACGGCCGGGTCAATTGTCAGCTGGTGGCATGCGACGGATGGATCCAAGCCGGGCATTTCGGTGGTGCTCCATGCGAAGAGGTCGGCATTCTCGCGGAGGCATGCCTTGAGCTACTTCCTCTCAATGTCGGGAAGATCTGCTCCAATCTTCACTCCCCGCTGAGGGTCATCACCGAACAGAACGATCTCGAAGTTGCCATCCGATATTGGGTGCATCGGATGGGAGCCGCTGCTGGACGATGTGGACGGGTTGGCTGAAGTTGCTCGTTCCTCCTGCTGGTCTTCTTCCTGGAAGCGACTATCGAGGTCGACTGGGGAAGAGACTTGGCTTCCTCGGAGCTGCTTGGCAATGCTGGCTTGCCCGATGCTTTTGGCTTGGACGCAATGACGTTGAGCCCCTTTGTAGCTGCCTCGAAACACCTACGTGCAGCTTCGATATCGCCGTGCAGGGTGGTGACCATTCCTTTCAAAGTGTAATACTTCATCTTCAGGTGGACTATTGAGGGTACCACTACCAACTCGGCCAGAGTTGGCCTTCCGAAAATGCACTGGTATAGCGACAGGCAGTCGATCACCAGGAGTTGCACCTTGATGGATCTAGCCGTCTCAGCTGATCTGAAGGTCACGATCAGTTCGACGTAGCCCCATGGCTTGGTCACTGATCCGTTGAATCCCTATAAATCGGACCCTACATAGGGAGTAAGGTGCGATTCGTCCAGCTGAAGCATTGAGAACAGCTGGGAGTACATGATGTCGACCGAGCTGCCCTGGTCGACTAGGATTCTGCGAACGTCGAAGTTCGCCATTCGGGCCCTGACGAGCAAAGGTATGTTCGAGTTCGGGGATCCGCCGAGGAGCTCTTCTCGGTAGAAGGAGATAGGACAGAGCCCTTCTGGGCTTGATCGAGCGTGGTCACTTTATTGGAGCTCGTGTTGATCAGATGCTCGAACTTGCGTTTCACGGAGCCCATAGTGACTTTGTTGAAGCCCCCGCCAGAGATGACCATGGCGGAGGGAAAAGTCTCCCACGGGTTGTGGGCCGCAAAATAAGCAGGGGCGTTGAGCCCGTCCGGGACGTAGAAGTCCTCCGGTCGCGATATGGACATAGCGACCTGTATGTTGGCGTCTTCCGAGGAGGGCACTTCCTCCTCCCTCTTCCTGGACTCCTGGGCGTCCTGCCGAGGAGTGTCCTTCTTCTTCGCGAATTATTTCAGGTGCCCGTCCCTGATCAGTATCTCAATGGCATCCTTCAGATGGATGCAGTCCTCCGTAGTATGGTCGTGACTCTTGTGGAAATGGCAGTATTTTGATTTGTCCACGTTTGGTCTATTCGGCAGCTGCTTGGGGAAGCAGTCCCCTACCTGCTTAAACTCCAAATTGGCACATTCGAAAAAGATCTTTTCCCTGGAGACGGTCAGGGGAGTATAGTCATGGAACCGCCCGGAGGGCCCCTTGTTGTCACGGGAGTCACGAGGACGATCCTCGCGCCTCCGTTCGCCCCGACGAGATGTCGAGGCTTCCTCTCCTCTGGATGCCCGAGCATTCTCCTGATGGCGTGATGCTCGGACGTTGCTGGCCGCAACCTTCTCTTCATACTGAATGTGTGATTGGGCTTTGAGGAGGAAGGCGTCTAAGTTCCTCGGTGGTGCGAGGCCAATGGCTTTAGAAAACTCAGAGTCTGGGCGGAGCCCTTGGTCGAGCAGAAACTTCTTCATTTCATCCGTTGTAGGGACTTGTACAGCTTCCTTGTTGAACCTCTCGATATATGCGCGGAGAGGTTCATATTTTCCTTGGATTATGGCTCCAAGGGAGGCCTCAGTTTTGGGGTGGCGGCGAGATGCTGTGAAGTGCCGCGAGAACATCCTGCCCAGCTGTCTCCACGAGGTAATGGACTCCTCGGGCAATTGCTTGTACCATGTCATTGCTCCTTTACGGAGCATGGTCGGGAACAGTCGGCATTTGATGGCGCCTCATACGCCGTGGTAGTCTAACAGCGCATCGATGTTCTCGATGTGCTCGTCAGGGTCAGTGGTTCCGTCATACGTGCCAAGTGACGGGGGTTTCTCCAAGCATTTTGGGAGACGGGTAGCCAAGATCTCCTGGGACAACGGGCCGCGAGGCTCATCGTCGCTGCTAGAACTGGTGTATGATGGGGACCGAATGGGATGCTTGCGGCGGCGGTTCCTCCGGGGAGAAGGGGAACGGTTCCTTCGCGGAGAAGGTGAGCGGTTCCTTCAAGGAGAAGGCGATCGGTTCCTTCGAGGGGAAGGTGAGCAGGCTCGTCCTTTAGACTTGACCGACGGAGATTGCTCGTTTCTTCGAGTCCTCTTGCGGTCGTGAGTGGGCTGGTCACGCGGGGAGATTTGGTCGCGCTTCCGGTCTGCGTGAGGATCAGGCTTTTAGCGCAGTCTTCGGTCGATGTCTCTCCGGGGATGTGGGCTTCTCGATCGTCTTTGGTTCCTCCGCGTGGGAGGGGATCTCGAACGGTTAGACTCTTCTAACGCCCCGATCCTCTCGTTTTGTTGCAGGATCAGGGTGTTGGTTTTGTTGATCGCCTCCAGGAGGGCTGCCACGGCCGGGTCGGCGTTGGGCGGAACAGGAACGGGCTGGATGTCAAGTGAAGGTTGATCGTTGTTGCGACCAGCAGGGGTAGGGGAAGGAGAAGCAGTGGCTCCCTCCCTGAGGAAACAGGTATCTCAGAGGAGAGATGACTGGCCGTCAATGTTAGATTTGTTGATGGGGAGGATTGTGGTTTAGAGAGCATCCTTGGTGCGATCTTGGGAGGCCATGATCATGATGATGTTTGAGAATTGGTTTGATCTTCGGTTTCTGAGGAAAGAAAGACGGGGAGAACAATGATTCCCACAGATGGCGCCACTGATCGTGAAGGCTGGATCAGATCCTGTAGAATTGGACCGCCAAGTGCGTCAGGGATGCTGGTTGTATGGAGAGGAGGGGGGTGTACCTGCAAGGTACTCTGAAGCTCAAGTAAGAAAGGGTCAGAGAAAAGGGACAAGTACAAAGTATGAATTCTTAGGGTGAATATTGGATACCTGACCCTCTCAAGCGAGAGGATTTATATAGAGCCCCCAGCGCGTGGCCAACGATCCTATTTTCGGGGCAAAATAACCGCTTTCCCCAAAGAATAGGTAACTGCCCAAACTAGCCATTATGTCGGGCAGGGTGCCCAAAACTAGCCGTTATGTCGGGCATAGGCATGATTTTGGGCACCTGCTGTCGCTCCCGGGATTTTCATCCAAGTACAAACGCAAAAGTGGCACCGAAACAGAGTCGCCAGCAATGTGTATTTATCCCAAGAGAGGGAAAGGAAACACTGCATAAACCTGAGAGAAGGAAAGAGCATGGTCTTGCGACCAAGAGAACTGAGTTCGGGAGTCGGTTACGCGAAGGGAAGGTATTAGCACCCCCATGCGTCCATCGTACTCGATGGGATCCACGCTTGCTATTTCAATCAAAGGGTGTAAGGAAATGATACTGGAAAAGGAACAAGAAAGGGGAAAAAAGAAAGGAGAGAGAACAAGAAACAAATGTAGGAAAAATAAAAGAAGTGCTCGAATGGGCCCTACCCCACTGCCTACGTATCTCATCGGGAACATGAGAATCAGAGCGACGTAGTTCCCCTCACTAGGGATGGATTTTTTGTGTTTTTTAGGGAACGGCTAACGTTCTAGCTCAGGCGTTGCAGGCTCGCTGGTTCGAGTGCGTTACCATCTTGCAAGAGAACGAGAAGAAGCACGTTCGTATGTTGAGAATGAGTAAGATGAGAAAAGAATTTCCGAAGGAAAGACGTTATTGTTTGTTTTTTTGTCTTTTAAGAAAGAAGTGTTTTGATTGTTTTGTGTTTTGTAACATGTATTGTATTTAAGTCCTTCATGTAGGATCGAATGCCTCGCATATCGACTCAAGACGGGACGCATGCTAAACATTCCAAGAAAGTGAGAGAAGACCCCACACTTCCTTGTTCTCACATGAAAGGTCTAAATACAATAGGTGTTATGCCTTTATTAAGTGTTTTTTAATTTTGTTTTAAGATGAGAAGAAGTGACTCAAAAAGAGGATCAAAGGTGAAAACCAAGAGGAGACTAAGACACACCCTAGTGTTAGCATGCTTGGAGATCTTATGGTTAATGTGGTTCAACAAACCTAATTCTAAAAGAAAGAAGAAGAAGAGCAAAAGAAACAACTTACTTTCGAAAATGAAGTTAAGTTGATCTTAAGGAGGGATGAAGAATAAGTTATTCAAAGAAAGCATGTAAATGCTTATCAAACACAAATTGAATTATTTAAAAGAGATAAGAGAGTATAAGAGAAAGAAATGTGCGTGGAAGCATATCCACACACTTACTTACCTTTAGCACCTACATGGAAATGTTAGTTCAAAACAATTTACAAGTAGTGCAATAAGAAAAGGAAACAATTGGTGAACAAACAAGCTAAAAGTTAAAGTATAAAGCTCCTAAGAGATGAAACTCAATTAAGATCAGAATCTATGCTCTAAGGGTATTCTCTAATGTTGAGATATCAAACACAAATGAATTATGCACAAACAAAGCACTAATCATTAAAGAAGTGAATCATGGATGAAATAGATGAAGAATGAGTGAATATGCAAGGCGATCATGCAATTATGCTTCAAATAATGTCCAAGTCAGAATGTAGATGACCTAAACATGTGCCTAAACATGATATAAAAATGTCACATAAGGCATACAATCAAGCATTCAACTATTAAGAATGATAAGGATGAGAATTGAGAAGATGTGAACATGAATTTAACATGGAAAGAAAATATTCATGGCATAAGTCAAACCTATAAAAGTTCAATATGAAACTCAAGTATCAAGGTCAGAGGTGATATGACATGTTATTATGAATATAAAATGCACAAGCCAATCACATTCAAGCAATTACAAGTCATTTAGAAGCTAGAAGAAAAAGAAACATTCATTTGGATGAAACATGTTAAAGTATGCAAAGTAAAACATAAATGGCATGTGGAATGAATGCAACACTTTAAAGTCAGAGGCATACATCATATGAAATGCAAATGAATAGTATGACATGGCATAAACAAACCAATTACAATTCAAGTTGGCACTTAGATGCAAAAGAAAGAGGAAATAGGTCAAAAGGAAACATGTAAAACAAGTATTGAACATATACACAAAAAGACATCAACTTCAAACCAATGACCTATAATTTCAATCAAAAGACCTATAATGATCTAAACATGGCTCAAGGGGTCAAGAAAAGTGATCTCATACAATGGCACAAGTGCCTTGTCAAGCAAGTAACCAAACATGTCAAAGAAGTTCACAAAAAGGGGCATCAAACAAGGGTCATCAAACAAATATCAAACATGATTTAAAAATCAAAAAATTATGTCTCAAGAGACCTCAATCAGCAACAACCATCATACCAAAAACTCATGCAAAGGATCACAAAGAAACTCAATCAAACAATCATGGCAAAGTCATTAAGGTTTCACATGATCATGCACAAATAAATGACTTAAAAATGATGCAAAGATGGTTTTAAAAATATAACAAAAATACTTTTATATGCTTCAAATTATCCTCTGAAATATGCAAAAAAATGGGGATCAAACTATGTACCAATGATGAGAAACAAAATCAACAAGATCAAGTGTGCACAAATGAACCACCTCAAAAAGAAATTCAAGCAACAATTAATTCAGAGGCAAAAAATAATAGAAAAATAGAAAATAAAATTTGTGAAAATTTTATAATACTATAAAGATGATTCATGAATTTATTTGGCATTTTTAGATGTCATTTACTATTTTTAAAAAACTAAATCAAAACAATATAGAAAATAAAACACAAATAAGAGGAAAATGGAATGGGGTGCAAAGGAAGTAATTTTCATGTCCAAAATTTACATTAGGCTCAGCAAAGGGGGCTCAAATAGCAATGGTCCAGCCCAATTAAAATTGTGATTGTGTGTGAGGAGTGTGCATGCAGTCAATGTACGCAGTCAATCATGGCCACATGATGATACAAATCTTAATAAGTCAACAATCCAACGTCTCAAAAAATCATGTACATGGTAGTAACAATACACGCGCGTACATTCAATCACCAGAAGTCAAAATGAAAACACGTGAACAACACATGGTAATTTAATGCGTTGGCACATCACAAGCCATCAGATCAAATCAACGCACCAGATCAAGTCAACTAATTACCAAACATGCAAGATCAAAGGTCCAGATTAGATGCACACAATAAGAAACGTGGAATAGAGCACACACCATCAGTAAAATACAAACACAATTTAAAAGACGTGGCAACATGTTAACCACACGATGCACAAATCATACGGCCAGGATTCAAACTCACAAAACCCTAGCAATTAAAACCACTGGCCGGAGAAGGACCTCCGGTCATCTTCTCCGGCGAGCAACCGCCACCTGTAAATCTCAAAATCTCCAGAAATGCACAAACATAGTATCAAAATGAAGCTGGCGTTGCGTACATCATGAATCCACCATTATTTTTCACATACCAAGCACATACATAGAGAACAGAGGAGATCAAACACATGCCCTAGATTTTGGATCTATGCCTCTAAGAGGCCTATCGACTAGTCGGATTGTCAAATGCTCCTATTGAGCTCATATCAACAAAAAACAAACTAAACAAGATGTAAATCATGCTAGGAAGGTTTGAGAGATTGAAACCTAAAAATGTTTAAAACTGGAGTTAAAAGAAAGCCAGAGAGTTATGCTTCTTCCTTGAGCTTCACTTGGCCAAATAAAGGTTTACAACCTCTGAAGAATGGAGATGAATATGGATCTGCAATGTAGCTACTCCAACAATTTAATGCTACTTCAAGTTCAATGATGCTCGAGGATGAAGCTTGAAGATGAAGTTATATGAGAATGATGATGGATTCCTGTGAGCTCAGAGAGAAAATAGAGAGAAATTGAGAGAGAAAATGAGAAGAACTTTGAGGTGAATGTGGAAAAATGAAGCTGAAGTTCAATTTGTGAAGTGAAATTCTCATTTATAGTTTGAGTTAAATTTGTTAACCCAGGGTCAAGTGAGTGAGTTAGGGTGAGTTGAGATGGTTAAGGTGAGTTATCCCTAACTAACTGAGTCAAGTTAGTTAGGGCGAGTGGACAATGGTTATGCTATGGTGTGGTTAAGCTTATGACAGTTGTGGTGAGGATGAGAGTGAAGCTGAGGTGATGAGGTTATGTTATGTAGCATGTCATGACATTGCTTATGGTATAAGTTTCTCCTTTGAAAACTTTCCTCCCTGATGTATGATGGCTGGTATGCATAGGTATGGTAATAAGGATGTTTGTTCAAATAAGGAAATAAAGTACATGAAGTGTTTGTGGGATGACTGAACCAAATCGTGCACACAGCCTGCTAACATCAGTTAATGCATCAGTGATGATTATGATAGTTTACCAATGAAATTCTCCCTACTTAGCAGATGATTTAATGAGTTCTTGGGATCAATGGAAATAGGAGGTGTAATACTACAAGTTTAGTGTGAAAATTGGATTGAATTGAAGCTTGGAACATACTCAAAAGTGACCTGAAACATTGGAAACCAAGACTAGTGTATGGCGTGGCAAATTGAGTTGGGCATGGCCATGTGACTTGGGAAATTTTCAGTGTGAAGCAACCAACTTTGGACCAATATATCTCCATCATATCTTGATCAAATCAAAATTTGTCCAACATCAACATTGAAGAGGACATGACAAGGAACAACTTTGATGTTGAAAAGTTTTTCATTTGGAGCTTTTATCATTGAGAAATTCAGCTTGACATTTGGCACACCAAGTGTTTGTCAAAATTATGGCCGGTGGGTGGGCTTGGTCATAACTTGATTTTGGACCTACTTTTCTCCAACTTTGATCAACCATAACTCACTCAATTTTTATCCAATGGAGGAGTTCTTTATATGGATTTGAAGCTTAGGACATGAACTTTAATTGGCTCAATTTGGGCCTGAGGTTTGGGTCTTTTATCTTGGAGAAATAGAACCTCAAAGTAGGGTGCAAAATGGTTCAAACTTACTATTTTTGGCAACCCTAAGGTTTCCATTTTTGGCAGTTTTGTGATTTATTGATTTTTCATTATTCATCCATCATTTCTTGATCAAATTTTGTCCATTGAACATATATAACATGAGTTTCATGAATTTGACCTTAGAAAGTCAAGAGTTGACTTTTTTCACTGCACAGTTGACTTTTCCCCCAATTTCTTGATTATCAAGCAACTGATCAATTGAGACCCTTCTGAAACCAATTGATGAGAAATTTTCCATCCATACACACTTAAGAACATAAGGAATACCATGAGATCAAGTATTGCCCAAAAAACAGAGATAAACTGATTTTAGGCCAAACCCTAATTTTGGCACCCTCTGGTTAGGAGGAAATAACACATCCTCAAAATCCAAATTCCTCTGAATATGATGTGTATTCTCTCAAACAATGATGAGATATGCCATTTGGAGATGATAAAAACTCAAAGAACTTGCCCATTAGGGGGTCAGATCCCAATTTTTGACTGCCTTGTGTAGGAGATCATGCACTGCCCAATCTTCTTGATGAATTCTCCTCTTCCCATGCCTTGTGGATCAAGTAGGGATGACATATGGCTTAAGAGACCCTTGAGACTTGTGAGAAACACTTGGCTCTTATTCTCTTGCCTTGGATGATCAACACCTCTGAAAAACCACTGATCACATGCCCTTATGCAAGATGCAATGCAATGCTTGATGTTTTATTTTTCTATGCTTGAATGCAATGCAATGAAATGAAAGCTCATGCTAAATGATATGAAGAAATGAGAGGGCAAATTTTGGGGTATTACACCTGCCCACAGTTGTTCGGGGAGTAATGAAGCCGTGCGTAACTGGCAGTAATTCCGGGGAGGAACGTTGCATTCCTTGCCCGGTTGGAGGGGCAGAAAGGTAACTTTTGCCACTCTGTGGATTGGACTTAGGTAATTTGGGCCGCTCTGGAGCAGAAGCGGATTGGGCCATGTCTAGCCATTGGCCCAGTCCAGAACAATATATATATATATATAGGAAACGTATCATATGAGAATGCCACTTTTATGTGAGAACGTGATAATGAATCTGAACCATTAGATTTTAAAATAAATGGTGGAGATTATGTGTGGTTTTTGTTTTTCTCTCTCCTCCATTATTTATTTTAATAATGGAGGAGAGAGAAAAACAAAAACCACACATAATCTCCACCATTTACTTTAAAATCGAATGATTCAGATTCATTCTCATGTTCTTACATAAAAATGACATTCTCATAGGATATGAACCCTATATATATATATTCTTACAGATAGTAAATAGAGAACAAAACTAAGAGAGGATATTTAAACAAATAATTTAATTAATATGAATTTAAGGTTATTAAATAAATTAAACTAAAGAAAGTATGTTTCAAAAACAAATCTTATTTGTTGCGGCCAATGTGTGTGTCTTTTGTAATTGTACAACTTGCACACATACCATCACCATCATAGAAGTGGAATTCCAATCTTCCTAAATATAGTGATTTTGGAAACGTAGGTTTTATGAGATGTTTTAATATCGTGTTTAGAATTCTATTAAGTGGAATCACACGAAAAATGTTAAACTTTTCTTTATGGATCACCTTCTTACAATCAACTTCACTAAAAAAATAGAGGTGTATCCGCTGTAGTAAAACTTGAAATAAACTTAGACATGCAAAATTTTAAAATTTCAATAATCTAATTTAATAATTTTTAAATAAATTTGAACAAACATGTTATAGAATGTAACACATCAAAAGAGAGATAGAGATATTGTGAAAGAAATAATGAAAACTTAATTGCCATTGGCTTTGGTGACTCAAATACTCGATCAATCTTTGCCTTTCCAAATGCTCTTCTTGTGATGTCCTACTAAAGAAATGGTGTGGTTTTTATCTGTTTTTGTCGGTGGTAAATATCCTTTCTTTCAATTGATAATATAGACCAATATTGTAAGAAACTACCAAAAAATACATGAATGTTAATGTCATAAATTTCACCTATAACCAAATATCAAAAGTAAACATTGAAAACAATTTAACAAAAATTTAGCAACAGTAATAGGAGTATGATATCAATCAAAATTAAAATAGAATAGAATAAATAAACAAATAATTATTGAACAAAAATGAAAAGGAAATAAACATGATTGAGAAAGAGATGGATAGAGAAAAGAAACAAAAGAGAGAATGTTTCCCCAACTGGTAATAGCATTTGTCTATCTATTTTGTAAGATATTTTCTTCATTTCTTCTATTTACTTATCTATTTCATTTGAGAGAAGTTATTGTGTATTCCATTTAAGTGGTAAGTAACATATAAATATAATTTTGTTTTTTTCTTCAAAAATAGAATAAATATAGAGAAGTTATAGAGCAGTTATTTTTTTTTCTTCTTATCGCACCGGTGTCGACCCACCAAAGGTGTGTCACTAATTCGGTTCGTTTAAGGTTTTTGCACACAGATTAAATAATGCAATGATATTGTCATAAAATATTGTATTTTTATTAAATTAGTCTTATTAATGTGTTGAAAATAGTGCACAGACTAATAATTATATGACACAATTGGAAAAATAGCAATTATTACTACATTGAAAAATGAGAATGACTGTTATTTTAAAACAAATTTTTTTCTCTAAAACGACAGTTATTTTAAAACGGAGGGAGTAGTTTTTTATCAATTGAAATAAAGGGTAATTATGAAACAAAATTAAGGGTGTTATAAGAATAAAAACATGTCACTCTAAAAACATCTATTCCCTTTATATACAGTAATCGATTTTTTATGGACCTGCCACATGTCACTTTAAGAGTGGTGTAGTTTACAATTTAAAATTTAAAATGAAAAAAAATAAAGTGAAGAGATAAGTAAGGGGTGGGGGCGCTGACACTAGTTTGTTTGTTTGTTTTTTATCATTTTTCTTTTAATAAAATTTAAAATAGTCAAATCAATGTTTTATTGGGTTAATGTTGAACTAGTGTATCACTGGTCGGTCTGCATGAATCCTAAGAGCATCTTCAACGTTGAATTTATTTTTGAGTTTTTTATGGGATCTATTAAGCCACGTCAGCTTGAAACAATTCAACTAGTTTTTCACTCTAATGGTGCAACTCTGAAGAACTCATATTAGGTCCCACAATTTTACTTTATATATTAATATTTTATTCATATTAAATTTTATATTAATTAAAATAATAATTTTAATTATTTAAATTAAATTTGATATAAATTAAATAAAATTCAAATTAAACTTATAATTTAAAATGATAATTAAAATTAATCTCAAATACTTGATATATAATTAAAAACAATAAAAATAAATAATATCACATAATTAATCAAACTTAAATTTCATCATCTTCATGTCCAAAACAATTGTAAAAAAGCAATTGTAAACAAATATTTGATAATTTTACATGTAATTGAAAAAAACTTGTTGATAATGAAAATGATTAGGATCCATTTGACCTAAACAATTGTAATTTGAAGTAAAAAGATGAAATTTTGAGTTAAATATTTTGTAAAAAAAATGCTAATGAGAAAAAATTGTTGAAAAAAATTAAAAGTTTAGGAATAAAATGATGAAATTGTGAGAGAGAAATTTCAAATTGAAGAGAAAATAAAAGTGAGAGAAATTTATGTTAGTAAATTTTTTGAAACCAAAATTATATTTATAATAAAACAGAAGTTGAAAAAAAAACAAAAAGTAACTAGCCGTTGAACGGCTAGTTTTTAATTTAAAAAATAAAAAAAATGAATTGTGCCGTTGCTTGTTGTTTCATCGATGGTCACACTGGAAGAAGGAAAAGCAAAATGTCTGGGTGCCACGCTGGCAAATCCAATCCAAGAACCTCCGCTGGAGGTGGTCTAATAATGTAAAAATATAATTTTATTTTTCTTTAAAAACATGATTTTTTTTTTCAAAACTTCTGTTAGTTTATTGTATTATTATATAGTATAATTAATTTTCTAGCATTATAAATTTATTATATTATTATATTGTATGACTAATAACAAAATAAGTTTAATGAGAATTGTAATTTGTAATTATAGAATATATAATTCTCTTCACTTTAACCAAATTTATGGTGCATTCGGTAAAATTACAATCCTAATAATTTTGAAAGGTTATAGATCTGATTCTTAAATTTTGACAAAATTTTAATGTTATTTAGTTATTATAAATAATGAACATAATTATAAATATTAATGAAATCGAATTTTAAAATAAAGATACCAAAACTTAAGAAAAATAAAATAAGGAGACCAAAATTATAATTAAGCTAAATAATAATAAACATAAAAAGATTAATCTGTCGAAGCAAAAAATCCATTGTTTCAATGGTCTGATCAGTGAACCGGCCAAGTCACAACAGTTTTTACCAAGTCTGAGTTACACTTTAACTAGTTAAAATGGTCCGAATTTTAAAATACTGAATCAAATAGTCTCAATTTTTTGTGTTTTTTATTAATGAGGAAGATAGAAAGGGAGACACCTCCCCTTTTAGTAACTGTTTTTTTTTTTTTAATTATTTATTTATTTAAGTTATTAGTAATTAGGATTTAATTGGTGTGAATTTTTGGGCTCTAATGTCTCCTCTTACTACTACTACAATCCACTTACATACACGCCTTAATTTTTAATTTAATTTTTTTAGTTAATTAGTTGAGTTAAGTGTTTAGTTTTTAATATTATATTTTTAATTTAGCAAATTATTTTAGTTTAATTTAAATTTCAAAATCTAGTCTTTTCTTTTTTAAGTATCCTTAATTGTTTAACTAATCTATTTAATTTACAGTGATTACAAATTCAAAAAAAAAAACTAAAACATGCCTTTATTCTATTTCATTAAAAAAAATATAAAAATATTTTAGATCATTCATTTTAATTAAAAAATAATTCTTTTTTCCTTTAAATTAAAAAAAATAAAAAAACAATCCTTCTTTTAAAGTCAAGAAACAAAAAAAAAATCTTTCACGATAAAAATCAATCTCCCTCACGAAATCTCTCTTTTGTTCCTCTGCATCCAAAATCAATTTTTTTTCAAAAGAATAGTCTGATCCATTTAACTCGAGTACAAACAATGTCTAAGTCTCCATCGTACGAACATACATGCATGCGTTTAACTGATAAAATGCGACCTAACACTATTCTCTAAAATCAACCAACTCACTTACTTATTTTGTACGAATTACGAAATTCTAATTTTTTCACTGCACAAGGAGAATACGTAAACATGAGGGCGTGAATCCTTGACGAGCTCAACAATTAAAAGTTTTCTTCTTTCTCTTTTCTTTAATAAATAATTCCTCTTTTAAATACTTTAATAAACATAACTTATAAATAGGAATAATAATAAAATAAAACAAACATTTTACAAAACAAACAATCAACTTTAGAACTTTAGGAGATTTACGTTGAGTACAACGGATGTGAGAGGTGATAATACATTTCTCTCGCATAACCAACTCCTGAATCTTAAATTTGATTGTGATGACCATTTTATCCTTTTCTTTTACCTTAGAGTGTGTTTGGATGAAGGATTTTAATGAGGGAAAATAATTTTTTAAGGAAATTTGAAATGACTTGATCAAAATCCATTGTTTGGATAAAAAATATGGAGAATTGTTAAAATGATGTAAAGTTATGAAGTATTTTATTCATGTTAAATTTAAGGAATTTAAAATGACACCAAAAAGTAAAGAATTTCAAATTGCTTGTTAACTTTATATAATATGAATGTTAAATTATTTATTATTAATTTTTTAAATTTTGCAAGATGGTCCTCATATTTTATGAAAATTTCAAATTCACACCCAAAATTTTCAAAAAATTGCAAATTAGTCCCTAATAATTTTTAAATTTTACAAATTGGTCCCTTCAAATTTTCAAAAATTACCAATTGATCCCTATTTTTCATATTTTAAATTTGACCCAAAAACTTTAAAAATTATGAAAATAGCCCCAAAATTTTTACATTGAATCATTTTAATACTCCATCCAAACAAAAGAATTTAAAAATGAATAAATTTCAATTGAATCATTTAAATTACTTAGAATTTTAAATTCCCTAAAAATTCTCAAATTCCTCATTCAAACACACTCTTAGGGTTTTATCGTCATTTTCCATTTTTTAAAGAATAAATAATTCGGTAACAAGTCTGTTAGTCTATCCGCGAGTGTGTGATGTGCTTCGTAAGGTTGTATTTTTCGAGATGCGACCAAGAGGTTTGGTTAAGTGCATTTTTGAAAAAAGATTTTTAATCTGAATTAATTCGGTAAAGATTTTGCTAAATCATAAATTTGTTTGGAAAAAATTTAATTGGATTTGATTTAGAAGATTGAACTTGCCGTTTTTGAATTCATATTGCTTTTGTCAAAACACTATTGAATTTTTCGCTTAGATCGTGTTTGATATTTAAGCAGATGACTCTCCTTGTTTGTCAACTCATTTTTTGAAGCATTTAGTGTGCCGTATTTAGTTTTAGTGAGTCTTTGTATGTTCGTTGTAATAATTTGTTTATGAGGGTGTTTCTTTTCTTACAAAGGATATAGTATTTGGTTTGTAATTGTGATTTGAATCACGCCAAATATAATTGTTTTCTTGCAGACATTTGAGAGTGAAAGTGATGAGTCTCAACTTCAAGGGGCATCTGAGTTGAAATTCACATATAATATTAGAAAAACGACACTGAACTAAGAAAGTTCAGATGAGACTGTCGTGTATTATTGACTATTGAATTAGTGAATTTCTTTTTATTGGACTCATGCTCTCTAGATGTGGATGAGATTGCACCGAACCGGATTAACAGTTATATGTATTTGTTTTTCGCATATTGTCTCATACATTGTCTTAACAATATGTGTGACATCTGGAATACATCATTATTATTTATTACACAAGAGTCTATTACTAGTTTGTAAAAGAGACAAAGGCACCCAAAATTTCAAACGCGTACACATGTCTAACCTACTTAACCCAGGGCTAATAGCATTTCCCATTTGCAAACCCAGAGCACTAAGCCTATCTTTAACAAGGAACATAGGAGCTTCAATGCGCCAAAAGTGGTCGATAAATTGACAAAGGATTAATATACGATTATATGAACCTTTTACTTTAGGCAATGAAATGAGTCATAATAATATTTCATACTTAGTCATGGAAATGGATGAGAAGGAACCTGAGTTTGGAGAAACAAAAGTAGTCAAAGATGGTTCGGTAAGTACGGGTAGTAAACATAACTTTGCAATGGTCTTTTTGAAGGCTTGGATTATAGTCTCAAGTTATCAAATCATAAAAGTGATTGAACCTTGTAGAAAAGCTTGAGTTCTTCCCTTGTGTACTTCCTTAACATGAGTATTCATATCCAAGAGATACAACATTTATACAAGATGCACATTCAAAATAACACAGCACAAAGGATACAGAATCATAAAACACTATTGTTTTTAGTAAAATATTAATATGTACATAACCTACAAACTCTATTATGGCTCCTAATATAATCTAACCTGTCTCCCAATACAGGGTACTTAGCAAGAGGAAAAAGTTGTAGACGTACTATATCGTCAAATAAGTTTTTATCATAGCGGCCCCTGTAGGATCTGAAAGCAAATGTCTGACTAGAGACATTCTCAAGTCATTTGGTGCTATTACGAACATATATACTGCAAATAATAGAAGATCTTTTGAGGATAGTGACGAACCAAGAAATCCTTGCCACATCCTGCAATTAAAATCATTTAACCATCTTTACATTCTTTAAAGTTGGAAAAAATTAAGCAATAAGATAGTCAGAATTATATCACCAGAAAGCAAACTGGTTGATTTGATGCTAACAAGTAGCTTGAATACAAACCTTTATGCCACAAGGACATTCATGTTTACATATATACTTTAGGAAAAGAGATTTTAATGTTAACAATAAGGTAGGTGCCATGTTGCAACTAGCATAGAATCAGTATTATGATTTAAGGCATTTCTTCATTCAAGTTTCAATCACTGAAGCCAAGATAGAAGATAGGACTTGACAAAAATGTAGAGGACTCGAACATAATTTTATACCATATACTAATAATAGCTACAACAAATTCCAAAACATGTACCACATATATGAGAGAAAATAGACCATACCACTCAGGTAAGCAGAAGAAAGTACGAAAGAATGTTCTAGTGCCCTCAATGTCTAGCTGCACAATTAGTGCTAATCCAAAAAGAAAGAATGATCTCTGCCGTTTCCTTTCCTGTGGCCAAAGTGTATTCCAAGCTGAAAGAAAAAGGAAATTTAAATGTACATACAAATTTAAATCCTTACATCAATGCTAAGTCTGACAATGTCAGATCTAAAATTTGGAATGAACTCAAATTTACATCTCAAAATTACACACAACTTGGTGCCAGATAGCGGAACTATTTAGGAATGAAAATCGAAAGCAAAGTTTTCTTAATAATGGAGGAATTGGTTATGTTTGGGTTTAAGGTTTTAAGTTTATGAGCATACTTAATTACCTCGCATGGATGGATTCTCCTTACTTCTTTCAAAGGTAACAATGTCCCTTGCATTACCCTCATTCAAAATAGTAGCAATTACTGAAGCATATTCTGGAGCTTCCGACAACGATCTCACAACAGAGTAGCCTATTGGATAAAATCTGATATTAAAAGCGCTGTAAGTTAAGTTAAGCATATGTATATTACAAAAATGTCATGCCTGTGGCTGGATGAACCATGCTGGCAGCTGCACCGAATGCAAGGTTCTTCTGCTCTGTATTAGGTAAGGATCCACCAACTGGGATATAAGACCATTCCTACACAAATTTGTAGATAAAAACACTCGAAATTCATATCAGATACAAAATATGTCTGAATGCACTCAAAATTCATATCAGATGCAAAATATGTCTGAATGCAGTAAAAGAAGTATATCAAGGGAAGCACTGTTTTTCAACCCCTCAAAAGAACTGAATAAGTAAATTAAATTGATGACCAATGAATGTGGCACATAGCAGTAATTATATTTTTTCAGAGTAAGATATGAAAGATTAGGACAGAGTGATCATTTAACAATATAAATGAGCAACCAATATTCTCCTATACGGAAAATGGATGAGCCTTTCTTGTGTGTGTGTGTGTGTGTGTGTGTGTGTGTGTGTGTGTGTAAGAAAAATACTAACACACTCTTTTGAACTTAGTTGAAATCATATTGTTAATATTAAATTTATGTGGAACCCATATAATTTAGTGACAACTATTTCCAAAATAGCGGGACCCAATTAAATTTCAAACAATAGGAAGAACTGTGTTGAAAAAAGTCTATTAGAGAGTACTAGTGGTCCTCAATATAATACAGCCAATGACCAATCAACAATCAAACTAGCATTGCCAAAGTACTTACTTCTTCATATGTTTCTGTAATTCTGATCCCCATTGTATCTAATCTTGAAAAGAGTTTTTTCTTTAATAAATCAAAAGGCATGGCATCTTTTGACGCCAAACATGTTTCCTGCAATTGGAATTTTTATATAAATGCAAACAGAACTGTAATAATCAATGTAAAACACCATAGTAAGAAAATATTCAGCAAACCTCGAAAAACACTCTCGTTCGAGACATGGGCATTGCATAAAGAAATGTTGGATAGCTCGCTTCTAGACTTTGAACATTTTTCTTCATATAGTCTCTGTAATCCATGAAAACCATGAGGCTTGGATCATAAGGATTGTTTTCCACCTAAAATTATAACAAAAAGAAATGCCATTATTACTAACCATCACATTTTATACATTAATGTTGTTCAATTAAAAAGTATACATGTTACATTGTCTAAGACAAGGAAAAAAGAAGGTAGACCAATCTTTAGAGAATTCCAGGACTTGGTACGATTTATCTGACTTGTTACAAAAAACATTTTCTAATATTGCCATTCTGAACTTTGTATATAAGCACCAACCACTGATTTGCTTTAAACATATTTGAATCACATCTGTATTGTTACAAAAACCTATAAAGAATTTCCAATATTGGTCTGATTTAAACAGGCTTACTAATTGAATTATTAGCAGAACTGTACTTAAACCAACGAGTCAAAATAGTGAAGATATTAGCTTGTCAACAGACTTCTTTCACTATACGGTACATCAATTCAATCGTATTATGTCAGACAAGAAATAAGAGAAAGGACACTCGCCATTTAATGTTGAAAGTTCAGATATTTATAGGGAATATCGATACTATCATCAGTATAACAAAAAAACTAGAACCACAGTCAGCCTTGTACCTCAACTTCCACGCCATAAGCTGTTTGTACACACACCTTTGGACCGCCAACCTCATATTGCAATAGTTTCCCTGAAGCTGCTCCTGATGCAACAGTAGCAAGCCTATAATAAAGGTCAGAAGTTTCAATATTTAATAGGGGTGACCTGGTCCTATAAAACTACTCCCATAGCAAGATTTGAGGAAGTTTCAATATATCGTAGATACGTGGATAAAGTATAAACATTATAAAAGCATGCAAATCATACCTGCAGGGCACAACAATATCATATTCACAGACAACATGATTATGACCATTGCTAGCCTCAACAATCCTTTCTACTCTTGAGCCAAGATACGAGACACCTGACTCGACACACCTAGGGAAAATTAATATGAATCACAAATCTACAAAAGTAAATAAAGTATTTCTCACCAAGAAGTTAAATTAAGAAATAGCAATGATAGTGGCACAAAAGAACCTACAGTTTTACCTTTTTAACAATTCCTCGTGAAGCAAATGCCGACTGACACGGCCATAAGAACGTCCAATAAAAATGGGATCTTTATTATCAATATATACAGCAGTATCCTTCCAAACATGCTCAATACAACCTTCAAGTCCAAGACCTGAAATTATAATGAAGAGCACTTGGTAATGTGTAATATCAACTAAGGAAGCAAAATATATTCTCTTGTCAAAAAGGAAAATATATATTGTTTTTTAGGGAATAAATATCCAAGCTAAAGAGTAAAAACTATTAAAATGTCAAACAGTTCATTGATTATCAGAATAAAAAAGCAGACAAAAATTCCTTTAAGATCACTGTTTCTATGGTTCATAAACAGAAGGGCAAGACAGAAACCAAAAGCTTTAAAAGATTTAGCTCCCAAACAAGCATGCAAACATAATTTAACGTGTTTTATAAGATTTTATCCAAGATAAGATCTAAACGAATAGCACAGTGATATAAATATAATGTAATCAGAACAATGGAGCAAGAATGATACCTTTAAATTCGTCCTCCCATACACCATAGTTGTTTGTAAAAGGAAGATCCGGTCCAATAAGTCCAACTTTTAATCCTAACTTGCTAGATTCAGCAGCTAGAGCAAGACCAGCAGGACCACAACCAATAACAACTAGATCCAGTATTCCATCTCCAATAGATATAGGTGGCAACTACAAGAGTGATTAACCATAAATTCTAAAACGAATAATCACACGCAACATAGACAAGTTCAATAATCAATTTTGTCATCTCCGAAACGCAAAACTGGTGCATTTGTGCATGAAAGTTAACTATGCTTTTAAAACTATAAGCATTATTACCGAAATTACATTTCAAGCTTGAAAATAAATTAAAAACCAGAGCATATATGTGCATGAAAAAGTTAACAATGCCTTCAAAACTACAAGCAATATTACCAAAACAATGAAAATAAAGATGTGTATGCCATAAGAAGGTCCAGTTCACATTATTTTTATTAATAGAAGGAGCTACAACTTTTTCATCTATAGAATTTAAATATCTACATTCTACAAGACCTAAAGAAATGAAACTCCATTTTAAATTGACATAGCATAATGCAATTACTCAGAAAGAGAAATTTCAAACACTACTCAATCTACAACTTCTAAAGAATACAATTCAATCAACAAATAGCAGCTAATAACCTAAAAGCAAAAATCAAAACCAAAGTCCATAACCTTATTCATATTTCATAACATAAAAAAATAAATAAATCAAGCACACACAAAGTAGAGTTGTTTGCTAACAATCATTCTCTCACGAACTTGTATGTTTTTCACTAGTTTATAGCTCAATTTTAATACTATTTTAAATAACATTTGAACTTAATTGAAAGAAAAAAATTAAGAGAAAAAATAATATACACCAACATTGTAAAATAATTTTACACTAACAACCAATTAACGACGTATATCTTGTCAAATCACGCTTATATTTTAAAATTACATTGATGACATGGCAAATTAGTGAAAAACTAATTTAGTGCACTACCTTTAATTATCAATAGTTGAACCACACTAATTTTAACAAATACTGAAAATTCAGCATGGTATCATACAATGATATTGATATTGTCATCACTCTTCAGCCAAATAGCACTAAACTTAATCCAAATCTCATGAACTTTTAGAATGGATCATAGCGAAACAACATTTACAAAAATGACCGCGACAAACCGCCAATACCAAAACTGTTATCCACCGTTTTTATGATAAAGAACTGATTAATTCACACCGCACCACTGATACAGTTGCAACACTTGTCCCAACCGAAATTACTAAAGCCTTTACGCAACCCAAACACAACTTTTAAAACCTGATCATAATCATTAATAGCTATAACAAGAGTCAGAATCAGAATAAAAGACACAGATGTGAGAACCAGATACCTTATCCGCAAGCTTAGACTGCATTTCCATAGATTTCCTCTGCTGCATTTGAACAAAATCGAGCTCTGAGCCACCAGCCTTAACAAAATCTTCCTCGTCTGCAAAATCCTCTCGGTCAACAACGCAACTCTCGCTTCCTGTACTTGCTTTCGCCTCCACCTTCAGAGAAGCCGAACGTAACCGAATAGCGTCACTATACGACGACACTCCTCTTTTTCTCCAAAGCTTCTTTCTCCGTAACTGTAACCTAGAAGAAGGACTTGAGCAAAACGCCATTGCTGCCAAGTTTCTCGCTCCAACGCACTCCATTGCTGTTCTGATTTTCGTTGTTGTTTTGCGTTTACAAAATTATCACTACTAGCTTTTGCTCTTCACCATGGCTTTGAAGAAGTAACTGCTTCCAAGCTGAGTGTTAAACGACGATGTCGTTGATACTGTTACGAGTTTCTTCTAGTTCACTTTTCGGGGAGTGTTTTCCATTTTGGTTCGAGAGTTTCAGAGATATATGGTTTGCGAACGAAGTGTTTAACAATCATCCGAAAGTACACGTGGAGTTCTCTGATTGAGTGAAATTTTTGTGAAGCTACCCTTATCACAAACGAGTTGTTGTATTATGTAGGGGAAAAGGAAATTAACCAATTTGGGAGTCGGCCTTTACGACATTAAAATGGTTAATAAAAATGTTATTCCTACACCAAAACACACACTACACTGTATTTCATTGTGCACTAATATGATGAAAAGGTAAAATATTATAATAATAAAATATTTTAAAATATATATATATAAAAATTAATTTTTATTTTATTTTAGATTAAAGAATATTGTGTGATTAACCAACTTTATAACTATATTAATTAATATTTCACATTTCATTGACCAACTTTGCTTTACTACTAAAAAAATATTTTTATATTTGGACATTTATTAACCAAGTTTGTAAGTGTGGGTATAGAAATAACAATGCTGAATTGTTAAATGGTTTATAAAAAAGTAAAAAACAAAAAATCTTCATTTTGAAAGACTTAAGTTTTCAAGTAATTTGGTCATTATAATATACAAAGTAATTTGTAAAGATTAGTTTGACATTTATATGTTTGCAACCATTTCTTAAAAAAAATCGCGTAAAATTTAAAAGAGTGTGAGAATTAAATGCATTTAGATATTTTTTTTAACATGTGAGTTTTTTTGTTTTAATTCTCTTAGAGTCTATTGTTGAATTGTAATTTCTTGTGTCAAAGCAGGTTGCTCGACAGAAGTAAGGAAGTGTTGAAATCGTGTTAGTGTTGAAATGTCGAAGTGTGTCTTGACAGAAATTTTGACTTAGGTTTAATTTTATAGTCTTAGCAAAATTAGGTATTTTGGGCCTTGTTTGAGGAGGAAACAAGCCCAAATCTATAAATAGGAAGTAACCATATTATGAATTATAACACAACAGAAGTGCAGTTGCACAGTTAAATAATATTTCCCAGTTTGAGAAACAGAGATAAGCTCTGTAGAAAATCTTTTCTTCTTCCTTATTTTACCTAAACCCTAATTTCCTCCTTCTCAAATTTCATCTTTTTCTTTCTTCTTCCATTAACAATTGTGCAACAAAAATAATCTTGCAACGAAGGTTGGTTGATTCACTCGAGTGAAGAGTGAAGAACAAAAGGAGTTTGATCGGTGTGATTGAATCTTATTCATCAAGATTGCAATGGAATTCTCCATAGATTTTGATGAATTTCCAACATTGGGTATCTATAGCACTAGTTGAGCAATTCGTGGGAAACAAAACACGATGGCAATGGTGATGAATCATCTGAATGAATATTTTCTGGCGAGTCTCCCAATTCTGAAGGGTCAGAATTATGAGAATTGGTGTAAGCAGATAAATGTTGTTTTCTGTTGTTAAGATCTTTGGGATCTTATGAAGGAATGAGTAACACCACTTGTAAAAAAACGTGACAGATGAACAAAAGACTAGACACAAAGAATTGAAGAAGAAAGATTATAAAGTTCTCTTTATAATTCATCAATGCGTTGATCCTGATAATTTTGAGAAGTCCAATGATGTAGAATCGTCAAAAGAAGCATGGGAGATCTTGGAGAAATCGTTTGGAGGCACAGAGAAGGTGAAAGAGGTGAGGTTACAAACTCACAAAAGAACATATGAATTGCTTTAGATGGAAGACAATGAACGCATAACTGATTTTTTCACTAGGGCTACAAAACTGGTGAATCAAATCAAGGTATGTGGAGAAGTGTTGACATCAAAATCAGTTGTTGCAAATATTTTGAGGTCATTGGCTCCAAAGTTCGACCATGTGGTAGTAGCCATAGAAGAGTCGAAAAATTTGTCAACATTGACAAAGGAAGAGCTTCAAGGGATGTTTGAATCTTATGAACAAAAAATGGATGAAAGAGCTGCAAGCAAGTCTAAATGTGATATGGCTTTGCGAGCGCAATCAATAAGAGAAAAGAAATTCAAAGGAAAGTTGTTCGACATCAAAGGTAGAGGAGGCTACAACAATTCGACTGGTCAAAGTCAGCAAGAAGGAGGTTGGTTGAATCAAAGAAAGTTCTCATACCAAAGCAATCAAAGAGGTGGTGTTGTAGATAGAGAAAAGGTTGGTGGTTGAAAACTTGACAAAAGTCACATTCAGTGTTTCAATTATCAGAAGTATGGTCACTACTCTAGTGATTATCCTGAAAAACAAAAGAACCAAGACAACAATGCAAAGTTTGCAAAGCATGAAGAAGAAGAGATAGTGTTGATGGTCACAACAAGAGATGGAGAAAGATTCAAGGACCAGTGGTACTTAGACTCAGGATGCTCATCACACATGACTGGTAGGAAAGATTGGTCTGTCAACATAAAACCCTCAATGAAGAACGTGGTGAAATTTGAAAATGGCAATACTCTATCATCTTAAAGTATTGGTGATGTTCTAATTATGAGAAAAGATGGCTAGATGTCAGTAATTTCCAATGTATTATACATACCAGGCATGAAGGGTAATTCGCTCAGTATTGGGCAGTTGGTCGAAAAGAATTACAAGGTGTAGATCAAAGACAAGATGATGTGAGTTATCGACTTGGAAGGAAGGTTAATTTTGAAGGCTCCTATGTCTCAAAATAGAACCTTCAGGATTGAACTTAATGTGATGGAGCATAAGTGTCTTGCAACTGCATCTAGCTGGGATGATGGATGTGGTACTATAAACTTGGTCATCTCAACTTCAAAGACATCAGAGATCTAAAAAGAAGAAATATGGTTTCAGTGTTACCATAAATCGACATTCCAAATGAAATATGTGAGGAATGTGTGTAGTGTAACACCCTAAATAATCCCCGCGCATAATTAAATAAAATCAGAGTAAATATCTACCAAAAATATATTTAGGATGTCACCTTTCCACAAAACCTTCTCATACAAATAAATATGCAACACCTATTACTTTTAAAATCAATAATAGTAATAACGATAATGAAAGATTATTTGAATATTCAATTCTTTTTGTGACAGCGGAAAAATTCAGCACTAAAAAAATTATTCAAATAAATATCATGTTTCCAAAAAGAATGTAAATGACCACCCAAAGGAGATATCCAAAAATCTCCAACCAACATAAAGAAAACAAACGTTATAAGACCCCGATATTACACATCAGAGCAGACGCTGACACTAAAATAAAATTGGAAGACTTTAGCTTCCACTCACAGCAACTCCTCTATTGCGGGTTATCTGCACGATGCCCATGAAAAGGTAACACTCAAACCGAATGGGTGAGATATCATAATTATATAAAGGAAAGCATGATGATCGTACCTGATCAGAAATAGATCGATGACCAACAACACGTCGTGAACTCCATTACTCCGGTGGTGGTGAGAAGGTATGGGGGATGTACTTACAAGGTACTCCGATGCTAAAGTAAGAGACGAAGTAAAGCGCAAATACAAAAAGGTATTGAGAGTAAAGATATAGAATACCCGACCCTCTAGTGAAAGAGGGTATTTATAGTGTGCCTCCAGCGTTGGGCCAACTGTCATCTGAATTGGGTTGGGTCGCTAGGCCCAATACAGATAACTGCCAAGGCTTACATGGCGTAGGGAAGACCAACAGGTGGTCTTTGCCCTGGAGCAACTGCCTTGTGATCTTCGGAAGGTGGGCTGACCAGTTCCTTCGGAAGTGGGTAGTTGTCGGATGAAGTGTCCCCGCATGGGGGGTGTCATACCCCAAATTTTGACCACCAAGATTTCCCATCATTGTGAAGACCATTACCACAATATGGATGTACCTTCATGCCTCATCAATTTCCTCAAGGATTGTTGAGCTTTCACTACTACCAAGAATTAGGGTTTAGGCCCCCTCTGAGCACTTAGACAAAGGATAAATCAAGAAATGACATGATCTTCAACTTGTCTAAACCTCTCAAACATCCATAAAGGATCAAGAGGACTCCCACATCAAGAATCAAGCACAAAGTTGCCACATTCCAAGTGGATCAAGCCTCAAGATCGCCAGTGTCACCAAATTAGGGTTTTGGTCGACCAAGGCCTACAGATGGAAGTTTTTCCTCTGGGCATGAGTCAATGCTTCAAAGAACAACCCAAGATACTCCAAGGGACCTTATAGACCCAATCATCAAGTCAATTTAGCCTCAGGGGATGCATTCATAAAAAAATCAGGAATTAGGATTTCTTGACCTAATTCACCCCTAAGTTGACTTTTGAGGCAATCCATGAGCCAAGACCTCAAGACATGATTTGAGGGCCTTAAGTACACCACATTGATCCATTTGCAACAAAGTATTGACCCAAGAAGCTTGGTTCACAAGTTTCAATTTCATCTGGACCACAATTAGGGTTTTGAAGGAAAAGTCAACTGTACCTTTGACTTTTGACCAAGACATGCTCCCAACCTTGGGACATGATTCAATACACCCTATAACACCTATGGAATCTATCCATTAGGTTTGAAGTTAGTCAAGAACTTGATTACACAAAGGATCGCACAGTTTGGATTTCATCTGACAAAAAGTCAACTGTGCACAAAATCAAGTTTGACTTTTTGGAATTTTTCACAAATATGGTTCCGCTAAGTCAAAAATAATGTTAATGTATGGGATTGATCATCATCCATTAAGAAAAGTGAGGTTTCTTGCAAAAGGGGCAACCATGAGAAACCAAAATTTTTCTAAGTTATGGAACAAAAGTGATTTTGTACCAACTTTGCATGGTCATAACTCTTAAACCACAAGGCATTTTTCTCTCATTCAAAGCTCAAATGAAAGTCCATCTGACACCCTTTAAAAGTGTCAACTACAAGAGATTCCAACTCCTTATGGATTTTGAGTTATGGATTGATCAAAATCACAAAAACATGAAAATGACAACTTTTCCAACACTTAGTGAAATTTTCAATAAGTCAGAATCTCCCTTACTTTTTCTAAAATGTAGGGACATTTTTCACCTTGATCCAAGTTAAACCAGGTCCCTTGGTGAACATCAAAGTTGAAGTATGCCATGAGGGTTTTCCAACAAGTACCAGATCATCTCCAAATTCAATTTGAGTAGGGAGATACAACCCTTGGAACATGGCATCATGGGCTGGTTTTTACAAGGCAGATTTGTTCATTTTGCTCGAGTTAGCTAATTTGGACAACTCCAAGCCTCGTCATCTATTTGGACACGTCAGAAGATAACATCCAAGAGAAAAGATCTGATCCACAAGCCTCCCAGGTCTAAGGAACTACATGTAGCCATAAGTGCCCTAAAAAGGCTAAAAAGCTCAAAGACTCTAATTTTGTTTCCAAGCATTCAATGGATGCATCAAGGTGGCATGGACTGAGACATTGCTAACTGAATGAGTCAAGATTCAGCTCTGAATCAAAGGACCATAGGCCTGTATCCTAACCTCAAGTCAATGGCTATAGGAGACTAAAGATGCCTTTATGCTACAATTGGCCAAGGGACTGTCCAAGTTGCCATTCACTATTGCTTGCAAAACAAACTTGCTCTACTATAAATAGAGCTCATTTGTGATCAATTTAAGTACACCAAAGCACTACAACAGATGTTTTCCTCAAAATCTCTCTCATTAGGTCAAAATGCCTTCTTTTGCAAGTCATCTCTGAGTTTTTGAGTTAGAGAGAAATTCCACCACAGTTCATGATCCAAACACATCCAATGTATCATATATAAGCTGTTCAAACACTTACCCTTAGTCTGTAACACTAAAATCAGAAGGTCAACCTCTAGAACCTCAAATCTTGACTGTTTTGCATTTTGCAAGCCATGCCTTGATCCAATTACTTTCAAAACTAAACCAAGCCTCAAACACACTCCAAATATCATCCTCAAACTGTCCCAATTGGTTTCCCTAATTTGGAACACCATTTGAGAGAGTTACTATCTTGGTCACTTTTGCCCCTTTTGCAAGAAAGAGCCAACTCTTGTTCCTGAGGATTCCAACCGGTTTTGATAATCCTAAAAGCTTCTAAGGGATCAATCAAGAGTGTTCAAAGCAATGAATTACTTCCTGCACAAGGAACTTGACAGATAGCACAAGAAGCTTCAAGAGGTAAGTGCATCACAACTTGAACTCTCTAAATCATGCATTGCTTTGAGGTCCATTGATCATGGACATCTCATACATATCATATATGTTGTGTTTGAACCAATTTACCATGCTATTGTTGCCTGTATGATGAGATAACATAGAACACGCAAATATAGGCCTATTTTGAAATCACTATCGGCTTTTAAAATAGGGACATTTTCTGAAAATTCCAAAGGCACCATTGGATTTCTCATTAAATTCTAGGCAGAATGCACCTAAATTTTGTCCCAATCCATGGAGAAATGAGGAAGTTAGAGCCTTCATACAAGAGGCCTAAAATCAGGCCTTGCCTTGACAAGGCTAGACCATGGCGCCTTGGTCAGGCCTAAAAACAAGGCCACCATATATGTTGATGGGGTGGTTTTGATACACGGATGTATCACCACCCCAGTGGTAGCGCGCATGTGTGTTTGGATGGAAGGTCGTGGGTTCAACACCCACCCAGACCATTTTACCATTTTCTCTATTTTTGCTATTTTTCACATATTTTATGGTTTTTATTAATTAATTCCAAAATTAATTTCTCTCTCAATTTTAATTATTTTTTATTAGTTTTTTTTTTTAAAATTCCCAAAAATGTTAAAATATTTTATTCTACAAAAATTTCACAAAAATATTATTTATTTCATATATTTGGTATTTTTGTAAAGAATTGTGTTTTTATTTGTTTTTAAACATTTAAAAACATTTCTTTCTCTTGATTTTGCAAATTCAAATGATTTTCAAATCATTCTATGAATGAAACATGATTTTCAAACATTAATCCAAGATCACAACTTGTTTTTTCACACATGTTTGATAATTTAGATCATTTTAAATGAATTTTTATTCGATTCAAATACATTTTAAAATCAAATTAGGGTTTTGATTATTTCCACCCTCACAAATCTTTTTCAAAACACTTTGGGCCTCTAATAGAGTGTAAGACCCAACCCCTTTGTACAGGAAACCATTTTGGGCCTCAGTCATTGTATAAGTCTCGATACGATTTTAAAAATCTCGGCGCGATCGTCGCCTTTTAAACAAAAACCATCTGGGTTTCCCCTTGTGTTGTAAGTCCCATCTTTCTTTTTTAAAATACACTTTGGGCCTCTATTAGAGTGTAAGACCCAACCCACTTTTGTACATAAATAATTTTGGGCCTCAGTCATTGTATAAGTCCCAGTACAGTTTTCAAAAACGACGGTGCAATCACTGTCTTTCCATGGGCCTCTCCTTGGGTATAAGCCCCAATATTCTTTTCAAAAACAACTTTACATTTTGATTTAGGTTCAAATTCATAGTTCTTATCAAAACTTTCTTTAATTTCTTGAACAACTAACCATACAGCTGTTACAATAGAATCTTGCTCGTCTGTAAGTTTTATCAGCTTTCTTTTACATACTTGCACACACACACACACACACACACATATATATATATATATATATATTTGTTTGTGCTAGAAGCTTGCTCACCTGTAAGTCCTCCTACCCTCTTTTACATACAATATATATTTCATCTGTATATATATGCCTGTATATTATCTGCTTAGAGTTTTCCCCGGCAATTAGGTCTAGGATTAGATAAATCCAGTGGTCACTCTTTCAACACAGTCAAAACTAGTTCCCCATAGGAATTGCCAGATACAGTCTTGCCTCCTTTTGGGCTTATACAATATGGAAGAAAGAGAAAGACATTATTCCCAGTGAAACTTTTCTCAGACTGTCACTATTAGAAAATTGTCAAAGAAATTCATTTCCCCCAGAGAGGATTAATTCTGGTGAAACCTCTCTTGAATTTATTCAAACCCTAGAACTGTTCACTAAAGAAAAGATTATTCCCGGTAAAAATTTTCTTGAACTTTTCTTAAGTTTGGACCCACATGCTTCCTAAAAGCATCCCAGCCTCCTCTTGGGCTTTGTACAAGGACCCTCAGGCCTCTTAAAAGTTCCCATGCCTTCTCTTGGGCTTAATACAAGGACCCTGAAGACCTTTTAAAGGTATAAGACAAAACTTAGTCATCCTTTGTTAGAGCAGTGTTTCCAATGAGTCAAAACCTCAGACCAATTAAGGGTTGATTCTCATCCCTTAAAGCACCAGCCTCCTTTTGGGCATCATACAATGATAAACTCTTCCATACCAGTAGACTTGGACAGTCTAATCTCCTCTTGGATCTCAAAGATATTCTCAAGTTCCCTACAAATACAAGAGAAACCCTGGTCAATTAACCAATCTCCAGTAGAGTTAAAACCCTCACAGGATCTAAAACTCAGTCTTTCATCCTAAATTTCCCCAGCTAGGGTCAGCTTATCATCAGGATAACATTATCCCAAATTAGAACCTCAAGGCATCTGATATCTCAACTCGTTTGTAAACCCTCAACAAGAGTTGATCCCCCGACTTGGACCTGCTTATGGATCTCAATAATCCCCATCAGAAGACAGCCTCCTCTTAGGCTTTGTATAATGATTTTCCTCAGCAGAGTTTGTCTCAAAAGCAGTCATTTGTTGAGTCAATCTCCTTTCTTAAAACACTCTTTTGTTGAGTTAACATTTTTCAGCCTCAATCTTGGGCTTTGTGCAAGACAAATAAAAGCACTCTCTTATTGAGTCATTCACCTTTTCAGCACTCTCTTGTTGAGTCAATCACCTTTTCAACACTCTCTTGTTGAGTTAGTCTCCTAAAAACACTCTCTTGTTGAGTCAACCCCTTTCAGCCTCAATCTTGGGCTTTGTACAAGATAGATAAAAACAATCTCTTGTTGAGTCAATATTGTCATACCCCAAATTTTGACCACTAAGATTTCCCATCATTGTGTAAATCATCATCACAATATGGATGTACCTTTGTGCCTCATCAATCTCCTCAAGGAATTGTTGAGCATTCACTACAATCAAGCTTAGGGTTTCAAGCCCTCTCTGAGCTTTAGACAAAGGATCAATCAAGGAATGACATGATCTTCAACTTGTCTAACCTCTCAAACATCCACAAAGGATCAAGAGGACTCCCACATCAAGAATTAAGCACAAGAGTGCAACATTTCAAGTGGATCAAGCCTCAAGTTCATCTAATACAAAGTCAACTGACGCAGAAAGTCAAAGTTTGACTTTTGGTCAACTTTGAGCTTCACAAGCCATTACTCAAGAAAATATGATGGATGATTTAATTTGATTAAATTTAAATCAAGAAATCATGCAAAATTTCAAAATTGATCAAATTGAAAGAAACTTAGAAATTTTTTCTAAGTTAAAATCATGTTCAAGGGCACAACTTTTCAAGGTTGTAACTATTGATCCAAGCATCCATTGATTTTGCGTAAGAGCTACTTTTACAGAGGGTATTTGATACTTCAACATTGTAGAAGGAATCAACTCAAAATATCATAAGGATTAAAAGATATAAGTGATCAAAGTTGGAAATTCTTAATGTCCAATGTTCTGACATTTCATAGGACATCATTAATATTTTTCCAGCAAGAATGTCCCAACTTCAAGGATGTTTTTCTCCATGATCCAAGTTGATTCAGGAAAAACCCTGGGCATGCAAGTTGAAGTACGTCATCTCACCTTTCCAGAAAGTCATAGAAAGCTAATTTATCATTCTCGAGCAGAAAGTTATGGTCTCTGCAAAAGGCATTGATAAAACAGAATTTTCATGACAACTTTTAGGACAAATTTGATTACACAAGTTCAAGGTCAATTTTTACAACTTTACAAGTCTTATCTTCACAAACCTTGAACATCAAAGTTGAAGTACGTCATCTTAGCTTTCCAAAAAGTTGTAGAACGTCCATTTATCATACTCGAGCAGGAAGTTATGGACTTTACAAGAAGGCTTACTGCAGCTGTTTTTTTGGACAGATTTTGTGCACTTTTTCTTGTGCCACACAATTTTCAAGCTTTGTCACCATGCAGGACAAGCATCAAAGGTGCAATTCAATTCAACTCAAAATATCATAGTGGATTAAAAGATACAAGTGATTAAAGTTTGGAATTATTAATGATCAAAGTTGTCAAATGTTTCAACATTTCATGGGACATCATTAATAATTTTCCAGCAAGAATGTCCCAACTTCAAGGTTGTTTTTCTCCATGATCCAAGTTGAACAAAGTCTAGGGTCAAACATCAAAGTTGAAGTATGTCATCTCAGCTTTCCAAAAAGCCCTAGAACAGCCATTTATCATTCTTGAGCAAGAAGTTATTGATTTTACAACAAGGCTTGCTGCAGCTGATTTTTAAGACATGTTTCAGGACATATTTGCATATTTCTTGTGCCACACGAATTTCCAAGCCTTGTCATCATTTTGGACACATCTGAGGATCAAATCCAAAGGGGACAATCACTGAGCCAAGCCTCCAAAGTCCTTGGAACAAGAAGTAACATGCCAAACCTAGAAATTCCTAAAAGAGAGACAAGGCTCCAATTTTGGATTGGAGCATTCAATAGATGCTTAGAGGTGGAATGGACTGACACATTTGCAACTGAATTCAGTCAAGATTCCTCCAACAAGTAGGGAACCAAAGCTCTGTGCTCTAACCTCTAGTCAATGGCTAGAGGAGACTTGGATTTTCATTGGCCAACATTGAACAAACCTCTGCTGCAGCCACCATTCACTATTGCTGCCAAAACAAACTTACTCTACTATAAATAGAGCTCATTTGTGCTCAGTTTGAGTACACCAAAGCCATCAAACAGATGTTTTCCTCAAAATCACCTCTTTCACTCCAAAATGCCTTCTTTAGTAAGGAAATTCTGAGTTTTTGAGTTAGAGAGCATTTCCATCACAGCTCATGATCCTAACACCTCATAAACATCATATGTAGGTGATCCAAACTCTCACAAGTGACCTATAACACCAACATCACAAAGTCACCTCTCAAAACCTTAAAATTAGACTTTTTTTGCATTTTTCAAGCCATTTCTTGATTCAGTCACTTTCCAAACCAGATAAAACCTTAAACACACTCCAAATATCATCCTTGAACTGTCCCAAATGGTGCCACACATCTGGAACACCATTTGAGAGAGTTGGCATTTTGGCCACTTTTGCCCATTTTGCAAGAAAGTGCTCAAACTTGCTCTAGAGGTTTCCAGCTGATTCCAACCATCCTAAAAGCTTCTAAGAGGTCATTTGAGGGTGTCCAAAGCATCAAATCATTTCTGGAACAAAGCACTTGGTAGGTTGCACAAAATCTCCAAAAAAGAGGTAAAATTCACAACTTGAATTCTTTGAATCATGCTTTCCTTTGTTGTCCACATACATACATCATATTGAACAATTCTTGAAGCAAAAATGTAGTCCTTAATGTGTATGATATGATCCTCCTACTGTTTGCACTTTAACATGTTTATATGTGGAGTTTATGTTGTTTTAAACTTAAGGTGCAGATCTGGTTTTTTGCCTTGTGTGTAATGTACATTAAGTTTCAGTATGTATGAGTGATACCATTGGATTCCTTGCAGAAAATTGGTCAAGATAGGTTCTTACGGATTTTAATTTCGTTAAAAATTGAGAGAGTTATGAATGTTTGAAGTTTGATAAGCAAAGATGTTTAAAATCAACATACAGTTCTGGTTTTTTGCTTTGTGTGTTCTGTACATTAAGTTTCAGTGTGCATGAGTAATACCATTGGATTCCTTGCGAAAAATCGGTCAAGATAGGTTCTTACGGATTTCAATTTCGTTAAAAATTGAGAGAGTTATGAATGTTTGAAGTTTGATAGCAAAGATGTTGAAAACCAAGGTGCAGTTCTGGTTTTTTAAGATGTCGAATGTGATGTTGTGACATCTTCCCTTTTTCTCTTATCTTCAAAACTCATGAAAGATGTCGAATGTGATGTTGTGACATCTTTCCTCTTTTTCTTAGTTTATCTTCAAAACTCAACCAATTCTTTTACATAGCAAAAATCATCATTTTCCAATTCGGTTTTACACACTTCTTATTCATACTTCATAATATTTTAATCCACAAAAAATCACAAAAAAAAATTATTATTTGATATATTTTTAATATATTCAAAAATATTGTTTTAAATTGTTTTAAATGCTTTTAAAATGATTTCTTTTTCTTGATTTTTAAAACCAAAATGATTTTAAATATTCATGTGGATAAAATACTTTTTCATAAACCTTAATCATTGTTTATAACATGATTAATGATTTTATTTGATATTTTTATCATTTTTTTACTTGATTTTTCTTTGAAAAATGCCTTTAAAAAATGAAATTGGGGTTTCTTTGATTTTCCCCCTAACAAATCTTTTTTCAAAAAACACTTGGGCCTCTAATAGAGTGTAAGACCCAACCCTTTTTGTACAAAAATATTTTGGGCCTCAGTTATTGTATAAGTCCCGATACGTTAAAAATCTCGGCGCGCTCGCCATTTTCAAACTGAAAATCATTTGGGCCTCCCCTCGTGTTGTAAGCCCCATTTCTTTTCCTAAAATACACTTTGGGCCTCTAATAGAGTGTAAGTCCCAACCCTTTTGTAAATAAAATATTTTGGGCCTCAAATATTGTATAAGTCCCTCGGTACATTTACAAAGTTCCGCGCGATCGTCGCCTTTTAACAAAAAAGACCATTGGGCTTCTCCTTAAGCTATAAATCCCATTTCTTTTCATTTTTAAACCTTTGGGCCTCTAATAGAGTGTAAGACCCAATTCCTTTGTAAATACCAAAATTTTGGGCCTCAATCACTTGTATAAGTCCCACGGTGTTTCCAAAACCTTGGCGCGATCGTTGCCCTTTTCAAAATTAACCATTGGGCCTACCCTCGAGTAGTAAGACCCATTTATTTTCTTAAAACTCACTTGGGCCTCTAATAGAGTGTAAGTTCCAACCCCCTTTTTTACATAACCCATTTTGGGGCCTCACTTATTGTATAAGTCCCTCTGTACATTCTAAAACTTCGACGCGATCGCCATTTTTTAAACAAAATCATCTGGGCCTACCCTCGAGTAGTACGACCCGCTTATTTTCTCTAAATCATTTTTTTTTGCCTCTTGAGAGAGTGTAAGACCCATCCCTTTGTACAGAAAACCTTTCTTGGGCCTCAGTCACTTGTATAAGTCCCTGTACAAATTCAAAACGATAGTGCGATCACTGGTAAAACCTTGGGCCTCTCTTTGAGCTGTAAGCCCCAATCTTTTCTTTCAAAGCACTTTCTCCTTTGATTTTGAAATATACTGTTGTTTTCAATCTTTCTTTGTTGAACAACTAACCAAACAGCATGAAAGCTCTACAACCGAGTAAGTGTTTATATGCTTTCATTTACCGCTTTCATATACATATAACTGTATTGTTGGGCTGTTTCGCTGTAAGTCTTCTTTCATAAACTCATATCGACTGTGTAATAATAGTATAGATATTTAGAGTTTCCCCGGCAACTACGTCTAGCACTAGGTAAAGCCGTTTCGATCATTCTTAGAAATAGACAATACTAGATCCCCCATAGGAGTACCAGATACAGTCTTCTCTTCGGCTGTCCTCCTTAGGAATTGTCAAGAAACTCTACTCCCCAAAGATGATCTCTTCTCCGTGAATTGCATCCCTTGAGTTTCTTCCAAATTCTCGAACTTTCCTGGCTTGATCTATTCTTTGTGAATAGCCTGTCTTGAACTTCTCGGGGTTTGGGGACCCACAGGCTTCTTAAAAGCATCCTCGCCTCCTCTTGGGCGTTGTACAAGGACCCGTCGGCTTCTTAGAAGTATTCACAGCCTCCTCTTAGGCTTCGTATAAATGATTTCTTCCTCCGGGAGTGATAGCCTCCTCTTGGGCTTCGTACAAATTATCCCTCGGCTTTTTAAAAGTTTCCAGCCTCCTCTTGGGCTTCGTACAAATTGTCCCGACGACCTCCTAGAGGTATAGGAACATAAATTAGTCATCTTAATAGAACAGTCTTTCAAAGAGTCTAGATCTTTCTACCGTGAACATACTACTACTGTTTCTTTAAGCATAGTACAAAAGATAAAACTCTAGACTTGGACAGTCTAATTTCCTTGAGTCTCAAAGACATTCTCAAGTCCCTTTCAAGTAAGGAAACACCCGCAGACTTGGACAGTCTCAAATACCCTTTGGATTCCCCGTTTCCTTAGAGAACAGGAAATAATCCCGATCCTCAGATCAAATCCATGAGTACAACATTACTCATATAAGAACTGATTTTCTCTTAACCAACATACTGGACCTGTCACTCAACTGAAACAGTAACCTTTTAGCCTCCATCTCAGGCTTCGTACGAGATACAAAGACTCTCTTGTTGAATCAAACCTTGTAGCCTCCATCTTGGGCTTCGTACGAGATACAAAGACTCTCTTGTTGAGTCAAACCTTTTAGCCTCCATCTCGGGCTTCGTACGAGATACAAAGACTCTCTTGTTGAGTCAAAACTTTTAGCCTCCATCTCGGGCTTCATACGAGATACCAAAACACTCTCTTGTTGAGTATAAAAGGCTCTCTTATTGAGCCAATCTCCCTTTTAGTCTCCATCTCGGGCTTCGTACGAGATACAAAAACACTCTCTTGTTGAGTATAAAAGACTCTCTTGTTGAGTCAATCACCTTTTAGCCTCCATCTCGGGCTTCGTACGAGATACAAAATCACTTCTTGTTGAGTATAAAAGATTCTCTTGTTGAGTCAAAACCTTTAGCCTCCATCTCAGGCTTCGTACGAGATACAAAAACACTCTCTTGTTGAGTATACAAGATTCTCCTGTTGAGTCAACCCTTTTAGCCTCTCTCTCGGGCTTCGTACGAGACACACAAAAACTCCCTCTTGTTGGGACAATAGCCTCCTCTTAGGCTTTGTATAAGAAAACCCCGGTTGAGTCAATCTGTAACACCTTTCTACCCCACAAACAGTTTTAGGGAAAACACGTAATATTATCAGAGTAAATTAGCAAGAAAGGTGCCACGTATATTCAAAAACATCATTTAGTAATCATTGTCCTGTCCCGTAACACGGGTTACACATTCTTAATAATAAAATTAACAACTACGCAGCGGAAATCAACTGTTTTTGTCATTTCAATAAAATACTTCATACGAAATATATCCAAATCACATCATCGCCAACAATGTAAAAAATTCAACATAAAACAAAAGAACGCGAGGTTCACAACAAATCCCAACCCGATGTTACATGACACAGAGCAGGACACCTCTAAACTAAATAACGATAAAGACACACTCCAAAGCTACATCCTCCATCGTCGCGAATCCACTCTTGGTTATCTGCAAGTTACCCACATAAGAGGCAACATTTCCAAGCAGGCAGGGTGAGAAATCACAATTCATTATAGTAATATAAGTACATGGAAAATGAACAGGAAGGCAATAACAACATCATAGCATAATCAATCAACATCATCATAACATAATCAACCACAACATCATAGCATAATCAACATCAACCTCATAGCATAGTCAACAACAACATCATGATACAATCAACATCAACATCATAGCATAATCAATAACGACATCATGATATAATCAACAACAACATTATGATACAATCCACATCAACATCATGATACAATCAACATCAACATCATAGTATAATCAATAACGACATCATGATATAATCAACAACAACATCATGATACAATCCACATCAACATCATGATACAATCAACATCAACATCATAGTATAATCAATAACGACATCATGATATAATCAACAACAACACCATGATACAATCCACATCAACATCATGATACAATCAACATCAACATCATAGTATAATCAATAACGACATCATGATATAATCAACAACAACATCATGATACAATCCACATTAAAACATACATATTATTCGGCAATCAACTCATAACACATGCAATGCCACTTAGAATGGAATGCAACTTCATCGGAAACATGCATGTGGTACCAATTCAACGTGGATGGACACTTGGCCATCAACCCTCCAAAAGGAGCACAACATAATCAACGTATCACTTCAATCCGCACAATGGGATTGAAGCTACCAATAGGCCGAAGCCCCAACATAAAAATGCTATGAAATGCAATGATGTTAATCCTCCTCAATTCATCAATTATCAACGTGTGCATCATTCATTTCATATTCAACAAGTCTTTATCATACAATCATGTTTTATCATCTTACATCAACAACAACCCGACAACAAAAGACCAGTACGAGAAAACGTCAAGAAACCTCAAGAAAACAACAAAAACAACAAAACATCATGTCTGACACGGCCACCCGTGTCCTGGGACACGGCCCGTGTCAGGAAACCTGCACTCAAAACACGAAACAGACAAAATACAGTGGTCTGACACGGCCGCCCGTGTCCTGTGACACGGCCCGTGTCAGAAGCTCTGTAGCACAAATCCAACAAAAGCAAAATACAGCAAGAATGGTGGTCTGACACGGCCGTCCGTGTCCTGTGACACGGCCGTGTCAGGACGCGAAAACTCAGAATTTTTCAAAGGGTTTTTCTGCTGCGTTTTGACTTTAATTATCTCAAAATTCAGTTTTTCCAATACGAAAATTTGACCGAAAGACTCACAACACACATACATCAACACACAACATTCTATCTCATTATATTTCATCGAATCATTCATTCCTAACTCATTCTACATCATCAACCACCACAATTTCTCAAAATTCACAAATACCTAATCTATTTATAACCAAACCCTATAGAACTATAATAAACCATGAAAACTCCCCGTACCTTAGAGTAATCCGAAGCTTTATCCTTCTTTCTCCAAGATTCCTCTAGTCATCCTCAAACCCTAGTTCTCCTTCTTCCCTCTTCTTCTTCAGTGTTCTTCACAAAAGATACGACAAAATGAGAAAATGAGCGTTCTCTTTCTTTGGCTAACAAATCCCAACTTATGAACTTCCCATCCTATCCTTACTTACTTTCCAATAAGACCACCTTGCCTTTTCTCATTTTATTTTTAATAATAATAATAATAATATAAATAACACATGCTCATTTACTTTATTAAAATTATTTAAAAATACTCTTTTAATCCATAATTCTCCAAATTACCAAAAACCTCTTAATTCCCTCTAAATTAAGCAAATAAATAAATAAATGATTAATTTAGATTTTCGGGGTGTTACAACTCTCCCCTACTTTAAGAATTTTCGTCCTCGAAAATTTACTCGATGCAGACCACTCCAGATACGTTATCACCTCCGGCTAATCAACTCTCATGCCACGTGTGGCAATACCACGAATAACACAATACAACAATACACCTTATCAATGCCAACGACAACAATATGAAATGCTCACGTGATGTACTCGACGACCAACTCAAAACACCGAGAATAATCAGGTTAGGAACATACAGGTTCACTATGAACCAGAATACAACACGATCGTTACCATCACCATAGGAAACCCTCCCCTAACTCCCCATCATAGGAATTAGCTACTCGCACTCGAACCATCACCATAGGTAACGAGGCAACAACAAAGGTAAGAACACAAAGGCCTAACGCACAATTTCAACGTAACCAACTACTGACATCGTTGATACTCACATAAGAACCAACTGCGCTACCCACGCTTTCGCTGCGCACTCTGAGTACTCGCAACTATCTAATCTACCAAGTTTACATCAACTTTCGACCATCAAAGCAGACATAAGAAAAGACCTTTCAACTTAACTCATTGGAAATTCCGTCCAAACAGGAATTCTATACTCTTGTGATTACTGAATACTTCGAACTTAGATCCGTAAATAATACCTCCGAATATCCAACACAACTACAACTACAGCCAATTCCAAATCTTGAATAGGACAGATACTTTCAAGAATTCCTAATTATCGTCAACATAAGCTACAACTTCACCACCTTGTATTAACACATCATCAAAATTCATCTCAACGCATAACAATCTCACCACAACATAAGGATACATGTGTCTAATTAATCTCAACAAGAAAAAAAAATCATCTTCCAAACAGAGCTTAACACCCAATAGCCATCGATTTAGCCTCAATAACCTACACTTAACATGACATATTAACCAAACCAATCAAACAAACTAATTCCTCAAGTCCTACTCATACTAGCACAATTCTCCCAAAATCCCTCATCCGAATTAACACAACCACTCAACTTCATCTTTACAAATCATAATTCACACCTTGCTAACTCAGCATATAGCTTCACCTCTTTCAATACTTGCGACTCAACTCTCAAATACTCTACGCGCTCTTCTTCTGATTTTATAAAACATCAGAATATCCACAACGAACACCAGTTATAACTCATCCAAACAAGTATGGAAAATACCATTCATATTTCCATATATACACTTTAAGGCATACCGGCCACTACCCTTCTCGATCCGACATCCTCGGTCAAATCATAGTCATACATTACCATTTACTTCCTACTTGGTTTATCTCTACAGTTCTTCAAGTCTCATGTCAGTCGAATTCTCGATCCACCACAAACCAAAACCCAAGTTATTCAGAACACAACTGTGAGTTTCCAAACTACTCACTGATCAACTCGCAACTTCATACTAACATCCTCAAGTCCGCCTCATTTCCCTATATAGGAATCTGCATCGACGACTCAAATAATTCATAAGCACTTGGCTCAACCCCAAACAATTCATTGCGCATACTATTCTAGTTGGCAAGACACGTCTACTCCATCCAACATGATTCCGTCGACTATCAACAAGAGATTAAGGGTGATCAGTTCCTCAATTTGTCAATAGACAGCCGGCAACCATAATGGTGGCATAAATCATCATTACACAACTACAATAGTGTCCTTTTCCTTTTTCTTAAAGCTATCTAAGCATACTGCTCCACCATCTCTCTAAGGCTTACAAACGTTTTTTTCCTAATTTTTCTTATTTTCCATCTCGTCAATGATACGAAAAGTCCAAAATCCAGTACACATTCTCCTATACAAGTTAGTTGCACAACACAATCATTAAATATCCTTCTAATACCGGAAACGTTACTACATCACGTACAATCCAAATCGACCCACTTCAGTCGAAACACTTATCTAAGTTCCAACCTTTGACGACCCTAACCAATCCTTCATATTCCTTTTTAATCTCACAACTTCGATGATCCGTATAATTTCACAGTTGATCATCATTCCAATCACAATCTCAACAATACCATCTCATCATCTGGTTGGTGATATAGCTTCCAAAAAATCTCCGACTCATGTCGACACATCTCGCCAACAACACACAATCCACTTTACTATTTAACATTCCTCAAAGATTTCTATACTTTAATCATTCTCAACTATCATACTCCGCACTTCCATGTGCTTCTCCGATACTCTTCTTCTTATTACTAAACATTTTATATTTGACTTCATCTTACTATTTCCAGCAAGAATTGTCCAACTTCAAACACGATTACCTTCTTCAATACAGACCTCCCAGACACAAAATTATATTCCAAAATGAAGGGAATTTCATGTAGATTCCAGAACTTCGAGAATCGCTTAAATCTGAATTACGAGTAAAAAGTTATCGTCCTTGCAATAGGACTGGTCAAGAAATCTCGTATACAAACTTCCACCAAACAAAATCAGCATCAGACCCAACTATTCAAACGCGCCTTTCTCTCTCCTCAAAAACATGCCAATGACAAAATTTATATACAAACTATAGGGAATTTCGTAAACTTTCTGAAAAGTCTAGAATCGCTTTCATCAGAGTTACGAGTAGAAAGTTATGTCTCTTTTACTGAAGGTTGTTCCATAAATGTGAAAATAAAACCGAAATTGGTGAACATGAGTTCTACCTCTTTATCTTGCTTCCAAACTCTTCCAACTATCATTGCTCTTCACCCAACTCTGAAAATCATCCGACTTCACTCCAGATATACTTCACTTGCATATCACTATTCGTCACATTGCCCTATCTTCTCCGAGAAGCAAACATCAATCATACTGACTCGTCCTCCTTCAAATATCTCAACTGGACCGACAGATAAAATCATGAGTCCATACTCTCGTCGATTCGCAACAACACAGTTCTGACAACACTTGCACAAAATCAAATCAACTCCAATAACACTTGTACTCTTACCCTTAATATCACCTTGAGTTAACTCCTCACACCAGAAACATCTCCGGGAAGCAAACTTCTCCCCCACTTGTTTCAAACCAACACCGGGAGCCAATGGTTAGAAAACAAACAAGTACCGACAGTGTTCCACACACTTGTCACGTACCAAGGGATAAACGACATTAGACAACTTAGCCGGACAGACCAACCTGCTCTGATACCTCTAATGTAACACCCTTCTACCCCACAAACAGTTTTAGGGAAAACACGTAATATTGTCAGAGTAAATTAGCAAGAAAGGTGCCACATATATTCAAAAACATCATTTAGTAATCATTGTCCTGTCCCGTAACACGGGTTACACATTCTTAATAATAAAATTAACAACTACGCAGCGGAAATTGTAACACCCCCAATCTATACCCCCAATTAAATAAAGCGGTAAAAGAAAATTCAAAATTTCATCAGAGTATATTCAAATTATCATGGCATAGACAGGGAGAATCACATTATATTGAAACAAAACATACAACATCTGCTCATAAAGATATGCAACAGTGGGGTAGCAATCATCTGAGGAACTCAGTTCCTTACACCCACATTTCAGATTTTAGAAAAAAAGCAGAAAATCTAAAACTGAATATCATATATATATATATATATATATATATATATATATATATATATATATATATATATATATATATCACATAAAGGTTTATCTGTTATCAACAGAATCATGTATATATACAACTCCAAAAGATAAAGATGCATATACACAACATCACAAAATAATCCTAATCGATCTCCCGACTACCCGGTGTTACATATCAGAGCCGACCGACAAAAGAATGAAGACATAAACTTCACAAAAGACCTCCAACATCTAATCTGCAATGCCTCATAGAGCATTATAAAACAGCAGAAGGGTGAGAAACACGATTATAATATAAATGCATATAATTATATATATCGACATAAAAATACACATATCAAGTATTCTCACCACAATTATCACATGCCAACACATAAAGCATATATAGATTATATTCACATAATCACATATTCACACATAATGCATATGTTTATACACAAAACATATCATTCATAATTCAATGCATTTAACACGAATGCACATCAATTCACAAATGCTATCACAAGCTCAATCACATAATTACTCCATTCCCCATTGCATATTAATCATGCACAATACTTTTATCACAAATGCATATCACAACGTCTCACACATAATCAATTAAATCATGATTTTTCACATATAAACGATGCAATCATAATTCATGCAGATGCAAAGAGACCGACACAACGACTCTATGCAAATGCATATGCGGTACCGACTCCATCATTTCTCAACACTAGTTTACTCAGAACTCTGCTGGAATCATCGCTCGTTACTTAATGTAACTCCCCGTCGGGCATACGATGTTCCCCGTCGCTTTAGGTCCTCTTATTTTTTTAAGGCACACGACGTTTATGGATCGCTTTAGGTCCTCTTTGTATAAGGCACACGATCTGATCGCTTTAGGTCCTCTTTGTATAAGGCACACGATCTGATCGCTTTAGGTCCTCTTTGTATAAGGCACACGATCGTCTATAACCATCACTCACACCTCTTATTTTTAAGGCACACGATCTATCCGATCGCTTTAGGTCCTCTTATTTTTAAGGCACACGATGTTATAGCGGATTCCCTCTGGAATCAATCCGTCACTCAGGACGTCACAAGAATGCATATCATGATGCTCAGCATACAATGACTCATGACATTCAAATGCACACATATATACAACCATCTCACTTAACATTAATCATGCTTTGCAATTGAAGCCCAAAACAATGCATTTATACCATACAACAGCACGCAAATCACACCATATCCATATCAACCGCACATTGCATGATACACGCCAATTACACACAATTAAAACGACACTATTCCAAATACCAACACAATTTAATCGGCTAACAACTTCCAAATCATCATAATCATATAGCACAACTCAATAGCTTTCCAACGATACCAAGAATGTAAAAATCGGATAAACGGAACCCAAGTTACGAAAGAAAAACGAAAGCGATATTTTGAAAAGTCCCATTTTTACACTTCTCCTGCCCATACGCGTATGGCCCCTGTCATACGCGTATGGCAAAATCCTCATACGCGTACAATACGCATCTCACCAGATGGCCGGGAAAAGAGACATCGCATACGCGTATTGGCCCCAAAACTCGCCCGTGATACGCGTATTGCCAAGGCCCATACGCGTATGAACATGCCCCATACTCGTATTGGCCCCAAAACTCGCCCATGATACGCATATTGCCAAGGCCCATACGCGTATGAACATGCCCCATACGCGTATGACCTGGCTGAACCAAAATTCTGCAGGTTTCTTGCTGTTACGGGTTTTACACCCAAAACCCTCCCAAATCATCATCCAAATTCAGAAAAACACCAATTTGAGGTATATCAATACATACCCAACATGCATAAATAACAAGGAACACAACAACATGAATTTAGACACATTGGATCAAATTCTACCAATTTCTAAACATTATGATTTTTGCTCTAAAGTTTCATACATTCCAAAATCAACAACACAAACACATACATAATCATACACATGCATAGAATAATTGAATTTCACACCCTTACTCGATTAAATCGATTCTAGAAGTTGATTTGATCCAACCTAGCTTTTCCTCTTTTTCTCTCTTTTTCTCTTCTCTTCTTTTTCCTTCTTCTCTTTTTCCTCTTCCTATTTCTTTCTCTCTATTTTTCTCTCCTTTCTATTTCTATCTCTTTTCTTTCTACGTTATAAAAATATAATATAAAATGACTAAAATGCCCCTACTCTCAAATACCCCGCAAACGCTCCCAAAATGCTATAAAACGTAAACATACCGATGAAATATATTTCGGGAAATAAAAGTTGAAAAGAAATAATAATTTAATACAATTATTTTATCTATCAGAGAAATTAACCAATTAGCTCAATTAGCAGGTAAAATACATTAAATCCACACATTTCACAAAATTCACATAAATGAAATAAATAAATACAATTAAACAAATCGGGGCGTTACAATTCTCCCCCACTTAGACATTTTCGTCCTCGAAAATATAATTGAGACGAACAACTCCAGATACGACTCTCGCATCCGACCAACAAACTATCAGGCCTATCAAAGGCACACCACGAATAACACAAACTGACAACCCACCTTACTAACAACAGCTACCACAACGACACGACAACGACGACAACTACAACGACAAGATGCAAAGCCCATACAATGCACTTGACGACCAACTTACGACTCAAAGAATCCACAAGTTACGAACACACACAGGTTCACTCTTGAACCGAAACACAACAAGAACACAAGTTCCACGACCCAACATCGTTTCAACAACCTCTACATAACCACAATACCAATATCCTTGTCACACCACATTATTACAACAATTCTACGATTCCCCAATCAACCATATAACCAAGACATCCATCTACATAGTAGCCCATGAATAATAGCTAAACCTTTCACCTATCACTTCCATTCTGAAACGTCCAATGGTTCCATCATTCTTACATGTTTCCAATGTTCAACCTATGAACTCTTATAAGCCACACACTCAAATACAAAATGTGCCACTTCACGCTTCCGCTGCGCACTCTAATTACTCGAAACCATCAAGTATACCAATCTCACGTCCAAAGTCTAACTCTTTCTCATCTCTGCCAAAAATCACTGTTCTCTTTTAATATACCCAACTTCACACTCTACTGTGTTACCTCACACACCAGACACAAGTCTCCGAACTGCTCAAATAATTTTAATTCTCTGACCATCAAAACAACCATGTATCAAAACTTTCGACTTAACTCATCAGGCACAACCTTAGCTTTTTCCGAAGAATAATCCAAGCCAAATTCATAACTCGTCACGAATTCCAACATTCCTCATTGTCTCATACTCTATTCCTTCATACCAAACAAGCACTCTAAACTCTTGTGATTACCAAACACTTCGAACCTAGAACCTTAAAGATAATACCTCCAAATTTTCCAACACAATACGACCACAACCAATTCCAAATCCAGAATAGTATAGATCCTTTCATAAATCCTCGATTGTCGTAAAGCATAAGCCACGAATTTACCCTCTTACATTAACACAATGACTAAACTTGTCAAGGACACATCACAACACCTCACAAACGGTTTATCAGGATCACACAGAATTAAAACTGAAGCCGTAGACAAATTCTACTTCAGCTCTCTGCAACTTTCCTCACAATGAACATCCCAAATAAACGACTTACCTTTTGCAAGTCAACTGAGATACCAGAAGTACGAACTTAACAAAGTCTTCCATAACCTGTAATAGCAACCAACTGAGTCCAAAAGTTTCTAATCTCCTTAACCAACTTCGGAGCCTCCCATGTAGAACTACATCTACTTCCGATGGATCTATTAACCATACCCTCATCTGAAATAACATTTCCAAGAAACTAACCCTTTTCAACCAAAATTCTAACTCGAATAACTTAGCATAAAACTTCGTCTCTTGTCAACACTTGCAATTCAATTCTCAAACACTCTACCTGTTCTTTCGCTGAGTTTATAACAAATCTGAATATCCTCAATCAAAACCATTACAAACTTATCCAATTAAATATAGAAGATACATTTCATATACTCCACAAACATTCCTGACGCATTACTAACACCAAATAACATCACTGCCCAACCAAATTCCAAAAGATACAAACTCTTAAAGCTTTTGCAAAACTTTTCACTTGGCAACTGGTTACTCACATACAAACTTAACCGAGTAAATAACAGCCTAATCCGATGATAACAAACCTAACCAGTCCCATTAAATAGATTAAAGCCTCAACTCACAAAATTCACTATCCTTACTAAACGTTCCAAACAATTGTAATTTCAATCAAACTCAACCAAACCATTCCAATCATCTATTCCCGAAAGTGGACACTTATTCTCAATCGTTACCTTATTCAACTGTCAGTAATCCATACACAATTCCTTCTCGTGACAGTCCAGATTCCATAAATCCCAACATATATTAACCACCAACCAAAAAGAACTCTCAAATATTACATCCACACCTAAGGTCTTCTCAAGATTTCCATTAATGCTCTAAAATTCCAAAGACTCCGAACCTCACCAGAACTCTAAGTTTTGCTTCCCATAGTCTCAATACCATCATACCTCTCATACTTGTTATTCCATTCAATCATCCTTCCTTTTTGTTACTAACAATACTGGAGCTCTCTAAGACAACACCTTAATATTCCATCCAAAACACATATGAAAACCATGCACAACTGACGGCCTAACACTGTGACTTTCCTGCCAATTTCCAGAACACTAGCCTCACAAATATAACAAACACCTTAGTCTCAACTCCAAAGAGTGTCCTACTCACTTAACAGATATAACCTCGACTATTCACCTTCATCCAATTTAAGTTCACACTCTACTCTCTGAGAACAACCCTTAGTAATACCCAATCATTCTCACTCAGAGACATTCCAACTTAACCCACATACACAAACCTCTAATCCGTCTCATCTTCCGATATAAGAATCTTCATCGACTCATCAAAACTATCCGTAATCATTTTCTTAATTCCAAACAATTCATTGCACACACTATCAAAGCCGGAAAGACACGTCTATTCCATCCAACATAATTCCCATCTGCTATCAACAAGAGATTAAGGGTGATCAGTTCCTCAATTTGTCAATAGACAGCCGACAATCATAATGGGGCTTAAACCGTCTTTACCAAACTATAATAGCATTCCTTACATCCTGTGCATAAAACTACCCAAGGCACAAATCCTTAGTTGACATAAGCCTTGCCTCCGCATCCCTTCTGGAACCGGGAACCACACTGTCCAAAGAGCACTTACAATCTTGCAATTCACAACCCACTGAGCCAACACTCCACACCTGAAGCAACATGGAGAAGTACCAGCTTCTCCCCCACTTATCTCAATCTAAATCCTGCAGACAAAGGACTAGAAAAACCAGAAAGTACTGACAGTGTTCCACACACATATCACGTACTAAGAAACAAACAACACCGACAGTATTCAACTGTCACACCAACAGACTCAACAACTTGGTCGGACGGACCGACCTGCTCTGATACCACTAATGTAACACCCCTAATCTATACCCCCAATTAAATAAAGCGGTAAAAGAAAATTCAAAATTTCATCAAAGTATATTCAAATTATCATGGCATAGACAGGGAGAATCACATTATATTGAAACAAAACATACAACACCTGCTCATAAAGATATGCAACAGTGGGGTAGCAATCATCTGAGGAACTCAGTTCCTTACACCCACATTTCAGATTTTAGAAAAAAAGCGGAAAATCTAAAACTGAATATCATATATATATATATATATATATATATATATATATATATATATATATATATATATATATATCACATAAAGGTTTATCTGTTATCAACAAAATCATGTATATATACAACTCCAAAAGATAAAGATGCATATACACAACATCACAAAATAATCCTAATCGATCTCCCGACTACCCGGTGTTACATATCAGAGCCGACCGACAAAAGAATGAAGACATAAACTTCACAAAAGACCTCCAGCATCTAATCTGCAATGCCTCATAGAGCATTATAAAACAGCAGAAGGGTGAGAAACACGATTATAATATAAATGCATATAATTATATATATCGACATAAAAATACACATATCAAGTATTCTCACCACAATTATCACATGCCAACACATAAAGCATATATAGATTATATTCACATAATCACATATTCACACATAATGCATATGTTTATACACAAAACATATCATTCATAATTCAATGCATTTAACACGAATGCACATCAATTCACAAATGCTATCACAAGCTCAATCACATAATTACACCATTCCCCATTGCATATTAATCATGCACAATACATTTATCACAAATGCATATCGCAACGTCTCACACATAATCAATTAAATCATGATTTTCCACATATAAACGATGCAATCATAATTCATGCAGATGCAAAGAGACCGACACAACGACTCTATGCAAATGCATATGCGGTACCGACTCCATCATTTATCAACACTAGTTCACTCAGGAACTCTGCTGGAATCATCGCTCATTACTTAATGTAACTCCCCGTCGGGCATACGATGTTCCCCGTCGCTTTAGGTCCTCTTATTTTTTTAAGGCACACGACGTTTATGGATCGCTTTAGGTCCTCTTTGTATAAGGCACACGATCCGATCGCTTTAGGTCCTCTTTGTATAAGGCACACGATCGTCTATAACCATCGCTCACACCTCTTATTTTTAAGGCACACGATCCATCCGATCGCTTTAGGTCCTCTTATTTTTAAGGCACACGATGTTATAGCGGATTCCCTCTGGAATCAATCCGTCACTCAGGACGTCACAAGAATGCATATCATGATGCTCAGCATACAATGACTCATGACATTCAAATGCACACATATATGCAACCATCTTACTTAACATTAATCATGCTTTGCAATTGAAGCCCAAAACAATGCATTTATACCATACAACAGCACGCAAATCACACCATATCCATATCAACCGCACATTGCATGATACACGCCAATTACACACAATTAAAATGACAAAAGTCGACAAAACGACACTATTCCAAATACCGACACAACTTAATCGGCTAACAACTTCCAAATCATCATAATCATATAGCACAACTCAATAGCTTTCCAACGATACCAAGAATGTAAAAATCAGATAAACAGAACCCAAGTTACGAAAGAAAAACAAAAGCGATATTTTGAAAAGTCCCATTTTTACACTTCTCATGCCCATACGCGTATGGCCCCTGTCATACGCGCATGGCAAAACCCTCGTACGCGTACAATACGCATCTCACCAGATGGCCAGGAAAAGAGACATCCCATACGCGTATTGGCCCCAAAACTCGCCCATGATACGCGTATTGCCAAGGCCAATACGCGTATGAACATGCCCCATACACGTATTGGCCCCAAAACTCGCCCATGATACGCGTATTGCCAAGGCCCATACGCGTATGAACATGCCACATACGCGTATGACCTGGCTGAACCAGAATTCTGCAGGTTTCTTGCTGTTACGAGTTTTACACCCAAAACCCTCTCAAATCATCATCCAAATTCAGAAAAACACCAATTTGAGGTATATCAATATATACCCAACATGCATAAATAACAAGGAACACAACAACATGAATTTAGACACATTGGATCAAATTCTACCAATTTATAAACATTATGATTTTTGCTCTAAAGTTTCATACATTCCAAAATCAATTACACAAACACATACATAATCATACACATGCATAGAATAATTGAATTTCACACCCTTACCCGATTAAATCGATTCTAGAAGTTGATTTGATCCAACCTAGCTTTTCCTCTTTTTCTCTCTTTTTCTCTTCTCTTCTTTTTCCTTCTTCTCTTTTTCCTCTTCCTATTTCTTTCTCTATATTTTTCTCTCCTTTCTATTTCTATCTCTTTTCTTTCTAAGTTATAAAAATATAATATAAAATGACTAAAATGCCCCTACTCTCAAATACCCCGCTAACGGTCCCAAAATGCTATAAAACGTAAACATACCGATGAAATATATTTCGGGAAATAAAAGTTGAAAAGAAATAATAATTTAATACAATTATTTTATCTATCAGAGAAATTAACCAATTAGCTCAATTAGCAGGTAAAATACAATAAATCCACACATTTCACAAAATTCACATAAATGAAATAAATAAATACAATTAAACAAATCGGGGCATTACAGAAATCAACTATTTATGTCATTTCAATAAAATACTTCATACGAAATATATCCAACTCACATCATCGCCAACAATGTAAAAAATTCAACATAAAACAAAAGAACGCGAGGTTCACAACAAATCCCAACCCGATGTTACATGACACAGAGCAGGACACCTCTAAACTAAATAGCGATAAAGACACAATCCAAAGCTACACCCTCCATCGTCGCGAATCTACTCTTGGTTATCTGCAAGTTACCCACATAAGAGGCAACATTTCCAAGCAGGCAGGGTGAGAAATCACAATTCATTATAGTAATATAAGTACATGGAAAATGAACAGGAAGGCAACAACAACATCATAGCATAATCAATCAACATCATCATAACATAATCAACCACAATATCATAGCATAATCAACATCAACCTCATAGCATAGTCAACAACAACATCATGATACAATCAACATCAACATCATAGCATAATCAATAACGACATCATGATATAATCAACAACAACATCATGATACAATCCACATCAACATCATGATACAATCAACATCAACATCATAGTATAATCAATAACGACATCATGCTATAATCAACAACAACATCATGATACAATCCACATCAACATCATGATACAATCAACATCAACATCATAGTATAATCAATAACGACATCATGATATAATCAACAACAACATCATGATACAATCCACATCAACATCATGATATAATCAACATCAACATCACAGTATAATTAATAACGACATCATGATATAATCAACAACAACATCATGATACAATCCACATTAAAACATACATATTATTCGACAATCAACTCATAACACATGCAATGCCACTTAGAATGGAATGCAACTTCATCGGAAACATGCATGTGGTACCAATTCAACGTGGATGGACACTTGGCCATCAACCCTCCAAAAGGAGCACAACGTAATCAACGTATCACTTCAATCCGTACAATGGGATTGAAGCTACCAATAGGCCGAAGCCCCAACATAAAAATGCTATGAAATGCAATGATGCTAATCCTCCTCAATTCATCAATTATCAACGTGTGCATCATTCATTTCATATTCAACAAGTGTTTATCATACAATCATATTTTATCATCTTACATCAACAACAACCCGACAACAAACGACCAGTACGAGAAAACGTCAAGAAACCTCAAGAAAACAACAAAAACAGCAAAACATCATGTCTGACACGGCCACCCGTGTCCTGGGACACGGCCCGTGTCAGGAAACCTGCACTCAAAACATGAAACAGACAAAATACAGCGAATACAGTGGTCTGACACGGCCGCCCGTGTCCTGTGACACGGCCCGTGTCAGAAGCTCTGTGGCACAAATCCAACAAAAGCAAAATACAACAAGAATGGTGGTCTGACACGGCCACCCGTGTCCTGTGACACGGCCGTGTCAGGACGCGAAAACTCAGAATTTTTCAAAGGGTTTTTCTGCTGCATTTTGACTTCAATTATCTCAAAATTCAGTTTTTCCAATACGAAAATTTGACCAAAAGACTCACACAACACACATACATCAACACACAACATTCTATCTCATTATATTTCATCGAATCATTCATTCCTAACTCATTCTACATCATCAACCACCACAATTTCTCAAAATCCACAAATACCTAATCTATTCATAACCAAACCCTATAGAACTATAATAAACCATGAAAACTCCCCGTACCTTAGAGTAATCCGAAGCTTTATCCTTCTTTCTCCAAGATTCCTCTAGTCATCCTCAAGCCCTAGTTCTCCTTCTTCCCTCTTCTTCAGTGTTCTTCACAAAAGATACGACAAAATGAGAAAATGAGCGTTCTCTTTCTTTGGCTAACAAATCCCAACTTATGAACTTCCCATCCTATCCTTACTTACTTTCCAATAAGACCACCTTGCCTTTTCTCATTTTATTTTTAATAATAATAATAATATAAATAACACATGCTCATTTACTTTATTAAAATTATTTAAAAATACTCTTTTAATCCATAATTCTCCAAATTACCAAAAACCTCTTAAGTCCCTCTAAATTAAGCAAATAAATAAATAAATGATTAATTTAGATTTTCGGGGTGTTACACAATCAACCTTTTAGCATCAAAGTTGTGCCTCGTTCACAGTACACAAACATCAACAACTCCTTCCCCTTCATCTAAATCGCTGTAAGCGGCAAGCCTCTGGATTATTTACATCCATGCCACTATCCCTCTTTTAGCATGAAAAATTCCTAAGGAAAGATAGCATTGCTCTACACTGAGTTAAAGTCTTCTCCTTCAGGTTGGAACCCCCCTATAAAGGAAATTATGGCATTGCCAGATTCACATATCTCGGTTAAAGTAATTCTCCTTTATAAACAGTTGTGACAAACAAACCTTCTTTAGAGATGACAAATTCTCTCTAAAGACAACACCTTTTAGCTTCACATCTTGGGCTTCGAACAAGATATAAATAGACCCTTCAGCTTCACATCTTGGGATTTGAACAAGATACAAACCACCTTCAACTTCACATCTTGGGCTTTAAACAAGATATAAATCACCTTTCGCTTCACGTCTTGGGCTTTGAACAAGACGCCAAAACATCCTTTTCCTCCCATAGAATAGGAGGAACTACGATCGCTCTGATTTCCCTTTTTCGGTAAACGGGAATATGTAGGCATAAGATTGAAAGAAAAATCTTAGCGAGCACACTAATCCAAAAACCTAAAGTCCCCTATCTCCACCCAATCTGACAAATTCCCCATGAATAGTCCCAGTTTTCCACCTTAATAAAGTAAGAAGAAAGAAAGGCCCCATTACCATATAGCATCCGTAACCTAACAGACCACTGTTTAAACTCAGTATGCAAGCAGGGTTAATTGGAGACATCTATTTCCCTTCCTTAGTCAGCTCACAATAGGATAAAAAATGAATCGACCTGTAGTAAAACCCAAAGAGCGACAGCGCTTAAGAACCGCGTCCAAAATCGTTCGCTACAGAAAAGTGGCGCCCACTGTGGGGCCTGTCTTTGGAAACTCAAGGTGAAAGCCTTGGACAAAACCTTCACTAGAAATTTCACTGGGATGAGACTTTTTGTTGACTTCACTAGGATCTTAGGTCAAAACCTTTAAGTTGGGAAAGAACCACAGAATGGCGACTCCGTCGGGGAGCCATTTTCTGTCAGGAACATAGGATTCATAGCTCCTAAAAAGTCCAGGACATTAGGACAAATATATATACTGCTTTTCCTAATTGATATATGTGGTTATTTTCTGCTAATGGGAATGCGTGTGATGCCGCGTGTGGAAAGATTGAGTATACACCTAGGAAAAACCTCTTTTAGTGGTGCGGAAACTATTGGAAATGGTTGTCACGCGATACCACCCTCTTCTGAAGGTTCTTCGAAAAAACATCACCTAGCACGGTTCCCGGCCCGCTGGTGTTTCTCGACAAGAACTGATGATTTTGAGAGACAGGTACAAAAATCACTAGTATAAACCTTTGGGGGATGGGTAGAGCCTTGACTTCATGACAACGACCCTTTGACCCCATGTTTTTTCTATGTTTTTGTGTGCTGCATTCATGCATTCATCTAAAAAACATTAAAACAAAGAAAATTTTTCTCTTCTAGTCTCTCTTTTTCAAATTAAACTGAGACAATGATTGCAAATGTCAGAGAAAAAGATTGCGCTCATGGATTTCGGTAGAAGGAGAACTCATAAGTACACCTTCAAGGTTCCAAAACTTGAGAATTTGAGAAGGTTAGCGAGGATGATCACTAACCCTGAGGCTTTCAGAGCCAAGTACGGAGGTCTGCTACCTCTATTAAGAATCCATGTGATTGAAGGAATCATGGATGCACTCATTCAGTTTTACGATCCGGTCTATCACTGTTTCACATTCTCGGATTACTAGCTCGCACCAACGCTGAAGGAGTACTCTCACCTGACTGATCTACACATTACTGATCAAGCTCCATTTTCTGGATTGGAAGAAATTCCAAAGGATCAAATCATTGCAAGAGCAATTTATTTGGACGAGTCAGAGGTCAGGACTCACATGACCACTAAGGGTGGTATCCAAGGTTTGCCAGCCCAGTTCTTAACAAAGAAGGCTCTGTACTTCGCTAGTATAGGGAACATGACTGCTTTTGAAAGCATCTTTGTTTTACTCACCTACGGTTTATTTTTGTTTCCCAACATCAATAACTTCGTCGATATCAACGCCATTAAGGTTTTTCTCATTGGAAATCTTGTACCAACTTTGCTCGCAGATGCGTATCATTCTGTACACTTAGGGAATTTGTACAGCGGAGGAATGATCACGTGCTGTGTGCCCCTGCTATACAAATGGTTTATCTCCTATTTGCCTAAGTCTGCTGCTTTTTGGGATCATAAGAGTGCCTTACGCTGGTCGCAGAAAATCATGTCTCTCACTAACTCTGACATTGATTAGTGCAATAGGATTTATGACGGGATCAGGATAATTGATCGTTGTGGAAACTTCCCCAACGTACCCCTTATAGGAACTAAGGGAGGAATCAACTACCATCCGGTATTGGTTCGTCGTCAATTTGGATACCCAATGAGGCATGTCCCGCATAATGCTCATCTAGAAGGTCTTTTCTTCAAAGAAGGAGAAAATGACAGAGCACTAAAGATGGAAATAGTGCACGCTTGGAAACATGTTCATAAGAAAGGACGGGAGTCTCTAGAAAAACTGGACTGTGTCTCGGTGGAGCCTTATCTCCACTGGGTACAAACTAGAGCTCTCAAGCTAAAGATGCCGTATCCTCGTCACAGAGTTCTTCCGCCAAGGGAATCTGTTATGTACTTCATGACTGAAACGGAAAAACTTCAGGTTACTCTCAACAAAGTTCAACAGGAGAGGAGGTCTTGGAAGAACAAGTATCGCATTCTCAACGTGGAGTGTACCAAAATACGGCAGCTACTGAAAGAAAAGGATGCTCTGATCGAGATTTTAGAGCAACATGCTGTGGATAATCAGGATGACCAAAGGAATTTGCTCGCTCCTTTCACTTGGTAAAGAAATGACAACCCGACAATGGCCCAAGAGCCCCGGTCAAAGAAAAGGAAAGTACCAGAATCAGCACCCGATTTCTCCTCAGAGAGGACCCGGGACCCATTAGCTTAGGTTTCTGTTTCCGCATCTTGTAATTTACTGTATTTCTATTTCTGCAATCCTTTGAATTTCAATAAAACGGGGTTCCCCCACTGTTTGATATTTGCAATCTAATTGTCGAAGTTTATTTTGATTAAACCAAAAAACAATTAATATAATCATTGCATTCATCATTCTCACGTCACGTATTCTTCTTACCTACGAACCTCACGTTTGTGTCTCGGTTCTAGAGTCAAACTGTCTCATTCGTACAATACTCGAGCCAATCGTCAGAAAAAGATGGATGATCTTGAGGAAGAGAACAGAGAGTTGAAAGAAGAGATCGACGCTCTAAGAGAGGATATGAGAAAGCTTCGTAACGACATGCAAGCCATGGCAGAAGCTTAGCTACAAAGAACCGTGATCTCAGAGATCACCTCAATGCCCATAGTGGAGAAGTATGATCCTAGGTATCGAATGCCGAAAGATCGTCCTTGGGGCATGCCTGTTAACTATATCCCAGAAGGATATGTTCCGCCGATCACTGATGATCAGGGAATCATAGCAGAAGCCGCTGGGCCTGAAGGTTACAAACTTCGGGAAAACGAAGATGCCAGGGGCATGACAGCAACTCCTGAAGGTTACAAACTTCGGGAGGCACCGAGAGTCTCGGGCGTAATGACTATACCACAACCCGTGGTACACACTGTCCCGGAAGGACAGATTCCCCAGATACCTTCTGGTGGAAATGAAAGCATGTTTGAAAGAATGAACGAGTTCCAGGAATAGTTCCTGGAAATGCAAAAGGAATTGCAAGCTATTCGCGGTCAGGATCTATTTGGAAAGGACGCCGCGGACCTCTGCTTGGTCCCTAATGTGAAAGTTCCGCACAAATTCCAGGTGCCCGACTTTGAAAAATACAAGGGTAACTCTTGCCCTCAAAGTCACTTGGTGATGTACGCTCGGCGAATGTCGGCTCAGACAGAGAATCAAGATCTACTGATTCACTACTTCCAGGATAGCTTAACCGGTGCCGTATTAAAATGGTACATGGGTTTAAGTCGTGCTACGATTAGCACTTTCAGAGATCTCAGCACTGCCTTCGTCCAACAGTACAAATATAATTTGGACATGGCACCAGACAGAGATCAACTCAGATCAATGTCACAAAATGACAAGGAAACCTTTAAGGAGTACGCTCAGAGATGGCGTGAAATTGCCGCTCAAATTTGTCCACCTCTTGAGGAAAAAGAGATGACAAAGATCTTCTTAAAGACCTTGAGCTCATTTTACTACGACAGAATGGTTGCCAGTGCACCCAGCGACTTCACCGAGATGGTGGGCATGGGGGTTCGTCTTGAGGAAGTCGTCCGGGAAGGACATTTAGTAAAAGACGCTGGATCATCAAGTAGTGCAAAACGATACGGTAGTTCTCTCCTTAAGAAAAAAGAGCAGGATATTGGGAATATCTCTCTCGGAAAGCAAAGGCGACGGTACCAACCAGTAGCAGCTGTAACTCCTGTTATTAACCCTGCGCCTATTTCTACGTATTAACCTCAGGTTGCGCAGAGCCAACCTAATCAACAGCAGCTTCAGCAAAGGACACAACAGCCACTTCAGCAGGCTCGTCCTCCATACAATAACAGCCGTACAATGTGGCCACCAGGATTTGATCCTATACCCGTATCGTACGTGGAACTATTTCCGTTATTACTGGTCAAAGGGCACGTCCAGACCAAGGCTCCTCTTACAGTACCGGAAAATTCGCCTTTTTGGTTCAAAGCGGATCAGACTTGCCCTTATCATCAAGGAGGACCAGGGCATAATATAGAAAACTGTCTTAATTTCAAATCTGACGTGCAAAAGCTTGTTAGGAGCAGGCTTTTATCTTTCAAAGATACGAATCCCAATGTTCTCACGAACCCGCTGCCTCAACACGAGAAAGCTGCAGTCAACCTGATAGAGGGAGAGTCTAACAACGTCTATCAAATTCATGATATACTCTTGTTAAGGACCAATCTGGTCAAGATGCATTGTAGACAGAGTGGATATGGCCATGTGCCACCTCATAATTATCACCAAGTGTGATATCTGCTCTAAAAGCAATCGAGGATGTTTTATGGTGCAATCAGCTGTACAGGAACAGATGGATCTCGGATGGATCCAAGAGCACCGAGTTCGTGGAGTTAACATGGTTTATACGAATTCCATCGTCATTCAAAACCACGACGTCCGTGTGATGAATGTCAACCTGGTGGCAATGCACTCAAGGCAAAGCCAGTATCATAATCTGCCGCGGCACGATTACAGTTCTTGTCTGACTTGCTCGGTAAACAAACAGGGATGCTCTTTCATACAGAAGGCCCTCAAGCGTCAGATGGATCTTGGTTGGATCCAGGACTACCATGATAGAAATCCTTATCAGATCAATATGATTCAAATCTTCAATATTCGCTTGATGAATACCAGCCTGGTAGAAGTATATACCATCAATAAAGATGATTCATCTGATATGGAGGAAGAATGGAAGTCCTATCTCAATGAGGACAGTTATACGTCTCAGATGTCGAAATGATATATGGAGATTGTGATCCGGAAGAATGTCGTGCTCCGCCAAACTCATTAGAGGAGGACACTCTGATGAAAGACAACTTTGACCATGACTATTATGGCCCGATGGATGACCTGCCTATCTGGCAGCTGTGCCCAGGAGACTTGGGGCAAGAAAGTCAGCCAAACAATGAAAATCAGCTGAGCATCATAGAAAAGAATACATGCGTCCCCACCATGTCATGGGATCAACACTCAGGTCATTCAGAAAATATCTCGTACGACAATGAATTGGCAAAGCTTGCCGGACTAGAATTCATCAACTATGCTTTTCCCGAGGTCAACGTCATCGAGAGAGATGACTTCTCCAGTTCCAAAGAAGTGTGGGATACCCTGGGACAACCAAGTGGAAAATACGACTATATGGTCAAGTACACTGCTCCCGAAAGCTCTCGCATCAGGCTCGAAGACATCCAGCCTACTGGATCGGGAGATCTACCTGAGAGTACAAATACTATGCAAAATACAACTGAGGAATCCTCCTACGACAACTTTGCCTGGAAGATAGATTCCAATGATCCTGCTCCACCAGAAATCAGTGTTATTTCTGAAAACAAATCAAGGAAGGTGCCAGAATTTGTGATTCACCGAGGAGTTCGCCGCCAGTGGGTTGCTGTCGATGTTCCGAAGATCGTTCATCAGTCAAAGTAATTGCCATCTTTAACCTTTCACCCTGCCCAGGTGAAACGTATGTTTTGATAGGGCTCACTTTCTGTAAATTCCCCTCTTCGCTTTGCCCAAAGCGACAAAGTTTTGTTTTATAGGGATTTAGTTTCAAGAGTCGACTTGTTCATTAATAAAATAACGTCGTTCTGTAATTTCCGCATTAATTGCTGTTTTCTCTTTTTGCTTTTCTCAGAAAATGGTAATCCTAAAAAACAACTCAAAAAATAAAAACAAGCAGTAAAAAAATACACTGCGCACACTCTTGCATTTTCTCTATCTCTTCTAAACACAAATCATCACGTCATGCAGATTGCTTATTTTAAACCCCGTTGAAACATACGATCCGATGCCTTATCCCGACTTTGAGTTCCCGGTATTTGGGGCTGAAGAAGAAGTTAACGACGAAATTCCAGAAGAGATCTTCCGATTACTCAGACAGGAGGAAAGGTCCATTGAACCTCACAAAGAGCCGTTGGAAACGATCAACATGGGTTCAGAAAAAGAGAGAAAAGAAATCAGGATTAGGGCACTGCTCAGTCCAACTGCCAAAGAGAGTTTGACAAAGCTTCTCAGAGAATTTCCCGATGTGTTTGCTTGGTCCTATCAGGACATGCCAGGGTTGGATACCAGCATCGTGGAACATCATTTACCGTTGAAATCGGAATGTCCGCCAGTAAAATAGAGGTTGAGACGAACTCACCCGGACATGGCCATCAAAATCAAAGAGGAAGTACAAAAACAGATTGACGCGGGTTTCCTCGCTACATTTGAATATCCTCAATGGTTAGCCAACATCGTACCAGTTCCGAAAAAGGACGGAAAAGTCAGAATGTATGTCGATTACAGCGATCTAAACAAGGCTAGTCCAAAGGATGACTTTCCTTTACCATACATTGACATGCTGGTAGACAGTACAGCAAAGTTAAAAGTTTTCTCCTTCATGGATGGATTCTCGGGCTATAATCAAATCAAAATGGCGCCGAAAGACATGGAGAAAACTTCGTTCATTACCCCATGGGGTACCTTTTGTTACAAGGTAATGTTGTTCGGTTTGAAGAACGCCGGGGCAACCTATCAAAGGGCCATGACTACTCTGTTTCATGACATGATACACAAGGAAATCAAGGTATATGTCGATGATATGATTGCAAAATCTAAGACAGAAGAAGAGCATGTGACCCACCTGTCAAAATTATTTGAGCGGTTGAGAAAATACAGACTCCGTTTGAATCCTAACAAATGCACGTTCGGTGTTCGTTCAGGGAAACTGCTAGGGTTCATCGTCAGCCAGAAAGGAATTGAGGTTGATCCTGACAAGGTCAAGGCCATTCAAGAAATGCCTTCTTTGAAAACTGAAAAACAAGTCAGAGGATTCCTGGGACGTTTGAACTACATCTCCAGATTTATATTCCTCATGACCGCGACATGCGCGCCAATTTTCAAATTACTTAAAAAGAACCAGGACTGCGTTTGGTCAGAGGACTGCCAAACCGCCTTCGATAGTATTAAGGAATACCTGTTGAATCCGCCGATTCTATCACCTCCAGTGGAAGGAAGACCACTGATCATCTACCTCACAGTCCTAGAGGACTCAATGGGATGTGTACTTGGCCAACAAGACGAAACCAAACGGAAAGAGTCTGCCATTTACTATCTGAGCAAGAAGTTCACCGACTGCGAAAACTCGGTACATGATGCTCGAGAAGACTTGCTGTGCTTTGGCTTGGGCAGCCAAACGTCTTCACCAATACATGATTCATCACACTACTTGGTTAATCTCCGAGATGGATCCAATTAATTACGTCTTTGAAAAACCTGCTCTCACGGGAAGGATTTCCCGTTGGCAGATGTTGTTATCAGAATATGACATCGAGTACCATGCTCAGAAAGCCGTTAAAGGAAGTATTTTAGTCAATCATTTGGCTCATCAACCGATTGATGATCAAGAATCAGTCAGATTTGACTTCCCAGACGAAGATGTCATGTATCTAAAAATGAAAGACTGCGATGAATCGCTACCCAGTGAAGGGCCAGAACCAGATTCCCAATGGGGACTTATTTTTGATGGAGCTGTCAATCATTACGGAAACGGAATTGGGGCAATTATCATAACACCTCAGGGTACTCACATTCCTTTCACTGCCAGACTTACGTTCAAGTGCACAAACAACGAGGCTGAATACGAAGCTTGTATTATGGGTCTCGAAGAAGCGATTAATTTAAGGATCAAGAACTTGGATGTATATGGCGACTCAGCTCTGGTTATCAATTAGACCACAGGAGATTGGAACACATACCAATCAGGACTGATTCCTTACAAGGATTATGCAAGAAGGTTGCTACCCTTCTTCAATAGAATCGAGTTTCACCATATCCCTCGTGAAGAGAATCACATGGCTGATGCTTTGGCCACTCTCTCCTCCATGATTAGTGTAGGTTAATGGAATGACATACCTAAGATCGACATCATGCGCCTTGAACGGCCCGCTTACGTCTTCACGATTGAAGGAGTCATAGACGACAAACCTTGGTATCACGATATCGAATGCTTCCTTCAGAAACAAGAGTACCTACCTTGGTATCACGATATCGAATGCTTTCTTCCTGAGCGGTGACATACTCTATAAGAGGAACTTTGACATGGTCTTGCTCTGATGCGTAGACAGACCAGAAGCAGACATGCTTATGAAAGAAATTCATGAAGGATCCTTTGGCACTCATGCCAATGGACACACAATGGCGAGAAAAATTCTGAGAGCAGGGTACTACTGGTTGACCATGGAATCCGACTGCTACAAGTACATAAGGAGGTGTCACAAGTGTCAGATATACTCCAACAAAATCCATGTACCGCCAACGCATCTCAAAGTTCTCTCTTCCCCATGGCCTTTTTCCATATGGGGAATCGACATGATTGGCATGATTGAGCCTAAGGCTTTGAATGGACATCGGTTCATCCTGGTAGCCATTAATTACTTCACCAAGTGGGTCGAAGCAGCGTCGTACGCTAATGTAACCCGACAAGTGGTGGTCCAGTTTATTAAAAACAATCTCATCTGCCGTTATGGTGTTCCAAGCCAGATCATTACGGATAATGGATCTAACTTGAACAATAAGATGATGAAAGAGTTGTGCGCTGAGTTCAAGATCGAACACCATAACTCATCTCCCTACCGACCTAAGATGAACGGGGCGGTAGAAGCGGCTAACAAGAACGTCAAGAAGATTGTTCAAAATATGGTTGTAACCTACAAAGACTGGCATGAGATGCTACCCTTTGCTCTTCACGGTTATCGCACATCTTGTCCATACTTCAACATGGGCAACCCCTTTCTCTCTAGTATATGGCATGGAAGCAGTGCTTCCCATAGAAGTAGAGATCCCATCAATCCGGGTATTGATGGAATCCAGGCTTACCGAAGATGAATGGTGTCAAAGTCGGCCCAACGAACTGAACCTGATCGAAGAAAAGTGAATAATGGCACTATGCCACGGTCAGTTGTATCAGCAGAGAATGAAGAAGGCATTCGACAAAAAGGTTCGACCTCACGTCTTCAGAAAAGGAGACCTCATGCTCAAGAAGATACAATCCTTTCTCACTGATTCCCGGGGCAAGTGGACTCCGAATTATGACGGCCCCTATGTGGTCAAGAAAGCTTTCTCAGGCGGCGCCTTGAGACTTGCAACCATGGATGGAGAAGAATTTGCCTATCCCACAAATGTTGACGCAGTCAAGAAATACTTCGCCTAAACTAAAAAAATAAAAATTCTCGGTGGATTGAAAACCCGAAAGGGCGATCCAGGCAAAAATTAGAGACATGATCAAAAATCATCCCGGTGGATTGGAAATCTCCAAGTACAATCCAGGCAAAAATTAGGGATTAATGGCAAGTAACTACGTCTGATCTATACAGCGCTTCAGCAGTCATGCCATCCATCAGAGACTCCAGTCAAGGTCATCTTCGACAGAAGCTCAGAATGTCCCGAATTCAAAGTTGGTAGAAGGATAGTGGTCGTTATGTTTCAACGTAGCCCTTTTCCCTGTAAATTACCATTTTCTAACTTTGTAAATACTCTAGGGAATCACGCGTTCGGCTGATTTCCATCCTATCAATAAAATTTGAGCCCTTGTGCTTTTGTTTGTAATTCTTACTTGTTTTAGCTTTATAGAACGACATTTTAACATGGTCAACGATTCTTGAAATAAAACAAAAATGAATTTACTTGATAAATTTTTTTCTGCTTTTTTAAAATAAAGATGGCAATTTCTTTTGACTGTTGAACATCAGAAGAACATCGGTCGCTTCTCCAAAGGTGTTCGAACCTCAAAGTGCAAAATCAAAGTACTCCTTCTAGACCAGTACGCCTGAACGAAGGATCAACTATATTAGATGCGGCTTTCCCATCTGATGCCCTCGGCCGAGTTCTCATCTCCTAAGCCCGACCAGCGTTGCTCCCAACAGGGACCGTTTCTCCTAAGCAAGGCAGAATTGCTATCTTGAACCAGCGATATTTCTACATGCCCCACTGTGGCCGAGTATCCAGTCGTGTTCATCCTTTAGTCTGTATGTTGCGTCAGTTTTGTCAGCATATACATACATACATCATGCATTATTGATCTACATTCATATTCATATTGCATCACTATCACTCTAGTCGGTCTTATCCCCTAGTGATAAAATTCCTCTCAATCGAGTTGTCAGATCTTTCCTCGTCAGGAAGTGAATCATTTAAGTAATCTCTCTCCCGTTTATCTCTGGATTAGAGACGGTCCTTGACCACTTTGATAACTTGAACCTCTGAGAAACAAGAAAACTTTCAACAAATATCACTCTTCGCCATTGAAGATGATATATTCGCTTTCCCAGATTAAGGAAAATCCCCAGAGAAAGCCCCTCAAAATTGGGGTACATCGTATGGCATTTCTCTGAAAAGACCTCAGGAAAAAGTATGATGTAACACCCCCAAACGGAAACAGTCTCTCAAGAGACTCGCTTTCCCCAGTAGAATCGACAAATGGCGTCTCCAAACAGAGAAGTTTGTGTACCTCTACAATTCAGACGAATGGGTTCCCCAGCAAGTCTGACATCAAAACTTTTTCCACTCAAATGGCATCTCCCCCGGAAAATTCGGCGAGAAGTTTGAAGGAAAGCCGCTACAAACAGCGTTCCTTGTCAAGAAAGTTTATTGACAAAAGAAACTGAGACCAGTTCCTTGGTAGGAAACCAGGATCGAGGGGAAGTTTACTTCAGAAACTAATACCAGTTCCTTGGTAGGAAACCAGGATCGAGGGGAAGTTTACTTTAGAAACTAAGACCAGTTCCTTGGTAGGAAACCAGGATCGAGGGGAAGTTCACAAATAAGAAACTAAGACCAGTTCCTTGGTAGGACACCAGGATCGAGGGGAGGTTTATTTCAAAAGAAAACTGAAAGAAACTTAGAAATTTTTTCTAAGTTAAAATCATGTTCAAGGGCACAACTTTTCAAGGTTGTAACTATTGATCCAAGCATCCATTGATTTTGCGTAAGAGCTACTTTTAAAGAGGGTATTTGATACTTCAACATTCTAGAAGGAATCAATTCAAAATATCATAAGGATTAAAAGATATAAGTGATCAAAGTTGGGAATTCTTAATGTCCAATGTTCTGACATTTCATAGGACATCATTAATATTTTTCCAGCAAGAATGTCCCAACTTCAAGGATGTTTTTCTCCATGATCCAAGTTGATTCAGGAAAAACCCTGGGCATGAAAGTTGAAGTACGTCATCTCACCTTTCCAGAAAGTCGTAGAAAGCTAATTTATTATTCTCGAGCAGAAAGTTATGGTCTCTGCAAAAGGCATTGATAAAACAGAATTTTCATGACAGCTTTTAGGACAGATTTGATCACACAAGTTCAAGGTCAATTTTGACAACTTTACAAGTCTTATCTTCACAAACCTTGAACAACAAAGTTGAAGTACGTCATCTCAGCTTTCCAGAAAGTTGTAGAACGTCCATTTATCATACTCGAGCAGGAAGTTATGGACTTTACAAGAAGGCTTGCTGCAACTGTATTTTTGGATAGATTTTGTGCACTTTTTCTTGTGCCACACAATTTTCAAGCTTTGTCACCATGCAGGACAAGCATCAAAGGTGCAATTCAATTCAACTCAAAATATCATAGTGGATTAAAAGATACAAGTGATTAAAGTTTGGAATTATTAATGATCAAAGTTGTCAAATGTTTCAACATTTCATGGGATATCATTAATAATTTTCCAGCAAGAATGTCCCAACTTCAAGGATGTTTTTCTCCACGATCCAATTTGAACCAAGTCTAGGGTCAAAAATCAAAGTTGAAGTATGTCATCTCAGCTTTCCAAAAAGTCCTAGAACAGCCATTTATCATTCTTGAGCAAGAAGTTATGGATTTTACAACAAGGCTTGCTGCAGCCGATTTTTAAGACATGTTTCAGGACAGATTTGCACATTTCTTGTGCCACACGAATTTCCAAGCCTTGTCATCATTTTGGACACATCTGAGGATCAAATCCAAAGGGGACAATCACTGAGCCAAGCCTCCAAAGTCCTTGGAACAAGAAGTAGCATGCCAAACCTAGAAATCCCTAAAAGAGAGACAAGACTCCAATTTTGGATTGTAGCATTCAATAGATGCTTAGAGGTGGCATGGACTGACACATTTGCAACTGAATTCAGTCAAGATTCCTCCAACAAGTAGGGAACCAAAGCTCTGTGCTCTAACCTCTAGTCAATGGCTAGAGGAGACTTGGATTTTCATTGGCTAACATTGAACAAACCTCTGCTGCATCCACCATTCACTATTACTACCAAAACAAACTTGCTCTACTATAAATAGAGCTCATTTGTGCTCAGTTTGAGTACACCAAAGCCATCAAACAGATGCTTTCCTCAAAATCACCTCTTTCACTCCAAAATGCCTTCTTTAGTAAGGAAATTCTGAGTTTTTGAGTTAGAGAGCATTTCCATCACAGCTCATGATCCTAACACCTCATAAACATCATATGTAGGTGATCCAAACTCTCACAAGTGACCTATAACACCAACATCACAAAGTCACCTCTCAAAACCTCAAAATTGGACTTTTTTTTGCATTTTTCAAGCCATGTCTTGATTCAGTCACTTTCCAAACCAGATAAAACCTTAAACACACTCCAAATATCAGCCTTGAACTGTCCCAAATGGTGCCACACATCTGGAACACCATTTGAGAGAGTTAGCATTTTGGCCACTTTTGCCCATTTTGCAAGAAAGTGCTCAAACTTGCTCTAGAGGTTTCCAGCTGATTCCAACCATCCTAAAAGCTTCTAAGAGGTCATTTGAGGGTGTCCAAAGCATCAAATCATTTCTGGAATAAAGCACTTGGTAGGTTGAACAAAATCTCCAAAAAAGAGGTAAAATTCACAACTTGAATTCTTTGAATCATGCTTTCCTTTGTTGTCCACATACATGCATCATATTGAACAATTCTTGAAGAAAAAATGTAGTCCTTAATGTGTATGATATGATCCTCCTACTGTTTGCACTTTAACATGTTTATATGTGGAGTTTATGTTGTTTTAAACTTAAGGTGCAGATCTGGTTTTTTTCCTTGTGTGTGATGTACATTAAGTTTCAGTATGTATGAGTGATATCATTGGATTCCTTGCAAAAAATTGGTCAAGATAGGTTCTTACGGATTTTAATTTCGTTAAAAATTGAGAGAGTTATGAATGTTTGAAGTTTGATAAGCAAAGATGTTTAAAATCAACATACAGTTCTGGTTTTTTGCTTTGTGTGTTCTGTACATTAAGTTTCAATGTGCATGAGTAATACCATTGGATTCCTTGCGAAAAATCGGTCAAGATAGGTTCTTACGGATTTTAATTTCGTTAAAAATTGAGAGAGTTATGAATGTTTGAAGTTTGATAGCAAAAATGTTGAAAACCAAGGTGCAGTTCTGGTTTTTTAAGATGTCGAATGTGATGTTGTGACATCTTCCCTTTTTCTCTTATCTTCAAAACTCATGAAAGATGTCGAATGTGATGTTGTGACATCTTTCCTCTTTTTCTTAGTTTATCTTCAAAACTCAACCAATTCTTTTACATAGCAAAAATCATCATTTTCCAATTCGGTTTTACACACTTCTTATTCATACTCCATAATATTTTAATCCACAAAAAATCACAAAAAAAATATTATTATTTGATATATTTTTAATATATTCAAAAATATTGTTTTAAATTGTTTTAAATGCTTTTAAAATGATTTCTTTTTCTTGATTTTTAAAACCAAAATGATTTTAAATATTCATGTGGATAAAATACTTTTTCATAAACCTTAATCATTGTTTATAACATGATTAATGATTTTATTTGATATTTTTATCATTTTTTTACTTGATTTTTCTTTGAAAAATGCCTTTAAAAAATGAAATTGGGGTTTCTTTGATTTTCACCCTAACAAATCTTTTTTCAAAAAACACTTGGGCCTCTAATAGAGTGTAAGACCCAACCCTTTTTGTACAAAAATATTTTGGGCCTCAGTTATTGTATAAGTCCCGATATGTTAAAAATCTCGGCGCGCGCGCCATTTTCAAACTGAAAATCATCTGGGCCTCCCCTCGTGTTGTAAGCCCCATTTCTTTTCCTAAAATACACTTTGGGCCTCTAATAGAGTGTAAGTCCCATCCCTTTTGTAAATAAAATATTTTGGGCCTCAGATATTATATAAGTCCCTCGGTACATTTATAAAGTTCGGCGCGATCGTCGCCTTTTAACAAAAAAGACCATTGGGCTTCTCCTTGAGCTATAAGTCCCATTTCTTTTCATTTTTAAACCTTTGGGCCTCTAATAGAGTGTAAGACCCAATTCCTTTGTAAATACCAAAATTTTGGGCCTCAATCACTTGTATAAGTCCCACGGTGTTTCCAAAACCTCGGCGCGATCGTCGCCCTTTTCAAAATTAACCATTGGGCCTACCCTCGAGTAGTAAGACCCATTTCTTTTCTTAAAACTCACTTGGGCCTCTAATAGAGTGTAAGTTCCAACCCCCTTTTTTACATAACCCATTTTGGGGCCTCACTTATTGTATAAGTCCCTTTGTACATTCTAAAACCTCGGCGCGATCGCCATTTTTAAACAAAATCATCTGGGCCTACCCTCGAGTAGTAAGACCCGCTTCTTTTCTCTAAATCATTTTTTTGGGCCTCTTGAAAGAGTGTAAGACCCATCCCTTTGTACAGAAAACCTTTCTTGGGCCTCAGTCACTTGTATAAGTCCCTGTACAAATTCAAAACGATAGTGCGATCACTGGTAAAACCTTGGGCCTCTCTTTGAGCTGTAAGCCCCAATCTTTTCTTTCAAAGCACTTTCTCCTTTGATTTTGAAATATACTGTTGTTTTCAATCTTTCTTTGTTGAACAACTAACCAAACAGCATGGAAGCTCTACAACCGAGTAAGTGTTTATATGCTTTCATTTACCGCTTTCATTTACCGCTTTCATATACATATAACTGTATTGTGGGGTTATTTCACTGTATGTCTTCTTTCATAAACTCATATCGACTGTGTAATAATAGTATAGATATTTAGAGTTTCCCCGGCAACTACGTCTAGCACTAGGTAAAGCCGTTTCGATCATTCTTAGAAATAGACAATACTAGATCCCCCATAGGAGCACCAGATACAATCTTCTCTTCGGCTGTCCTCCTTAGGAATTGTCAAGAAACTATACTCTCCAGAGATGATCTCTTCTCTGTGAATTGCATCCCTTGAGTTTCTTCCAAATTCTCGAACTTTCCTGGCTTGATCTATTCTTTGTGAATAGCCTGTCTTGAACTTCTCGGGGTTTGGGGACCCACAGGCTTCTTAAAAGCATCCTCGCCTCCTCTTGGGCGTTGTACAAGGACCCGTCGGCTTCTTAGAAGTATTCACAGCCTCCTCTTAGGCTTCGTATAAATGATTTCTTCCTCCGAGAATGATAGCCTCCTCTTGGGCTTCGTACAAATTATCCCTCGACTTTTTAAAAGTTTCCAGCCTCCTCTTGGGCTTCGTACAAATTGTCCTGACGACCTCCTAGAGGTATAGGAACATAAATTAGTCATCTTAATAGAACAGTCTTTCAAAGAGTCTAGATCTTTCTACCGTGAACGTACTACTACTATTTCTTTAAGCATAGTACAAAAGATAAAACTCTAGACTTGGACAGTCTAATTTCCTTGAGTCTCAAAGACATTCTCAAGTCCCTTTCAAGTAAGGAAACACCCGCAGACTTGGACAGTCTCAAATACCCTTTGGATTCCCCGTTTCCTTATAGAACAGGAAATAATCCCGATCCTCAGATCAAATCCATGAGTACAACATTACTCATATAAGAACTGATTTTCTCTTAACCAACATACTGGACCTGTCACTCAACTGAAACAGTAACCTTTTAGCCTCCATCTCGAGCTTCGTACGAGATACAAAGACTCTCTTATTGAGTCAAACCTTGTAGCCTCCATCTCGGGCTTCGTACGAGATACAAAGACTCTCTTGTTGAGTCAAACCTTTTAGCCTTCATCTCGGGCTTCGTACGAGATACAAAGACTCTCTTGTTGAGTCAAAACTTTTAGCCTCCATCTCGGGCTCCGTACGAGATACCAAAACACTCTCTTGTTGAGTATAAAAGGCTCTCTTGTTGAGCCAATCTCCCTTTTAGCCTCCATCTTGGGCTTCGTACGAGATACAAAAACACTCTCTTGTTGAGTATAAAAGACTCTCTTGTTGAGTCAATCACCTTTTAGCCTACATCTCGGGCTTCGTACGAGATACAAAATCACTCTCTTGTTGAGTATAAAAGATTCTCTTGTTGAGTCAAAACCTTTAGCCTCCATCTCGGGCTTCGTACGAGATACAAAAACACTCTCTTGTTGAGTATAAAAGATTCTCTTGTTGAGTCAACCCTTTTAGCCTCTCTCTCGGGATTCGTACGAGACACACAAAAACTCCCTCTTGTTGGGCCAATAGCCTCCTCTTAGGCTTTGTATAAGAAAACCTCGGTTGAGTCAATCAACCTTTTAGCATCAAAGCTGTGCCTCGTTCACAGTACACAAACATCAACAACTCCTTCCCCTTCATCTAAATCGCTGTAAGCGGCAAGCCTCTGGATTATTTACATCCATGCCACTGTCCCTCTTTTAGCATGAAAAATTCCTAAGGAAAGATAGCATTGCTCTACACTGAGTTAAAGTCTTCTCCTTCAGGTTGGAACCCCCTATAAAGGAAATTATGGCATTGTCGGATTCACATATCCCGGTTAAAGTAATTCTCCTTTATAAACAGTTGTGACAAACAGACCCTCTTTAGAGATGACAAATTCTCTCTAAAGACAATGTAACACCCCATTTCTACCCAGCGAATATTATTAAAAATCAGAGTTACAAAATTTTAACAGACAAATGAGATGCTACACTCACTTCTTAAAATCAACTTCATTTAATCTCATGTAAAACAGATACATAACACTTTAACTCGGATGAACCGATAACAATATAATTAGTCTTAAAAAAACAAAACCACTTTTAATAACAAAGTAGTGGAATCACAATTTTCAACTTAATTGTCATAACATCTTTTGTTCAACAAAAAACAACTTCAACACAACCAGCATTCAATGACATCAACTTATAATTCAACAACTGAAATATAACAACTATAAAACAACGATCGTTCATCCCCCCGAGTGTTACGTATCAGAGCAAGACCCTCTTGACTTGCAATAAAGCAACATAAGGACTCCAAAAACTATTCCGAACTGCCACTGCTATTCTTGAGTACCTGCCCATTTCCCATGGTAGGGGAAATATCAGCAGAAGGGGTGAGATATCTAATAATACGATAAGATGTATGATAAATAATATATTAGAATTTAGACCATATAAAATTACGACTTTACAGCTTATAACAACAATTATCACATCCAGTCATCAACTTAACATAACAACTTTCAAACCACAAATATAACAACAAAAACCTCAACAGGTTATAACAACATTTTTATAGCTTTCAGACAGTACCTGTCATAACAAGTCAACAATATACTAACAACGAATATATCATCACAACAACTCAAAATGCAACATGAAATGCGACTCATATGCACATGCATGTGGTACCATTGGAGAAGAACTCCCAGCTTAAAAATTTGCCAATTAATATTGACGTCAAAAAGGCATAAGCCTTCTGCTTAATATTTTTGCCAATCCAGGCCCGCTTAATATTTTGCCAATCCAGGCCAGCTTAATATGTTATGTCATGTGACCCAACATGAACATCATAATAACAACACTGATAATTACATTAATCAGCATAACAACAAATCAGCATTGGCCATAGGCCTACAACTTAAATTCTTGCCAATAATTAGAGGCAATTCAATATGTTCCACAGTTTTATACTTCTCAACAACCAGGATCACAACAACTAGAATTTATAATGCACCCACTAAAAGGTACTAAAATCAATCATTTCATTATCCGGTAATTTTCGACTGAAAATCAGTTAATTAATTCCATTATCAATTTATCTGTCAGCACTACGAAATTATATAACAACAATAATTCAACATCGACAAAAATATACAACAACGATCCGTAATTGTTCCGGACAATTCTACTAAGATCGGTTACTTAACTACCAACTACAAATACTAATATTTTCTACTCTACTAAAGTACTTATTATGCCTCTGATAAATTAATACTACACTATTAATGTCGGTTCTGCCATATAATACTAGCTCTGCCATATAATTAACCTGCTACTAAATTAATCCTACTATCCTTCTTTAATGAGCTACCATTATTATGACTCTGTTACACACACACATATATATATATATATATATGCCACTTATTATAATCACCTATGTTACTTACCCATACATACTCTGCAAATTTGGTACTTGTCTCAGCTCTATATTTTTACTCTGCCAAATTAATGCACACTGCTAATTATATTGTTCATTCCATTGCTTCATCTCTACTGCTACTTTAATTATACTGCTATTTAATTATAGGTAGAAGACTGCTCTGCTAAACTATACCATTTCCACTTCTTACTAGCTTCTTATCATTCCCCTGTTAAATTCGGGTCAGCAACAACTTACCAAAATATACTACTAAATCCTACAGCACGGTTACTTAATTATCCTCCTATTAATTAGTCATAGTACTATTATCAGTTTCTTATAGCCTCCACTGGTTTGTATTACTACTGCTACTTATACTGATGTTCAACTTAATTATGTTTCTTACGAATTCATCGCAACCCAACTATTAATTATTTACTCATTTCAATTATGGCTCTGTACTAAACTAAAGTATATCAGTAATCACGCCAGGCTACACAGACCAAAGGACCACGAAACAGAATCTCCAAACTTCCTCACAGCCCAGAATTTGCCCGCGTGACGCTCGTCACGAGAGTGTGATGGTTGTGATGTTGTTTGTGGGTGTGACGGTCGTCATGACCTTATTACGGTCGTCATGCATACCAATTATGCATATGCACCAGACTTTGTTCGTCACATGCTTGTTTTCTTTCCAGTTTTCTTAATTCTACTGATTCTTCCTTCGACTCAGTTCCAGATCAAGCCCCAACCATCACGGTGTAACAGCAACGTAGGAATTATATACGAACAACACAATCAAATTTTATACGACCAATTTAATAACATCAACCAAATTCCGAAATCAAGCATAACAATCAAACATGGATAGAAGCAATTCTAAACAAATCCAATCCCACATACTATTTATCATAAACCCAATTATAGAGTCAGAACCCCACCCTTACCTTGGATTAAAGGTCGCTCTATTTTTCCGATTGGATTCTCGCTCTTGCCGTTTCTACGTGTTCTCCATCAACCCTTGTGCCTCTTCTCTCCAACTTCTCTTTTTCTTTCTCAACTTGTTTGTACATGAAAATTGCTCTGTTTTTGGTTAACCTCTCACTAAATTCACACTTACTTATTGTTCCTTCTTTTTCTCTCCCACTGCTGACCCATTAGTCCTTTATTTTCTCACCCTAACAATTTGACTAATACGTAGTCTTCCTTACTTTTCTCCCTTCCACCCAATTCATAATAATATTGGGAATAATAATAATAATAATTACTATAATAATTTCCATCGGCCCTAAATTCTACACCCCTACTCTTACTACTGGCCACTTAAATAAGCCCATAAATCTTTTATAATCTTAATATAATAACAACATATTGTTTCTACAAATTAAATCAACTTAATCAAATTAATTCGGCTAAAACCAACTTAGCAACTCAACACAACACAATTTCGATAATCAACACAAATCAACACCAAATATACAAATATATTTAATTAAATAATTAATTAAATAACCGGGCGTTACAACTCTCCCCCACTTAGGATATTTTCGTCCTCAAAAATTTACTCGATGCACCACACTCCAGATACGTTATCTCAGCTAACAATTCAACTTCCCTGCCATAAAGGCAACCCCACGTCTAACACCAAACAACAACACATCATATCACGACAACGACAACACGAAACAATGCTCACGCAATGCACCCAACGACTAACCCAAATCACAGAAATCACCAAAATAAGAACACACAGGTTCACTACGGACCAGAACATAACACAATCGTTACCATTACCATAGGCAACACTCCCCTAATCCTCCTTCATAGGAATTAGCTACTCGCACTCGAACCATTACCCTAGGTAACGAGGCAACAACAAGGATGAGAGCACAAAAGTCAAAACACAACATCAACGTAATCAAACCACCAACATCGTTGTTACCCACAGAAGAACAACTGTGCTACACCATGCTTTCACTGCGCACCCTGAGTACTAGAAACCATCAATCTACCAAGTTCACATCAACTTCCGACTATCAACGCAGACACAAGAAAAGACTTTCGACTTAATCCTACAAAAATTCCCAATTATCGTCAACATAAGCTACAACTTCACCATCTTGTATTAACACATCGTCAAAACTCATCTCAACGCATAACAATATTACAACATCATAAGGATACATGTGTCCAATTAATCTCAACAAGAAAAATCATCTTCCAACCAGTGCTTAACACCCAATAGCCATAGATTTAGCCTCAAAACCTACACTTAACATGGCATCTTAACCAAACCAATCAAACAAACTAATTTATCAAGTCCTACTCATACTAGCACAATTCTTCATACAACTTCATCTGAATTAACACAACAAGGCAACCTCATCTTACAAATCATAATTCACACCTTGCTAACTCAACATATAACTTCACTTCTTTCAACACTGGCAACTCGACTCTCAAATACCCTACGCGCCTTCCTTCTGATTTCATAGCAGATCAGAACGTCCACAATGAACACCAGTTATAACATTATCTGAACAAGTATGGAAAATACAATTCATATTTCTTATATACACGTTAAGGCATACCAGTCACCACCATTCTTTATCCGACCTCCTTGGTCAAATCATGCTCTTACATTTCCATTTACTTCCCCTTGGATCATCTCTACAATTCTTTAAGTCTCATATCAATCGAATTCTCGATCCACCACAAATCAAAACCCAAGTTATCCAGAACACAACTATGAATTTCCAAACTACTCACCGGTCAACCCGCAACCTCATACTAACATCCTCAAGTCCGCCTCATTTCCCTATATAGGAATCTGCATCGACAACTCAAACAATTCATAAGCACTTGGCTCAACCCCAAGCAATTCACTGTGCATACTATTCTAGTTGGCAAGACACGTCTACTCCATCCAACATGATTTCGTCGACTATCAACAAGAGATTAAGGGTGATCAGTTCCTCAAATTGTCAATAGACATCCGACAACCATAATGGTGGCATAAATCATCATTATCCAACTAAAATAGCGTCTTCCTCCTCGTGCTCAACGTTATCTAAGCATACTGCTCTACCATTTCTCTAAGGCTCACAAACGTTTTTCTTAATTTCCTTATTTCCAAGAACGCACAAAATCCAACACATATATTCTTATACACACTGGTTGCATAACCTAATTATCGAATATCCTTCTGATACATCAAGTACAATCCAAATCGGCCCACTTCAATCGAAACATTTATCCAAGTCCATAACTTTTGACAACCCTAACCAGTCCTTTGTCTTTATTTTTAATCTCACAACTTCGATGATCCGTATAGTTTCACACTTGATCATCATTCCAATCACAATCTCAACAATACCATCTCATCATCTGGTTGGTGATATAACTTCCAAAAAATTCCGACTCATGTCGACAAATCTCGCCAACAACACCCAATCCACTTTACTATTTAACATTCCTCAAATATTTCTATACTTTAATCATTTTCAACTATCATACGCCGCACTTCCACGTGCTTCTCCGATATTCTTCTTCTTATTACTAAACATTTCATACTTGACTTCATCTTACTATTTCCAGCAAGAATTGTCCAACTTCAAACACGATTATCTTCTTCAATACATACCTCCCAGACACAAAATTATATTCCAAAATGAAGAGAATTTCGTGTAGATTCCAGAACTTCAAGAATCGCTCAAATCTGAATTACGAGTAAAAAGTTATCGTCCTTGCAATGGGACTGGTCAAGAAATCCCGTATACAAACTTCCACCAAACAAAATCAGTATCAGACCCAACTATTCAAACGCGTCTTTCTCTCTCCTCAAAAACATGCCGAAGACAAAATTTATATGCAAACTTTAGGGAATTTCATAAAATTTCCGAAAAGTCCAGAATCACTTTCATCGGAGTTACGAGTAGAAAGTTATGCCTCTTATACTGAAGGTTGTTCCATAAATACGAAAATAAAATCCGAAATTGGTGAACATGAGTTCTACCTCTTTCTCTTGCTTCCAAACTCTTCCAATTATCCTTGCTTTTCACCCAACTCTGAAAATCATCCGACTTCAATCCAACTATACTCAAAACATACTAGTCTACCAGTTGATCCATCGAATTATCATTTTCTTTGGAGTGGATCCTTAACCTCAATCATCTCTTAACTGTCCCCAAACTATGATCTACACTTCAGAGGCCAATCGCAATTATCGGCTCGTCCTCCCTTAAAGGCATCTCAAACTTGACCGATAAGAATCATGAGTCCATACTCTCGTCGGTTCGCAACACAGTTCCAATAACATTTGCACTCTTGCAATCAATATCGCCTTGATTCAACTTCACATACCATTAACATTTTCGGGAAGCAAGCTTCTCCCCCACTTATTTCAAACCAACTCCTAGAGACAAACGGTTAGAAAACTAATAAGCAAGTACCGACAGTGTTTCACACACATGCCGCGCACTAAGGAATAAACAACATTAGACAACTTGGCTGGACAGACCGACCTGCTCTGATACCACTAATGTAACACCCCATTTCTATCCAGCGAATATTATTAAAAATCAGAGTTACAAAAATTTAACAGACAAATGAGATGCTACACTCACTTCTTAAAATCAACTTCATTTAATCTCATGTAAAACAGATACATAACACTTTAACTCGGATGAACCGATAACAATATAATTAGTCTTTGAAATTCTGGTATCAGACGTATGATGTTAAGGTGTGATGTCACAACAACACACTCTGCACAATGGACAGAATTAACAGCAAAATAACACGCCAAATTGTTCACCCAGTTTGGTCTAACTACCTACGTCTGGGGGCTACCAAGCCAGGGATGAATTTCACTACTTGTAGAATTAATTTACAGACTCAACAACCCAGTTGACAATCTCCTAAACTTAATTCCTACTAGTGCCTTTCTACCTAAGAAACCACTTAGATATGAGAACACTACTCAATCCCTAAAACAATACTCAAGGAACAACCTCTTTGAGCAACCTTGATTCTACTTCACAGGTTTGATCAAGTAACAACTCTCTATTGCTTCACAGCTTCTAAGAGAGGACAGAATACGACTCAGAAATTCACCCTAGAATTCTGGATACAAGACTCGTACAAAATACTCAAGACACTCATTCTATGCTCTTGATTCTTTCTCTGTATCTCTGTCACTTTTTCTTTTGATCTTGTGCGCTTTAAATAGCAACCTGAATTGGGCTTGGACTTGCTACAATATCTGACCTGATTTGTTATTTAAAACTGAATATTTAAAACAGATTTTCTCCTAAAATCTTTTTAAATCTTCAACCTTTTAAATCTCCTATAAATCTGCACCAGATCTCCTATGCAGCAAGAAATATCTATCCCAAGATATTCACATCCAATGAGATAGCTTGCTCTCCACAATTCCAGCTAACACGCAAACCCTAACAACATCACAACCTGATGTTAATAATTCTGCAGATCTAATGTCACAACATCGCCATGTGACATCAGACATCCAACTTCAGCAATTTAAATACTTAACACAGCCCAGTGTTAAGACTCAATGTTGCAACATCAGCACCTTGACATCAACATTGAACATACTTTATTTTACCAAAATTCCACAACTAAAAACAACTTCAACACAACTAGCACTCAATGACATCGACTTATAATTCAACAACTGAAATATAACAACTATAAAACAACGATCGTTCATCCCCCCGAGTGTTACGTATCAGAGCAAGACCCTCTTGACTTGCAATAAAGCAACATAAGGACTCCAAAAACTATTATGAACTGCCACTGTTATTCTTGAGTACCTGCCCATTTCCCATGGTAGGGGAAATATCAGCAGAAGGGGTGAGATATCTAATAATACAATAAGATGTATGATAAATAATACATTAGAATTTAGACCATATAAAATTACCACTTTACAGCTTATAACAACAATTATCACATCCAGTCATCAACTTAATATAACAACTTTCAAACCACAAATATAACAACAAAACCCTCAACATGTTATAACAACATTTTTATAGCTTTCAGACAGTACCTGTTACAACAAGTCAACAATATACTAACAACAAATATATAATCACAACAACTCAAAATGCTACATGAAATGCGACTCATATGCACATGCATGTGGTACCATTGGAGCAGAACTCCCAGCTTAAAAATTTGCCAATTAATATTGACGTCAACAAGGCATAAGCCTTCCGCTTAATATTTTTGCCAATCCAGACCCGCTTAATATTTTGCCAATCCAGGCCAGCTTAATATGTTATGCCATGTGACCCAACATGAACATCATAATAACAACACTGATAATTACATCTATCAGCACAACAACAAATCAACATTGGCCATAGGCCTACAACTTAAATTCTTGCCAATAATTAGAGGCAATTCAACATGTTCCACAGCTTTATACTTCTCAACAACCAGGATCACAGCAACTGGAATTTATAATGCACCCACTAAAAGGTACTAAAATCAATCATTTCATTATCCGGTAATTTTCGACTGAAAATCAGTTAATTAATTCCATTATCAATTTATCTGCCAGCACTAAGAAATTATATAACAACAATAATTCAACATCGACAAAAATATACAACAACGATTCGTAATTGTTCCGGACAATTCTACTAAGATCGGTTACTTAACTACTAGCTACAAATACTAATATTTTCTACTCTACTAAAGTACTTATTATGCCTCTGATAAATTAATACTACACTATTAATTTCGGTTCTGCCATATAATACTAGCTCTGCCACGTAACTAACCTGCTACTAAATTAATCCTACTATCCTTCTTTAATGAGCTACCATTATTATGACTCTGTTACATATATATATATATATATATTCAGTATGCCACTTATTATAATCACCTCTGTTACTTACCCATACATATTATGCAAATTTGGTACTTGTCTCAGCTCTATATTTTTACTCTGCCAAATTAATGCACACTGCTAATTATATTGTTCATTCCATTGCTTCATCTCTGCTGCTACTTTAATTATACTGCTATTTAATTATAGGTAGAAGACTGCTCTGCTAAACTCTACCATTTCCACTTCTTACTAGCTTCTTATCATTCCCCTGTTAAATTCGGGTCAGCAACAACTTACCAAAATATACTACTAAATCCTACAGCACGGTTACTTAATTATCCTCCTATTAATTAGTCATAGTACTATTATCAGTTCCTTATAGCCTCCACTGGTTTGTATTACTACTGCTACTTATACTGATGTTCAACTTAATTATGTTTCTTACGAATTCATCGTAACCCAACTATTAATTATTTACTCATTTCAATTATGGCTCTGTACTAAACTAAAGTATATCAGTAATCACGCCAGGCTACACATACCAAAGGACCACGAAACAAAATCTCCAAACTTCCTCACAGCCCAAAATTTGCCCGCGTGACGCTCGTCACGAGAGTGTGACGGTCTTGATGTTGTTTGTGGGTGTGACGGTCGTCATGCCCTTATTACGGTCGTCATGCATACCAATTATGCGTATGCACTAGACTTTGTTCGTCGCATGCTTGTTTCTTTCCAGTTTTCTTAATTCTACTGATTCTTCCTTCGACTCAGTTCCAGATCAAGCCCCAACCATCACGGTGTAACAGCAACGTAGGAATTATATATGAACAACACAATCAAATTTTATACGACCAATTTAATAACATCAACCAAATTCCGAAATCAAGCATAACAATCAAACATAGACAGAAGCAGTTCTACGCAAATCCAATCCCACATACTATTTATCATAAACCCAATTATAGAGTCAGAACCCCACCCTTACCTTGGATTGAAGGCCGCTCTATTTTTCCGATTGGATTCTCGCTCTTGCCGTTTCTACGTGTTCTCCATCAACCCTTATGCCTCTTCTCTCCAACTTCTCTTTTTCTTTCTCAACTTGTTTGTACGTGAAAATTGCTCTGTTTTTGGTTAACCTCTTACTAAATTCACACTTACTTATTGTTCCTTCTTTTTCTCTCCCACTGCTGACCCATTAGTCCTTTATTTTCTCACCCTAACAATTTGACTAATACGTAGTCTTCCTTACTTTTCTCCCTTCCATCCAATTCATAATAATATTGGGAATAATAATAATAATAATAATTACTATAATAATTCCCATCGGGTCTAAATTCTACACCCCTACTCTTACTACTAGCCACTTAAATAAGCCCATAAATATTTTATAATCTTAATATAATAACAACATATTGTTTCTACAAATTAAATCAACTTAATCAAATTAATTTGGCTAAAACAAACTTAGCAACTCAACACAACACAATTCCGATAACCAACACAAATCAACACCAAATATACAAATATATTTAATTAAATAATTAATTAAATAACCGGGCGTTACAGACAACACCTTTTAGCTTCACATCTTAGGAGGAACTACGATCGCTCTGATTTCCCTGTTTTGGTAAACGGGAATATGTAGGCATAAGATTGAAAGAAAAATCTTAGCGAGCACACTAATCCAAAAACCTAAAGTCCCCTATCTCCACCCAATCTGACAAATTCCCCATGAATAGTCCCAGTTTTCCACCTTAATAAAGTAAGAAGAAAGAAAGGCCCCATTACCATATAGCATCCGTAACCTAACAGACCGCTGTTTAAACTCAGTATGCAAGCAGGGTTAATTGGAGACATCTATTTCCCTTCCTTAGTCAGCTCACAATAGGATAAAAAATGAATCGACCTGTAGTAAACCCCAAAGAGCGACAACGCTTAAGAACCGCGTCCAAAATCGTTCGCTACAAATATCTTTCAGCCTCAATCTTGGGCTTTGTACAAGACACCATATAAAATATCCCTAAGCAGAGTCAATCCTCTTTTTAGCCTCAATCTTGTGCTTTGTACAAGACAAATCATACTCTCTAGCTGAGTCAGTCAACTTCTTCTAGCCTCAATCTTGGGCTTTGTACAAGACAGATAAAACCTCTCATCAGTAGAGTCAGTTTCCCCTTTAAGCCTCAATCTTAGGCTTTGTACAAGACACATACAAATATTCCCCAGTGGAATAAAAAAAATCCCTTTTAGCCTGAATCTTGGGCTCTGTACAAGACATACACAATATTTCCCCGGAAAAGTCAACTTTCAGCCTCCTCTTAGGCTTTGTATAACGATGTCCCCAAAAGAGTCAATTCTCTTTTAGCCTCAATCTTGGGCTTTGTACAAGACAGATAAACACTCTCTTGTTGAGTCAGTCTTTTCCAGCCTCCTCTTAGGCTTTGACCTCCTCAGTAGAGTCAATCAATCTCTTAGCTTCAACCTTAGACTTTGATCAAGGCACACAATAAAATCAACATCCCCTCAGAGAAAATCAAAAGCCTCTCTGTAGGAGGACATTTCTCTGTATATCACACATTCAAAACAAACCTTAATCCCAGATAATTGTTGTAAGTGGCACACTTGTTGATTCAAATATCCAAGCCGTAGTCCATCTCTTATCCTAGTAAACTCCCTCTTTCATCTAATTGCTGTAAGTGGCAAGCCTCTGGATTATTTACATCCACGTCACTATCCCTCTCTTAGAATGTAAAATTCCTAAGGAAAAATGGCATTGCTCAACACTGAGTTAAAGTTTCCTCCTTCAGGACTAGGGGTTTTCATTGGTTCGGGCAAATCCGAACCAAACCAAACCATTGTGTTTGGTTCGGGCATTTTTTTAGTTCGGGAAAAAACCGAACCAAACCAATGAAACCCAATGTTAATTGGTTCGGGCAACAGATTTCCAAAATTCTACCCGCGAGCCCGTCTACCCGAACCAATAATAATTAATTAGTATAATATATATCATCATTATCATGGAAACTAGAATGAGATATTCAACTTCAAGAAGAAAAAAATGAAACGTCATTTGTGATATGCACAACCAATATGGAGAAACAATAAAATTAAGAATTTTATATTATTTTGGAAAATTAGTTGATATAAGTTAATATTTTTAAAAAATATTTTTTCACATTTGTTTTTAATGTACCCGATCAATCCAACCCAAACCAACCCGTTGTTTATTGGTTTGGTTCGGTTTGGGCTTTCTCACAAAATTGTGTAAATCCAATCCAAACCAATCCATATATTTTTGATCGGTTTGAGTATTGGATTCTCCCAAAACCGAACCAAACCGGCCCACGAACACCCCTATTCAGGACAAATCCCCTATAGAGGAAATTATGGCATTGCTGGATTCACATATCCCAGTTAAAGTAATTCTCCTTTATAAACAATTATCCAACAACTGTGATAAACAGACGAGATATCTTCTTTAGAGATGACAAATTCTCTCTCAGTAAAACCTTTAGCTTCAATCTTGGGCTTTGAACAAGACACAAATACCCTTTTTAGCTTCAATCTTGTGCTTTGAACAAGACACCAAAACATCATCTTTTCCTCCCATAGAATAGGAGGAACTACAATTGCTATGATTTCCCTGTTTATCTTTAACGGGAATACGTAGGCATAAGATTGTGAAATCTTAGCGAGCATAACAATCAAAACTTTAGGTCCAGTACCTTCACACCAATCAAAACGGAGGTCCAGTACCTTACCAAAACCATCAAAAAACTCCCTCTCTCTCAAAAAACCTCCCAAAGGAGAAACTTTCCCAACCCACAACAGACAAACACCAGTAAGTAGAAAGCAGTAAGGATAATTGCAAACGATCTGTGGATAACCATATATAGGATGGGTAATTGACAACTCCCCATTGTATAACCTGACCCCGAACTCCCCAATCTCTTTAAGCATTTGTTCAGTTAAACATTTGCGTGCAAGGTTAGTTTTAGATAACTTCCCTTTCCTTTCCAACTTCATAGGATAAATAAGAAATCAGAAAGTAGCACCCCACACCTACCATTACGGTGAGGAGAAACCCATGATGATAAGGTGGTCGTGTCACCGACAAAAATCCCACGCTACAGAAAAATGGCGACTCTGCTGGGGATATTTTATAGATTGATCTTTAGGGCATTCATCGCCATTTTCCCAACAGTAAAATGGCGACTCTGCTGGGGAGTCATTTCATCCGTCTAGGACTAGGATTAGAATTCCTAAGAGGTTTAGGTTGTTAGCAATCATACTATATATATATATATAACTTTTTCTACTTGATATCCGTGTTTAATTTTCTGTTAATGGGAATGCGATTGATACGCATGTGGAAAATTTGAGAGAATCCTAAGATAAGTAATGGCATAGACGGGTGGACTTACAGGGAGTGATTCCCGAATAAACGATCCTGGTAGACCATCAAATCAGGTGAGGGCCCGTGTGGATACTATGTTGAACGACAATCGTCGTGAAAATAGACGCTATACCAGTGCGGCACCCGTGACCTTGAGGATTTAGTAGACATTAACCATGTGGCCATTTGGTAGTGCGGTAACTATCAGAAATAGTTGATACGCGATGCTACACTCAAATGAGATTACCCTAGGATGCTACAGCTCGCTCGGGTGAACCAGCTTGCTGTTGATATCTCTAGGGGGTCAATGATTTTGGGAACCTTTAACCCGTTCTACAGGTACAAAATTGACCAAAATACAACCTTTGGGGATGGGTAGAGCCATGACTCCATGCTCGTGACGTTGAACCCTTGAACCCATGTTTTTTCAATGTTTTTGTGTGTTGCATTCATGCATTTATTTAAAAAACTCTTAAACAAAGAAAAATCTCTTCTCTTTTCTCCTCTCTTCTTTTTCAAAATAAACTAAAATAATAATTGCAAATATCAGAGAGAAATATTGCGTTATGGATTTCAGTAGAAGAAAGACGCCCAAGTACACCTTCAAGGCTCCAAAACTAGAGGATTTAAGAAGGATGGCAAAGATGATTACCAACCCTGATGCTTTCAGAGCTAAGTATGAAGGGCTGCTGTCTCTGTTAAAGGTCCACGTAGTTAAGGGAATCCTGTCTACGTTTGAAGATGGCTGGAAATCTACCTGAGTGAATCGCACACTCAAAGATACAACAGAGTCGCCACCGAACTTTATTTAGTCCCAAAGGATAGGGAAAATATCGATAAAACCCAAGGGGGAAGAGAAACGGGAACGGGGGGTCGGTTATGCGAAAGGAAGGTATTAGCACCTAACACATCCGTCGTACTCGACAGGAACCATTTCGCTTGCTTCTAGGCTTGGATGGGTTATCTATCTAAAGGCTTCTAGCTAAAATGAGGGAGAGAGAGAGAGAGAGAGAAAGGGGAAAAGAAAAAAGAAAGAAAGAAGGTGCTCGCGGAGGAACAAAGTCCTCGTGCCTACGTACCCTCATAGTGCAATGAGGAAGTCAGAGCGCCGTAGTTCAGAGGAACCAGGGGACGGAAAAGAAGGAAGAAAATGAGGAAGACGGAACAAAGGTGGAAGTGTGCTCGCCGAGATCATTGCGATCTCAAGCCTACGTATCATACATTCAAAAGAATGCAGAATCAGAGCTTCCGTAGTTTGGGGAACTGAACGGAAAAGGAAAAGGAAAGGAAAGTGGTGTCAAAACCAAGAGCAAAATAAAGAAGGAAATTCCACCGAGGATTCCAAAGAAATGGTGTCAAAACCAATAAAAGAGTGAAAGAAAAACTCTACTGGGAAAGACCCCGCAGAAAGAGCGTTTACACAAAGGAATACGAAAATGATGGTGTCAAAACCAAGAATGAAAGAAACTCCGCTGGGGATAGCAAAGAGAATTGGTGTCGAAACCAAGAACAAGAGCAAGGGGAATAGAAAGGACTCCGCTGGGGATCCAAATAAAGGGATGGTGTTAAAACCAAGAGAAAAAGGAGACTCGGTATATTAACTGGCTGGCAGTGGTTAACCGAAGAAAGAGAGTAGAACCCTGGCGGGGAAAAGAATGTGGTGTCAACAGACGGACTGTGTTAAACTAAGAGAGAGAGTGCTGAACTGAGAGAAGGTGTTTGACTCCGAAGGGGCCTCGGTATGTTAACTGATAAACAGTGGTTAACCGAGGAAAGAAAGGACTGCAACTCCGTGGGGATAGAGAAGCATTGGTTTTAACAGAGAAAACTGTGATTAACCAAAGAACGGGTGTAGGACCAAGCGAAGGTCGTGACCCAAAGGACGGGTGTAGGACCGAGCAAAGGTCGTGACCCCAAAAGGTTCGGTAAACTGACTGAACAAACAATACTCAACCGAAGAAAGGGTATTTAAACCAAAGAAAGGTTACTAGCCCAAAGATACAAGTATTCGAACCAAGAAGAGGTTACCAACTGCGGGGGATTCGGTGTTTACAGACGGACTGTGATCAACCGAAGAGAAAAGCGAGTGATTAACCAAGAGAAGGTGATTAACTCGAAAGGGTTCAGTATTTTAACAGACGGACTGTGGTTAACTGAAGAGACGGGTGATTAACCAAGAAGAGGTGATTAACCCAAGAGGTGCTCAGTGATTAACAGACATACTGTGATTAACTTAAGAAGATTGCAAGCATTGGCATTTTAAATGACAGGCAGTGGTTAACCAATAAAAAGGGAGGAGAACCAAGAGAGGATTGCGAACTCCTGGGGAAGAATGGTCGTAGCAGGAAAACTGTGTTAGGCCAAAGAAAGAGAATTGAGACTCTTCAGGGGAATCAAGAGCAGTGACTGATTACAAGAGGAAAGGAGTGATGGAACAAAGAGAGATTGCTAGCGCAAGAATAATGATCTCAACCAAGAAGGATGGTGATTTATCAAAAGGAGAGATTGAAAGAGATAGGAGTGATCAAGGATCGAAAAGGATCGCAAAGAGAGAAGAGTGATCAAGGACCGACTCGATAGGGGAATGAGAAACACTATAGCTGGAGGATAGAGGTGACTATTCTCGAGGAGAGGACAAGACGCCCTTACCAAAGAAATAGCCAGAATGAGGTTGGAAAGACTCCATCCTCATTCCTTCTCTAGCACCCAAAATATAGTGCGGAAAGTGAAACGGACAGCACAACCGCTCCCATGTTGAACAGTGCTCCTGCGTAGGGAAATGGACAGCATAACAGTGTCAATTTGTACAGTGCTCCGATGCAAGGCGCAGCGCAAAACTCCACCTCCACCGGGGGGGGGGGGAAGAGAGAGAAAGCTTTAAAGGAGGCCTAAAGAGAGGAAAAGGGAAGATCGACTAATCGAAACAAAGTTTCGATCAATTAATCAAGGGATAAACATGCTAACAACTTTCCAAATAGAATGAAAAGTCATTAAAGCAAAAAGGAGTGAATTATTGATTATACAAGATTAAGCTTATCCATGGAAAATAAACTTAATGTAAACTGAAATGGAAAGTGCAAAACAGTGCCAAATGATCATCAAAGTGTCACACAAAATCATGTATCATGTGAACAAATATAGTGCAAGAATGATTATGTTCATACAATGCTAAGAACATGGAGCAAATGAATAATCAAAAACGTGCATCGAAAGTTAGTAAACATGCTTCAACCAGAAGTGAAATGTCATTAAAAACATCCATAAAATCAAGCATAATGATCAATGGAAATTAAGATGGAGAAAGCATGGCAAACACACTTGAAAATGCAAGAAAATGGCAATTCTGTTCAGTGTTAACCGGTTACTCACCATGCGTTAACCGGTTACTTGCTTGAAAATTGGCGTTTTTGGTGAAAATTGAACTGAGTAACCGGTTAATCACCATGTGTTAATCGGTTAACAATGATCAGTTGTGAAAAAAAAATAGAAAAAACAGCTTTTCAAAAGTAGTTTTCAACATATAATCACTTATGCAAACTACCACATGCTTGGAACTGAGATTGTGCACGAAAATTGAACTTGAAAACAACAAATAAACAGAGGTAGAGTCCACTAATTCAATTGAATCATGGATAAAACAAATTCAAAACCAAATCACACACAACAATTATCGACTACATTGCGAGCGATACGAAAATGCACGAAACGGTAAAATTAGTTAGATCTACCAACCTACAAGCCGAAGATTTGGCTTGGTAAATGTTGCAAAGGATTATTGATGCAGAAAATCAAAGAAAACCAGAGGAATCTTTAATTTGTAGACGAACCGTATCGAAATCGAGCAAAATGCGATAAAGCTCCAAAATGCGAATTCGAACCGTTAGAAGTTGCAGCAACTACTCAAGATCAATCCAAAAGCTGAAATAACTCCAGAAATCCAAGTGTAATAGCAAGAATGATGAAGGTTGAGCTCAAGAAATAATCACTTTTGGTGTAAAAGTGATTATCCTTCAAAGTAGAAATGGGCTTTGGTGAGGTTTTGGAAGAGAATTGAGATGAAGATGAAGATGTAGTAGAGAAATTCAGAGAGAATGTGGGAGAATTGAGAGTGAAATGGAGCAAATGGTTGAAGGTCCTTGAAAAATGAGTGAAGGTGAGTTTATATAGATTTTAGGTTTGGAGTGTGAGATGGTTTAGACTTTGGTTTTGGATTAGCTTTGGGTTTGGAACTAGGCTAGGAGTTAGTTGGACTTGACTCACCGAGTCAAGGCGGTTAACTCGGTTAGTTAGAACCAACTCGATAACAATCCCAATGTGAGTTTCAAAATCCAAAGGTTGACATGTTGGTACATTAAGTAACATGGTGCACTTGAATTAAAGTGATGCATTGGAATAAATACACTTGGGTTGAAATGAATAGTGTTGAAATATCTAGAGAAGTCTAGAATGTTCCACACACTGCTAGAATCAAGTATAACCAAAGCCCAAAGAGAGTGCATGGATGCTGTCTCAAAATGCAGCAGAAATCACAAAATCTGTCTGTGTTAACCGGTTAACAGAATTACAAAAGAATTGTGTTAACCGGTTACTCATACCAAATTTTGCCCATTTTGCTTGAAAAATGATGCTGTGGTCCTGGCTTTGATTTTCCACCTCTTGTTTTGATAAATAGGCATGGAAATCCTTATTTTAAGCTTCTTTTGATGATGAGATGGCCTCATGAGGATATGATTAATCGGGCTTGAAAAACCTGAATATCCTGCAATAAGAAACACACGAAGAAAAGTGAGAATGCGTATGCTAGCGATGCAAACGCTTATGCTTATGCAAAAGGCAAAAGAGGGAGGTCAAATTTCGGGTTACGACAACTACCCCTATTTAATCCTCTTGGACCTGAATGTACGAATTGCACCAGCTTTTCGATGATTCGAGGTAAAAGGGGATTAAATAAAAGAGTAGCTCGAGAATTTGGCCGATGGCGACAAAGGAAGAGTTGAAAGAATTTAAAGGTTGAAAAGGTGCAAAGTTGCTGAAAATCTGCTGGGAGATAAGTCAGGCAAAAAAAAGAGAGGGAGTATGATCGATGCATATGCTATGTATGCGTTTCTACATGGTGCTTGATATCATGCAATGCAAAGGCTCAAGGTAAGGCACGGTGTGAAGTGATTAGGCAGAAACCGTAGCAACACGACTTTGACATCCTTGGTCGGGGAGAGAACCTGCAGGTGAAGACAATCTCTGCTGGAGTAGACAGTTCACAAAGGACGATGATTCCGTCGGGGAAAGAAACTGAGAACATCTCAGGCTTCTAAATCACCATGACCGTCCCTGTTGGGGATGAAAGAACCAAGTCAATCCTTCCTACCGAGACTACCTCTGCGTGGGTAAAAGAGAATCCTAAATCATGTTGACTTAGCTGAGGAGAAACCACTGCCGCTGGTGACATATGGTCCTAATCATTGGAAATGATACACAACCCTTGCTGGGGGAAAGTGAACGAAGATGTCTTTGCTGGGGAACACCTTGGCCACTTGCCGGGGAGAATGATGACTCTGCCGAGGAACTGCTGAGGAGACAACAGCTTCTTCACTGAATCAAAACATTGTCGGCCAGGCGTTAGCCTTACCAATGGATATTACCGCTCACCCTGCAGGAGTTACCAGTAACACATGCAATGCATATTGCTTTCTCGATTGATTTAGCTTTTTATTGTTCTCAACGTTTTTTAGTATTATGTGATCACAAATAATTGTTTATTTTGCAAACAAAATACTGGAATGAAAACAAATTGAGATAATAAAGAATGCATTTTATTGAATGTGAAATTTTTGTACATAAGGTGTGTACAAGGATGCAAAATCCTTGATGAGGAAATTTGCAATAAAATTGAAAAACAAATGTAAATGGCAAAGGGAAATCATGCTTTGCATTGATTACAACATTGGCCACCATCCACTGTAAGTCTAGGTTCCAATGCCTTGCACCAGTTGATGATGATTGGACTGCTCTGTTACCGTCTGAGGTCTAGCCATGAGGAAAAGAGGCTCAAGTGTTCACAGTCAATGCCTTCATCCCTAATTTTTGCTTGGACATGTTTTCACATTTTTTTTTCGTCCACCGGGATGCCCATTTTTGCCTAAGTCGCCCTTTCGGGTTTTCAACTTAGCGGGCTATTATTGTTTTTTTTCATTGTCCCTAACTTTTGCATGGACATTTCTTTTTTTGGTCCATCGGGACGTCCACTTTTGCCTAGATTGCCCTTGCGGATGTCAACCTAGCGAACTCTTATCCATTTTTTTTCAGGCATAATATTTTTTGACTGCATCGGAATTCACGGGCGATGGAAACTCCTCCACATCCATTGTGGTGAGGATCAGGGCTCCGCCTGAGAAGGCCTTCTTGACAACAAAGGGTCCTTCATAGTTGGGTGTCCACTTGCCTCGTGGATCCGAGTGAACAGGTGAATATCTCTTGAGCACGAGTTCGCCTTCGCAGAACGTTTGAGGGAGAACTTTCTTGTCAAAAGCACGCTTGAGGCGTCTCTGATACAATTGACCATGACAAACGGCTGCAAGGCGCTTCTCTTCGATGAGATTCAGCTGGTCGTATCTGGATTGAACCCATTCAGCTTCATCAAGACCTGCTTCCATGATGACTCTGAGCGAAGGAATTTTGACTTTGATGGGTAGAACAACCTCCATACAATACACATGTGAGTACGGAGTTGCCCCAGTAGAAGTGCAAACTGAAGTTCTGTAGCCATGTAGTGCAAAGGGAAGCATTTCATGCCAATCCTTGTAAGTTTTGACCATTTTCTGGACAATCCTCTTGATGTTTTTGTTTGCTGCTTCAACGACGCCATTCATCTTGGGCCGATATGGTGAAGAGTTGTGGTGCTCGATCTTAAATTCTTGACACAACTCCTTCATCATGTTGTTATTCAGGTTGCTTGCATTGTCCATGATAATGCTGCTAGGAATGCCATAGCGACAGATTATCTCTTTCTTGATAAATCTAGCAACCACTTGTCGTGTAACGTTTGCATAAGAAGCAACTTCAACCCACTTGGTGAAGTAGTCGATAGCAACTAGAATAAATCGATGACCGTTGGAAGTCTTCAGCTCGATCATTCCAATTATATCTATACCCCACATGGAGAATGGCCAAGGTGAAGTCAAAACATTCAATGGAGTTAGAGGCACATGGATCTTGTCTCCGTAGATTTGGCACTTGTGACATCTTTTGGCAAAGTTGTAACAATCTACCTCCATTGTTGTCCAGTAATACCCAGCCCGAAGAATCTTCTTAGCCATAGCAGGACCTTTAGCATGTACACCCTCGCAGCCCTCATGTATGGACCTTATGATCGTGTTTGCTTCGTGTCTATCCACGCATCAGAGCAACACGGAATCATAATTCCTCTTGTATAGTATACCACCACTTAGGAAGAATTTGGCGCAAAGCCGTCTAAGAGATTTCTTGTCAGTGATGGTGATACCCTCGGGATATTCCTGTTTTTCTAGATATCTTTTAATGTCGTAGAACCAAGGCTTGTCATCAGACTCATCCTCGATTGCCAAACAGTGTGCTGGTTCGTTTAAGTGATCAATGCGGATGTGAGGAGCTTCATTCTTCCACTTGACCTTGAACATGGATGCTAGAGTGGCAAGAGCATCAGCTAGTTGATTTTCCTCTCTGGGAATATGATGAAAAGTGATCTCATCAAAGTAAGGAATCAATTTCGCTATGTGTTGTTGATACGAAACCAGCTTGGAATCCCGAGTCACAAAATTCCCTCTGACTTGACCGATGACCAAGGCAGAATCTCCATAGACCTCAAGAATCTTGATTCTAATGTCAATTGCCGCTTCAATACCGTAGATACATGCTTCGTATTCAGCCATATTGTTGGTGCATGCAAAGCATAATCTGGCAGTGAAGGGAAGGTGAAAACCTGTTGGAGAGATGAGGATAGCACCGATTCCACGACCCTTAGAATTTGAAGCACCGTCGAACACGAGCGTCCATCACGCCCCTGGTTCGGGTCCTATATCAGGATCTGGAGTCTCATAATCTCTGATAAACAGAACATCCTCATCGGGAAAGTCAAACTTGATCTGTTGATAACCCTCTATAGGTTGACGAGCAAGGTAGTCAGACAAGACGCTCCCTTTTATTGCTTTCTGGGTAACATGCTGGATATCATACTCAGTTAACAGCATTTGCCACCGAGCAATCCTTCCAGAGACAACAGGCTTTTCAAATATGTACTTTATTGGATCCATTTTGGATATCAACAAAGTAGTATGGCAAATCATGTATTGTCGTAGGCGTCGAGCAGCCCAGACCAGAGCACAACAAGTTTTCTCCAAGAGTGAGTATCTGGTCTCACAATCAGTGAACTTCTTGCTCAGATAGTATATTGCTTGTTCCTTTCTGCCAGTGTTATCATGTTGACCCAATACACATCCCATCAATTCATCGATAACGGTGGGATACATGATTAAAGGCCTACCAGGAACCAGCGGTACTAAGATCGGTGGTTCTTGCAAGTATTGTTTTATTTTGTCAAATGCTTCCTGACAATCATTATTCCATTCAACCGATTGATTTTTCCTTAGTAATTTGAACATTGGTTCACAGGTAGCCGTCAAATGAGAAATGAATCTTGAAATGTAATTGAGTCTGCCCAGAAAGCCACGGACTTCTTTTTCTGTTTTGGGAGGCGGCATGTTCTGAATTGCCCGAACCTTATCAGGATCAACTTCAATGCCCTTCCGACTTACAATAAAGCCCAACAGTTTACCAGATCGAACTCCGAAGGTGCACTTCACAGGATTCAACCGCAGTCTAAACTTCTGGAGTCTGTCAAACAGTTTCTTCAGATGAACCAAGTGATCATCCTCAGTTCTAGACTTGGCAATCATATCGTCCACGTAAACCTCAATCTCTTTATGAATCATATCATGAAAGAGGGTTGTCATGGCACGCTGGTATGTTGCCCCTGCATTCTTTAGACTGAATGGCATGACTTTGTAGCAATATGTACCCCACGGCGTGATGAAAGTAGTCTTCTTCATATCAGATGGGGACATCTTGATCTGATTATATCCTGAAAAACCGTCCATGAAGGAAAAGACAGAGAACTGCGCAGTGTTTTCTACCAAGACATCAATATGAGGAAAAGGAAAATCATCCTCCGGGCTTGCTTTGTTGAGATCTCGATAATCCACACACATTCTGACTTTGCCGTCCTTCTTAGGAACTGGGACAATGTTGGCAATCCATTCAGGATATTCGGAAGTGGCTAGGAACCCAGCAACAAGCTGCTTCTTTACCTCTTCTCTGATTTTGAGTGCCATGTCGGGTCTAGTCCTTCTGAGCTTCTGCATGACAGGAGAACATCCGGGTTTGAGTGGCAAGTGATGTTCAACGATGTTGGTATCCAACCCAGGCATATCTTGATAGGACCAGGCGAAGATATCAACATACTCTTTCAGTAACTTGACCAACTCAGAGTGTACATGCTCTGCAAGGGATGCGCCAACCTTGACTTCTCTTCTGACCTCATCAGTACCAAGATTGACAACTTCCACTGGTTCTTTGTGTAGCTGAATCTCTCTACGCTCGTGCTCAAGGAGCCTTGCCAGTTAAGCCGATAATTCACAATCTTCCTTACCATTTTCTTCGGCTTGGTTAATTGGAATCCCAGAATTACAATGGATGTTTGCCATGTTGTTATCAATGCTTTTATTAGTTCTGCATGTTTATGAATATGTTTAGAATGAGCTATTTAAAAAAGTGAAACAGAAAAGAAACTTTTGCAATTTATTTTGTGAAAAAGTAAAAATAAAGAAAGAAAATAGAGCATGATTTTGAATGCAAAAAACTTTTATTTATTGATCACATAATATTGCAAAAGCGTGAGGCCCTTTACAAGCTATCCACTCGTCTCGGGCGAGGACGAGGGAATGAAAAAGCAAAATGCATTACATGTTATATGGGAAAACCACAGGAATCACGGTAGATGTCCAATTGTTGAGCTTGAAACCTGGCGGACACTTGCGCACAAAGCTTGAAGTCTGATTGCTAGGACCAGCATCATCAGCAGCTGCCCTAGAATTCTGGATACAAGACTCGTACAAAATACTCAAAACACTCAGTCTATGCTCTTGATTCTTTCTCTGTATCTCTGTCACTTTTTCTTTTGATCTTGTGCGCTTTAAATAGCAACCTGAATTGGGCTTGGACTTGCTACAATATCTGACCTGATTTGTTATTTAAAACTGAATATTTAAAAAAGATTTTCTCCTAAAATCTTTTTAAATCTTCAACCTTTTAAATCTCCTACAAATCTGCACCAGATCTCCTATGCAGCAGAAAATATCTATCCCAAGATATTCGCATCCAATGAGACAGCTTTCTCTCCACAATTCTAGCTAACACGCAAACCCTAACAACATCATAACCTGATGTTATTAATTCTGCAGATCTAATGTCACAACATCGCCATGTGACATCAGACATCCAACTTCAGCAATTTAAATACTTAACACAGCCCAGTGTTAAGACTCAACGTTGCAACATCAGCACCTTGACATCAACATTGAACATACTTTGTTTTACCAAAATTCCAGCCAATCCAAGAACTAACAATCTCCCCCTTTGGCTAATTTTGGCTAAAACAATCTCTGTACTCTGCACCTTCAGAGACACCTTCAGAGACTTCAGTAGTGGAAAAACTTCAATCAATGATTTTGAAACTTCAAGCAGCAACATCTTTAATAAAGACTTCACAAAACTCTGCTGCAGCGACAAAACAACTACATTCTTCAAACATTCGAGCAGCTGCACATATTTCATTATTAGCAGCAATTAACACTCCCCCTCAATGCAACAACCAGCATAGCAGCTGTTCAGCAATTACTCCCCCTTAATTTCTGCACTTCTGAACTATAACATCAGCAATCAGCTGCATATTTCTTGACTTCATTACTTAGCAGCAACAATCAACTCTTGGCACTGACCTTTGTACTCTTTGATACTCTAGGCTCTCTTGGCAACTTCTCCCCCTTTTTAGCCACAATTAGGCAATCTTCAAGCAGAAGCCCTATTAACTACAGTTAGTACACCCTAGCTCTCATTGTTAGCCTCACAGTTAGCAACCAGGCAAAACAAATCATAGAAAGAAAAATATAACCAGGTGCATATTCAGCACAATATTCAAATTACATAACCGACACAGCAAGTGCAAAAACAAACAAAAAAAACTAAACTATTATCTAACAGCAGATGGAAGTTAGTCCTCATTCGAGCTGGTACCATCAGCATCTTCATCTGACCCAGAATCCACAGTATCGCCATTCCCATTATCTTCCCCCTGTTGCAAGTCTTTGATCATTTGCTCAATCTTCATTTTCCTGACAGTGCTGGTACTGATAACCATATCCAGATCCTTGCAGGTTGCCTTTAATTCTTCAATCAACTCAGATTTTTTACTGACCTTCTTAACCCCAGAACTTGATGTTGTAACAATGTCTGGAACATGACTCCCAGCAAACAGTTTGGGATGCAAAGATAAAGCTGACTTCCTCTTACATGCTGCCTCTGTACTGGTTAAGATTCTAGGATGTTGATCTAAGATCATTCCACAGATACGGGAAGGGAATGATATAGGCATTTTGACAGCATAGGTGGCTCCATGCTTCACTACTTGATCAAATATATAGCTTCCATAGTTGAACTTGACCTTTTTCCCCACAGCATAGATGAACCTTCCTAATCCCACAGTTATGGTGGTTTTGTGATTAGTAGGTACCCAGTTAGCAACACCAATTCTGTGCAAAATAGCATACTTGATACTGAGTTTGCTAGCTGTCAATTTATTTTTCAGTGGCCACACCTTAACTTGAGTGGCAGTGATTTCTCTACACATTTCATTATCAGTCGCTTCCAGCTCACATCCCTCTTGTTCATCTCTCCCCAGATATTTATTGATGGTGCTAGGAGAGAAGTTAATACACTGCCCCCTAACAAACACCTTCATGTAGTTCACACTTCTATTGTCAGAAATGTCTATGGGGATGTTGACAACAAATTCCTTAACAAGTCCACTATAGCACTTAGAGAATCTGGTCACAGTCTTCAGCAGTCCAGCAACATGAATGAGGTCCATAATTTCTTTCATCTCCAAGACATCCTTTCCAAGCTCCCTTTCCAGAGCTAATCTCCTTTGGCATACAAACTTCCACAAGGGAGCACTGCTCGCATAATGAAAGGATATGTTGTCCACTGGCACTTCAGGGACCTTATTAGAGATTCTTTTTAAAATGGTCTTTCTGACTGGAGTGATGTCATGAACATCATCTTCAACATCATAGTCAGACTCAGAATGCACCACATCCTTCCTCTTTCTAGGATTTACTTCCACTTTGCTCCAGGCTTTTGCTGGTCCAACAGCAATATTTTTTCTCTTATCATCAGAAGACTTATTTGGGGACGATTCAGCCTGCTTTTCTTTCCTTGTCCTTAGTCTCTTAGCCAGACTAGGCACTGCTCTTCCAATGACTTCATCATCAGATAAGTCATCAACATTAATCACATCAGTACTCTTTTCTCCTCCAGGAGTAGTCTCAGCATCACTACTAGGCGATGTTCTGACATCCCCTTCAACATCCCCTTCACCATGAATATCATCTTCTCCACTACTTACTTCAGTATCAACTTCAACTTCCTTCTCAGCATCTTCGATTATGGAGACAGCTAATCTGTGAAGATTTGTATCAGTAGATTGCATGTCACACTGATCAGCAGCCATCTGTCTCAGGGGTCTAGATATACCCTTAATAGGAAGTCCTTTCTCAAAGATTTTATCAACGATCTGCCCCATGCTCTTATCAACATCTACCCTTTCAACCACAGTTTGAGACGAGGATGACCTAGGTGTTGATTTATCACTAAATAGGATACTCGTAACAAGCTTCTTTGTTTTAGTGTCTTTAAAGGTAGTTGCGGCCCTTTTAGGAGCAAGTTTAGAGGGTCTAGGTTTACCTGACTCTGGGAGCATTACCGAGATGGGTTGTATATTCAGAGCTTCGTCTTCAGAGTACTCATCTGTAGAAACCCTAGCTTTATTCTGCAATGAACTTTTTGATGGAGAAGATGTCTGTTTTGACATGGTTCCTTTGAGACAATATAGGTTGAGACGATTCTTCTTGTTGAAAGAGACGAACAGACGAGAGATATGAGTTTTGACGGATTGTGATTTTGCTATAATAGGAAATGAGGGTCTGAGGTAAGGCGCCAGATTTTGTGTAATTTTTAAAGACCAATCAATGAGTTTCTCCCCCCAAATAAGCTTTCCTTTTACAATTTTGAGGGATTCAACTTAAGCGTACTTAACTCTAACAGCCTTTCACACCTGATATCACAACCTAATGTTAAAACATCAGTCTTAACATCGATAGATGGGCTGACTTCTATAGGTATCCACAGATAACAATTATCTCTGGACCTGACTCCTTTCATGATCACTTCATCCTTTTCGTTAGTCACCAGACACTCATCCTTGGAATAGCTGACTTTGTAACCTTCATCACATAACTGACTTATGCTAATCAGATTAGCCTTCAAACCTTGGACAAGGATCACACTATCAAGAGTAAGACCATCAAGATTCTTCACTCTTCCACTTCCTTCTACTACTCCTTTTTCTCCATTGCCAAACACAACCTTGTTTGCACGGCAAGGATTGAACTCCACCAACTGCTCCTTTGATCCAGTCATGTGCATTGAACATCCACTGTCAAAGTACCATGCATCCATAGCAAAATGTCCATCTGAGGTATGAGCCAATAGACACGTGACCTGAGCTTTAGGAATCCATTGTTTAGCAACTTTGGATCTGACCTCCTTCTGTCTGGGTTGAGGAGTAGAATTTGGATAACCATAAAGCTTGAAGCACGAGGACTGCATATGTCCACAACTGCCACAATAGAAGCATCTTACTCTGTCATCTCTAAATTGTTTATGTCTTCTACTATTATGATGATAGTGCTGTGGCTGCCACCCATAATGTTGTCTCATTCTTCCATATTTTGATTGTCGTCTTCTGTACTGAGGATGCTGTCTTCTAGGCTGTCTCCTATGGTGATGAGGCTTCCTTCTTCCATAGTGATGAGGCACAACATTGTTGTATCCATATCCATACCAGTTTTCCTGATGTTGAAACATCTGACGAGACATGTTCTGTTTGAACCTTGCAGCTTGCATGCTCTTGTGATATTGGGGAGGCATATACTGACTAGCTCCTCGACGCTGCATCTTCCTCTGATGGGGACCATTCTTTTTCTCAATATTCTGAGGCTGAACATCCTTCTTAGGAGTAGAATCCTGTCTCTTTGTTTGAGACATTGGTTGGGACACCTCCTCCTTTGCTCCTGAAGTGCTTGCCACATATCCTATACCAGACTTATCACCAACAACCTTTTCTGTCTGAAGGATCTTATCAAGTGTGTCTGCCCCACAGCTCAGCATCCTAACAGACTTGGTCATCTGATCAAGGTGAGCTTTAACTAGTACAACTTCATTTTCCAGATCAGCTTTTTCATTCTCAAGCTGAGCAATCTGTTGCTTGTGGCACTTGTTTTCTTGACAAATCTCAACACTTTTTAAACACAACTCTTGATAAGTAGATGCCAACTCCTCATACGTGATTTCTCCATCACTAGAATCATCATCAGAAACAACAGTTCCTGTTAAAGCTCTAACATGCTTTGCTGACTCACCTTCACTTTCACTATCAGAGTCAGACCAGGAAACTGTCATGCCCTTCTTCTGCTTTTTCAAGAAGGTGGAACACTCTTTCTTGACATGTCCATACCCTTCACACTCAAAGCACTGAACTCCTTTATCTTGGGCAGTTTTCTCTTCATCCTTCTCTTTTGACTTGCTGATGTCAGACGATATGTTCTTGACATTAGGCCTGGAGTTATTGTTCATCCTCTTGAACACTTTTTTGAACTGTCTTCCCAACATAACTATGGCCTGAGATAGATCCTCCTGGGATTCTGAACTCTTTCCTTTTTCTTCTTGATCATTTGACACCAAGGCTATACTCTTAGGCTTCTTTTCTGGTTCTTCCTCATTCAACCCAAGCTCAAAATTTTGAAGAGATCCAATGAGCTCATCAACTCTCATCTTGCTGATGTCTTGTGATTCTTCAATGGCAGTTACCTTCATCTTATACTTCTTAGGAAGGGATATAAGAATCTTCCTTACAAGCTTTTCATCTGACATCTTTTCACCAAGAGCACTGGGTGCATTAACCAGCTCAAGAACACTCATGTGGAAGTCCTGAATAGTCTCATCTTCCTTCATCTTCAAGCTTTCAAATTTTGATGTTAGAATCTGAAGTCTTGACATTTTAACTCTAGATGTACCTTCATGAGTGGCCTTCAAAATATCCCACGCTTCCTTAGCAACTTCACAGGTATTGATAAACCTGAAAATATTCTTATCCACTCCATTGAAAATTGCATTTAGAGCTTTGGAATTTCCAAGGGCAAGCTCATCTTCTTCCTTGGTCCATTCTTCTTCAGGCTTTGGCTTTGAGGTGCCTTCTTTATCTTTGCCAGCATCATCTTTCTCACACATAACATGTGCTTTCCACTCTTTAATAATAGCCTTCCATGCCCTGCTATCCAAGGATTTTAAGAAAGTAGTCATCCTTGGCTTCCAATAGTCATAATTGGATCCATCCAAAATAGGGGGTCTGTTGATGAATCCTCCAACTTCTTTGTCCATCTTTACACCAGAAAGTAACTTCCCTAGATCTCACCCAGAGACAGACAGGATGCCTGCTTTGATACCAATTGAAATTCTGGTATCAGATGTGTGATGTTAAGGTATGATGTCACAACAACACACTCTGCACAATGGACAGAATTAACAGCAAAATAACACGCCAAATTGTTCACCCAGTTCGGTCTAACTACCTACGTCTAGGGGCTACCAAGCCAGGGATGAATTTCACTACTTGTAGAATTAATTTACAGACTCAACAACCCAGTTGACAATCTCCTAAACTTAATTCCTACTAGTGCATTTCTACCTAAGAAACCACTTAGATATGAGAACACTACTCAATCCCTAAAACAATACTCAAGGAACAACCTCTTTGAGCAACCTTGATTCTACTTCACAGCTTTGATCAAGTAATAACTCTCTATTGCTTCACAGCTTCTAAGAGAGGACAAAATACGACTCAGCAATTCACCCTAGAATTCTGGATACAAGACTCGTACAAAATACTCAAGACACTCAGTCTATGCTCTTGATTCTTTCTCTGTATCTCTGTCACTTTTTCTTTTGATCTTGTGCGCTTTAAATAGCAACCTGAATTGGGCTTGGACTTGCTACAATATCTGACCTGATTTGTTATTTAAAACTGAATATTTAAAACAGATTTTCTCCTAAAATCTATTTAAATCTTCAACCTTTTAAATCTCCTACAAATCTGCACCAGATCTCCTATGCAGCAGAAAATATCTATCCCAAGATATTCGCATCCAATGAGATAGCTTGCTCTCCACAATTCCAGCTAACACGCAAACCCTAACAACATCACAACCTGATGTTATTAATTCTGCAGATCTAATGTCACAACATCGCCATGTGACATCAGACATCCAACTTCAGCAATTTAAATACTTAACACAGCCCAGTGTTAAGACTCAATGTTGCAACATCAGCACCTTGACATCAACATTGAACATACTTTGTTTTACCAAAATTCCAGCCAATCCAAGAACTAACAGTCTTAAAAAAACAAAACCACTTTTAATAACTAAGTAGTGGAATCACAATTTTCAACTTAATTGTCATAACATCTTTTGTTCAACTAAAAACAACTTCAACACAACTAGCACTCAATGACATCGACTTATAATTCAACAACTGAAATTTAACAACTATAAAACAACGATCGTTCATCCCCCCGAGTGTTACGTATCAGAGCAAGACCCTCTTGACTTGCAATAAAGCAACATAAGGACTCCAAAAACTATTATGAACTGCCACTGCTATTCTTGAGTACCTGCCCATTTCCCATGGTAGGGGAAATATCAGCAGAAGGGGTGAGATATCTAATAATACAATAAGATGTATGATAAATAATACATTAGAATTTAGACCATATAAAATTACCACTTTACAGCTTATAACAACAATTATCACATCCAGTCATCAACTTAACATAACAACTTTCAAACCACAAATATAACAACAAAACCCTTAACAGGTTATAACAACATTTTTATAGCTTTCAGACAGTACCTGTCACAACAAGTCAACAATATACTAACAACAAATATATAATCACAACAACTCAAAATGCTACATGAAATGCGACTCATATGCACATGCATGTGGTACCATTGGAGCAGAACTCCCAACTTAAAAATTTGCCAATTAATATTGACGTCAACAAGGCATAAGCCTTCCGCTTAATATTTTTGCCAATCCAGACCCGCTTAATATTTTGCCAATCCAGGCCAGCTTAATATGTTATGCCATGTGACCCAACATGAACATCATAATAACAACACTGATAATTACATCTATCATCACAACAACAAATCAGCATTGGCCATAGGCCTACAACTTAAATTCTTGCCAATAATTAGAGGCAATTCAACATGTTCCACAGCTTTATACTTCTCAACAACCAGGATCACAGCAACTAGAATTTATAATGCACCCACTAAAAGGTACTAAAATCAATCATTTCATTATCCGGTAATTTTCGACTGAAAATCAGTTAATTAATTCCATTATCAATTTATCTGCCAGCACTACGAAATTATATAACAACAATAATTCAACATCGACAAAAATATACAACAACGATCCGTAATTGTTTCGGACAATTCTACTAAGATCGGTTACTTAACTACTAGCTACAAATACTAATATTTTCTACTCTACTAAAGTACTTATTATGCCTATGATAAATTAATACTACACTATTAATGTCGGTTTTGCCATATAATACTAGCTCTGCCACATAACTAACCTGCTACTAAATTAATCCTACTATCCTTCTTTAAAGAGCTACCATTATTATGACTCTGTTATATATATATATATATATATATATTCAGTATGCCACTTATTATAATCACCTCTGTTACTTACCCATACATATTCTGCAAATTTGGTACTTGTCTCAGCTCTATATTTTTACTCTGCCAAATTAATGCACACTGCTAATTATATTGTTCATTCCATTGCTTCATCTCTGCTGCTACTTTAATTATACTGCTATTTAATTATAGGTAGAAGACTGCTCTGCTAAACTCTACCATTTCCACTTCTTACTAGCTTCTTATCATTCCCCTGTTAAATTCGGGTCAGCAACAACTTACCAAAATATACTACTAAATCCTACAGCACGGTTACTTAATTATCCTCCTATTAATTAGTCATAGTACTATTATCAGTTCCTTATAGCCTCCACTGGTTTGTATTACTACTGCTACTTATACTGATGTTCAACTTAATTATGTTTCTTACGAATTCATCGTAACCCAACTATTAATTATTTACTCATTTCAATTATGGCTCTGTACTAAACTAAAGTATATCAGTAATCACGCCAGGCTACACATACCAAAGGACCACGAAACAAAATCTCCAAACTTCCTCACAGCCCAAAATTTGCCCGCGTGACGCTCGTCACGAGAGTGTGACGGTCTTGATGTTGTTTGTGGGTGTGACGGTCGTCATGCCCTTATTACGGTCGTCATGCATACCAATTATGCGTATGCACTAGACTTTGTTCGTCGCATGCTTGTTTCTTTCCAGTTTTCTTAATTCTACTGATTCTTCCTTCGACTCAGTTCCAGATCAAGCCCCAACCATCACGGTGTAACAACAACGTAGGAATTATATACGAACAGCACAATCAAATTTTATACGACCAATTTAATAACATCAACCAAATTCCGAAATCAAGCATAACAATCAAACATGGACAGAAGCAATTCTACACAAATCCAATCCCACATACTATTTATCATAAACCCAATTATAGAGTCAGAACCCCACCCTTACCTTGGATTGAAGGCCGCTCTATTTTTCCGATTGGATTCTCGCTCTTGCCGTTTCTACGTGTTCTCCATCAACCCTTATGCCTCTTCTCTCCAACTTCTCTTTTTCTTTCTCAACTTGTTTGTACGTGAAAATTGCTCTGTTTTTGGTTAACCTCTCACTAAATTCACACTTACTTATTGTTCCTTCTTTTTCTCTCCCACTGCTGACCCATTAGTCCTTTATTTTCTCACCCTAACAATTTGACTAATACGTAGTCTTCCTTACTTTTCTCCCTTCCATCCAATTCATAATAATATTGGGAATAATAATAATAATAATAATTACTATAATAATTCCCATCGGGCCTAAATTCTACACCCCTACTCTTACTACTAGCCACTTAAATAAGCCCATAAATATTTTATAATCTTAATATAATAACAACATATTGTTTCTACAAATTAAATCAACTTAATCAAATTAATTCGGCTAAAACAAACTTAGCAACTCAACACAACACAATTCCGATAACCAACACAAATCAACACCAAATATACAAATATATTTAATTAAATAATTAATTAAATAACCGGGCGTTACAGACAACACCTTTTAGCTTCACATCTTAGGAGGAACTACGATCGCTCTGATTTCCCTGTTTTGGTAAACGGGAATATATAGGCATAAGATTGAAAGAAAAATCTTAGCGAGCACACTAATCCAAAAACCTAAAGTCCCCTATCTCCACCCAATCTGACAAATTCCCCATGAATAGTCCCAGTTTTCCACCTTAATAAAGTAAGAAGAAAGAAAGGCCCCATTACCATATAGCATCCGTAACCTAACAGACCGCTGTTTAAACTCAGTATGCAAGCAGGGTTAATTGGAGACATCTATTTCCCTTCCTTAGTCAGCTCACAATAGGATAAAAAATGAATCGACCTGTAGTAAACCCCAAAGAGCGACAACGCTTAAGAACCGCGTCCAAAATCATTCGCTACAAATATCTTTCAGCCTCAATCTTGGGCTTTGTACAAGACACCATATAAAATATCCCTAAGCAGAGTCAATCCTCTTTTTAGCCTCAATCTTGTGCTTTGTACAAGACAAATCATACTCTCTAGCTGAGTCAGTCAACTTCTTCTAGCCTCAATCTTGGGCTTTGTACAAGACAGATAAAACCTCTCATCAGTAGAGTCAGTTTCCCCTTTAAGCCTCAATCTTAGGCTTTGTACAAAACACATACAAATATTCCCCAGTGGAATAAAAAAAATCCCTTTTAGCCTCAATCTTGGGCTTTGTACAAGACATACAAAATATTTCCCCGGAAAAGTCAACTTTCAGCCTCCTCTTAGGCTTTGTATAACGATGTCCCCAAAAGAGTCAATTCTCTTTTAGCCTCAATCTTGGGCTTTGTACAAGACAGATAAACACTCTCTTGTTGAGTCAGTCTTTTCCAGCCTCCTCTTAGGCTTTGACCTCCTCAGTAGAGTCAATCAATCTCTTAGCTTCAACCTTAGACTTTGATCAAGGCACACAATAAAATCAACATCCCCTCAGAGAAAATCAAAAGCCTCTCTGTAGGAGGACATTTCTCTGTATATCACACATTCAAAACAAACCTTAATCCCAGATAATTGTTGTAAGTGGCACACTTGTTGATTCAAATATCCAAGCCGTAGTCCATCTCTTATCCTAGTAAACTCCCTCTTTCATCTAATTGCTGTAAGTGGCAAGCCTCTGGATTATTTACATCCACGTCACTATCCCTCTCTTAGAATGTAAAATTCCTAAGGAAAAATGGCATTGCTCAACACTGAGTTAAAGTTTCCTCCTTCAGGACTAGGGGTTTTCATTGGTTCGGGCAAATCCGAACCAAACCAAACCATTGTGTTTGGTTCAGGCATTTTTTTAGTTCGGGCAAAAACCGAACCAAACCAATGAAACCCAATGTTAATTGGTTCGGGCAACAGATTTCCAAAATTCTACCCGCGAGCCCGTCTACCCGAACCAATAATAATTAATTAGTATAATATATATCATCATTATCATGGAAACTAGAATGAGATATTCAACTTCAAGAAGAAAAAAATGAAACGTCATTTGTGATATGCACAACCAATATGGAGAAACAATAAAATTAAGAATTTTATATTATTTTGGAAAATTAGTTGATATAAGTTAATATTTTTTAAAAATATTTTTTCACATTTGTTTTTAATGTACCCGATCAATCCAACCCAAACTAACCCGTTGTTTATTGGTTTGGTTCGGTTTGGGCTTTCTCACAAAATTGTGTAAATCCAATCCAAACCAATCCATATATTTTTGATCGGTTTGAGTATTGGATTCTCCCAAAATCGAACCAAACCGGCCCGCGAACACCCCTATTCAGGACAAATCCCCTATAGAGGAAATTATGGCATTGCTGGATTCACATATCCCAGTTAAAGTAATTCTCCTTTATAAATAATTATCCAACAACTGTGATAAACAGACGAGATATCTTCTTTAGAGATGACAAATTCTCTCTCAGTAAAACCTTTAGCTTCAATCTTGGGCTTTGAAAAAGACACAAATACCCTTTTTAGCTTCAATCTTGTGCTTTGAACAAGACACCAAAACATCATCTTTTCCTCCCATAGAATAGGAGGAACTACAATTGCTCTGATTTCCCTGTTTATCTTTAACGGGAATACGTAGGAATAAGATTGTGAAATCTTAGCGAGCATAACAATCAAAACTTTAGGTCCAGTACCTTCACACCAATCAAAACGGAGGTCCAGTACCTTACCAAAACCATCAAAAAACTCTCTCTCTCAAAAAACCTCCCAAAGGAGAAACTTCCCCAACCCACAACAGACAAACACCAGTAAGTAGAAAGCAGTAAGGATAATTGCAAACGATCTGTGGATAACCATATATAGGATGGGTAATTGACAACTCCCCATTGTATAACCTGACCCCGAACTCCCCAATCTCTTTAAGCATTTGTTCAGTTAAACATTTGCGTGCAAGGTTAGTTTTAGATAACTTCCCTTTCCTTTCCAACTTCATAGGATAAATAAGAAATCAGAAAGTAGCACCCCACTCCTACCATTACGGTGAGGAGAAACCCATGATGATAAGGTGGTCGCGTCACCGACAAAAATCCCACGCTACAGAAAAATGGCGACTCTGCTGGGGATATTTTATAGATTGATCTTTAGGGCATTCATCGCCATTTTCCCAACAGTAAAATGGCGACTCTGCTGGGGAGTCATTTCATCCGTCTAGGACTAGGATTAGAATTCCTAAGAGGTTTAGGTTGTTAGCAATCATACTATATATATATATATATATATATATATATATATTACTTTTCCTACTTGATATCCGTGTTTAATTTTCTGTTAATGGGAATGCGATTGATACGCATGTGGAAAATTTGAGAGAATCCTAAGATAAGTGATGGCATAGACGGGTGGACTTACAGGGAGTGATTCCCGAATAAACGATCCTGGTAGACCATCAAATCAGGTGAGGGCCCGTGTGGATACTATGTTGAACGACAATCGTCGTGAAAATAGACGCTATACCAGTGCGGCACCCGTGACCTTGAGGATTTAGTAGACATTAGCCATGTGGCCATTTGGTAGTGCGGTAACTATCAGAAATAGTTGATACGCGATGCTACACTCAAATGAGATTACCCTAGGATGCTACAGCTCACTCGGGTGAACCAGCTTGCTGTTGATATCTCTAGGGGGTCAATGATTTTGGGAACCTTTAACCCGTTCTACAGGTACAAAATTGACCAAAATACAACCTTTGGGGATGGGTAGAGCCATGACTCCATGCTCGTGACGTTGAACCCTTGAACCCGTGTTTTTTCAATGTTTTTGTGTGTTGCATTCATGCATTCATTTAAAAAACTCTTAAACAAAGAAAAAACTCTTCTCTTTTCTCCTCTCTTCTTTTTCAAAATAAACTAAAACAATAATTGCAAATATCAGAGAGAAATATTGCGTTATGGATTTCAGTAGAAGAAAGACGCCCAAGTACACCTTCAAGGCTCCAAAACTAGAGGATTTAAGAAGGATGGCAAAGATGATTACCAACCCTGATGCTTTCAGAGCTAAGTATGAAGGGCTGCTGTCTCTGTTAAGGTCCACATAGTTAAGGGAATCCTATCTACGTTTAAAGATGGCTGGAAATCTACCTGAGTGAATCGCACACTCAAAGATACAACAGAGTCGCCACCGAACTTTATTTAGTCCCAAAGGACAGGGAAAATATCGATAAAACCCAAGGGGAAGAGAAACGGGAACGGGGGGTCGGTTATGCGAAAGGAAGGTATTAGCACCTAACACATCCGTCGTACTCGACAGGAACCATTTCGCTTGCTTCTAGGCTTGGATGGGTTATCTATCTAAAGGCTTCTAGCTAAAATGAGGGAGAGAGAGAGAGAAAGGGGAAAAGAAAAAAGAAAGAAAGAAGGTGCTCGCGGAGGAACAAAGTCCTCGTGCCTACGTACCCTCATAGTGCAATGAGGAAGTCAGAGCGTCGTAGTTCAGAGGAACCAGGGGACGGAAAAGAAGGAAGAAAAGGAGGAAGACGAAAGAAAGGTGGAAGTGTGCTCGCCGAGATCATTGCGATCTCAAGCCTACGTATCATACATTCAAAAGAATGCAGAATCAGAGCTTCCGTAGTTCGGGGAACTGAACGGAAAAGGAAAAGGAAAGGAAAGTGGTGTCAAAACCAAGAGCAAAATAAAGAAGGAAATTCCACCGAGGATTCCAAAGAAATGGTGTCAAAACCAATAAAAGAGTGAAAGAAAAACTCTACTGGGAAAGACCCCGCAGAAAGAGCGTTTGCACAAAGGAATAGGAAAATGATGGTGTCAAAACTAAGAATGAAAGAAACTCCGCTGGGGATAGCAAAGAGAATTGGTGTCGAAACCAAGAACAAGAGCAAGGGGAATAGAAAGGACTCCGCTGGGGATCCAAATAAAGGGATGGTGTCAAAACCAAGAGAAAAAGGAGACTCGGTATATTAACTGGCTGGCAGTGGTTAACCGAAGAAAGAGAGTAGAACCCTGGCGGGGAAAAGAATGTGGTGTCAACAGATGGAATGTGTTAAACCAAGAGAGAGAGTGTTGAACTGAGAGAAGGTGTTTGACTCCGAAGGGGCCTCGGTATGTTAACTGATAAACAGTGGTTAATCGAGGAAAGAAAGGACTGCAACTCCATGGAGATAGAGAAGCATTGGTTTTAACAGAGAAAACTGTGATTAACCAAAGAACGGGTGTAGGACCGAGCGAAGGTCGTGACCCAAAGGACGGGTGTAGGACTGAGCAAAGGTCGTGACCCCAAAAGGTTCGGTAAACTGACTGAACAAATAGTACTCAACCGAAGAAAGGGTATTTGAACCAAAGAAAGGTTACTAGCCCAAAGATACAAGTATTCGAACCAAGAAGAGGTTACCAACTGCGGGGGATTCGGTGTTTACAGACGGACTGTGATCAACCGAAGAGAAAAGCGAGTGATTAACCAAGAGAAGGTGATTAACTCGAAAGGGTTCAGTATTTTAACAGACGGACTGTGGTTAACTGAAGAGACGGGTGATTAACAGACAGACTGTGATTAACTTAAGAAGATTGCAAGCATTGGTGTTTTAAATGACAGGCAGTGGTTAACCAATAAAAAGGGAGGAGAACCAAGAGAGGATTGCGAACTCCTGGGGAAGAATGGTCGTAGCAGGAAAACTGTGTTAGGCCAAAGAAAGAGAATTGAGACTCTTCAGGGGAATCAAGAGCAGTGACTGATTACAAGAGGAAAGGAGTGATGGAACAAAGAGAGATTGCTAGCGCAAGAATAATGATCTCAACCAAGAAGGATGGTGATTGATCAAAAGGAGAGATTGAAAGAGATAGGAGTGATCAAGGATCGAAAAGGATCGCAAAGAGAGAAGAGTGATCAAGGATCGACTCGATAGGGGAATGAGAAACACTATAGCTGGAGGATAGAGGTGACTATTCTCGAGGAGAGGATAAGACACCCTTACCAAAGAAATATCCAGAATGAGGTTGGAAAGACTCCATCCTCATTCCTTCTCTAGCACCCAAAATATAGTGCGGAAAGTGAAACGGACAGCACAACCGCTCGCATGTTGAACAGTGCTCCTGCGTAGGGAAATAGACTGCATAACAGCGTCAATTTGTACAGTGCTCCGATGCAAGGCGCAGCGCGAAACTCCACCTCCACGGGGGGGGGGGGGGGGGGGGGGGCGGGAGAGAAAGCTTTAAAGGAGGCCTAAAGAGAGGAAAAGGAAAGATCGACTAATCGAAACAAAGTTTCGATCAATTAATCAAGGGATAAACATGCTAACAACTTTCCAAATAGAATGAAAAGTCATTAAAGCAAAAAGGAGTGAATTATTAATTATACAAGATTAAGCTTATCCATGGAAAATAAACTTAATGTAAACTGAAATGAAAAGTGCAAAACAGTGCCAAATGATCATCAAAGTGTCACACAAAATCATGTATCATGTGAACAAATATAGTGCAAGAATGATTATGTTCATACAATGCTAAGAACATGGAGCAAATGAATAATCAAAAACGTGCATCAAAAGTTAGTAAACATGCTTCAACCAGAAGTGAAATGTCATTAAAAACATCCATAAAATCAAGCATAATGATCAATGGAAATTAAGATGGAGAAAGCATGGCAAACACACTTGAAAATGCAAGAAAATGGCAATTCTGTTCAGTGTTAACCGGTTACTCACCATGCGTTAACCGGTTACTTGCTTGAAAATTGGCGTTTTTGGTGAAAATTGAACTGAGTAACCGGTTAATCACCATGTGTTAATCGGTTAACAATGATCAGTTGTGAAAAAAAAAACAGAAAAAACAGCTTTTCAAAAGTAGTTTTCAACATATAATCACTTATGCAAACTACCACATGCTTGGAACTGAGATTGTGCACGAAAATTGAACTTGAAAACAACAAATAAACAGAGGTAGAGTCCACTAATTCAATTGAATCATGGATCAAACAAATGCAAAACCAAATCACACACAACAATTATCGACTACATTGCGAGCGATACGAAAATGCGCGAAACGGTAAAATTAGTTAGATCTACCAACCTACAAGCCGGAGATTTGGCTTGGTAAATGTTGCAAAGGATTATTGATGCAGAAAATCAAAGAAAACCAGAGGAATCTTTAATTTTTAGACGAACCGTATCGAAATCGAGCAAAATGCGATAAAGCTCCAAAATGCGAATTCGAACCGTTAGAAGTTGCAGCAACTACTCAAGATCAATCCAAAAGCTGAAATAACTCCAGAAATCCAAGTGTAATAGCAAGAATGATGAAGGTTGAGCTCAAGAAATAATCACTTTTGGTGTAAAAGTGATTATCCTTCAAAGTAGAAATGGGCTTTGGTGAGGTTTTGGAAGAGAATTGAGATGAAGATGAAGATGTAGTAGAGAAATTCAGAGAGAATGTGGGAGAATTGAGAGTGAAATGGAGCAAATGGTTGAAGGTCCTTGAAAAATGAGTGAAGGTGAGTTTATATAGATTTTAGGTTTGGAGTGTGAGATGGTTTAGAATTTGGTTTTGGATTAGCTTTGGGTTTGGAACTAGGCTAGGAGTTAGTTGGACTTGACTCACCGAGTTAAGGCGGTTAACTCGGTTAGTTAGAACCAACTCGGTAACAATCCCAATGTGAGTTTCAAAATCCAAAGGTTGACATGTTGGTACATTAAGTAACATGGTGCACTTGAATTAAAGTGATGCATTGGAATAAATACACTTGGGTTGAAATGAATAGTGTTGAAATATCTAGAGAAGTCTAGAATGTTCCACACACTGCTAGAATCAAGTATAACCAAAGCCCAAAGAGAGTGCATGGATGCTGTCTCAAAATGCAGCAGAAATCACAAAATCTGTCTGTGTTAACCGGTTAACAGAATTACAAAGGAATTGTGTTAACCGGTTACTGATACCAAATTTTGCCCATTTTGCTTGAAAAATGATGCTGTGGTCCTGGCTTCGATTTTCCACCTCTTGTTTTGATAAATAGGCATGGAAATCCTTATTTTAAGCTTTTTTTGATGATGAGATGGCCTCATGAGGATATGATTAATCGGGCTTGAAAAACCTGAATATCCTGCAATAAGAAACACACGAAGAAAAGTGAGAATGCGTATGCTAGCGATGCAAACGCTTATGCTTATGCAAAAGGCAAAAGAGGGAGGTCAAATTTCGGGTTACGACAGCTGCCCCTATTTAATCCTCTTGGACCTGAATGTACGAATTGCGCCAGCTTTTCGATGATTCGAGGTAAAAGGGGATTAAATAAAAGAGTAGCTCGAGAATTTGGCCGATGGCGACAAAGGAAGAGTTGAAAGAATTTAAAGGTTGAAAAGGTGCAAAATTGCTAAAAATCTGCTGGGAGATAAGTCAGCCAAAAAAAAGAGAGGGAGTATGATCGATGCATATGCTATGTATGCGTTTCTACATGATGCTTGATATCATGCAATGCAAAGGCTCAAGGTAAGGCACGGTGTGAAGTGATTAGGCAGAAACCGTAGCAACACGACTTTGACATCCTTGGTCGGGGAGAGAACCTGCAGGTGAAGACAATCTCTGCTGGAGTAGACAGTTCACAAAGGACGATGATTCCGCCGGGGAAAGAAACTGAGAACACCTCAGGCTTCTAGATCACCATGACCGTCCCTGTTGGGGATGAAAGAACCAAGTCAATCCTTCCTACCGAGACTACCTCTGCGTGGGTAAAAGAGAATCCTAAATCATGTTGACTCAGCTGAGGAAAAACCACTGCCGCTGGTGACATATGGTCCTAATCATTGGAAATGATACACAACCCTTGCTGGGGGAAAGTGAACGAAGATGTCTTTGCTGGGGAACACCTTGGCCACTTGCCGGGGAGAATGATGACTCTGCCGAGGAACTGCTGAGGAGACAACAACTTCTTCACTGAATCAAAACATTGTCGGCCAGGCGTTAGGCTTACCAATGGATATTACCGCTCACCCTGCAGGAGTTACCAGTAACACATGCAATGCATATTGCTTTCTCGATTGATTTAGCTTTTTATTGTTCTCAACGTTTTTTAGTATTATGTGATCACAAATAATTGTTTATTTTGCAAACAAAATACTGGAATGAAAACAAATTGAGATAATAAAGAATGCATTTTATTGAATGTGAAATTTTTGTACATAAGGTGTGTACAAGGATGCAAAATCCTTGATGAGGAAATTTGCAATAAAATTGAAAAACAAATGTAATTGGCAAAGGGAAATCATGCTTTGCATTGATTACAACATTGGCCACCATCCACTGTAAGTCTAGGTTCCAATGCCTTGCACCAGTTGATGATGATTGAACTGCTCTGTTACCGTCTGAGGTCTAGCCATGAGGAAAAGAGGCTCAAGTGTTCACAGTCAATGCCTTCATCCCTAATTTTTGCTTGGACATGTTTTCACATTTTTTTTTCGTCCACCGGGATGCCCATTTTTGCCTAAGTCGCCCTTTCGGGTTTTCAACTTAGCGGGCTATTATTGTTTTTTTTCATTGTCCCTAACTTTTGCATGGACATTTCTTTTTTTGGTCCATCGGGACGTCCACTTTTGCCTAGATTGCCCTTGCGGATGTCAACCTAGCGAACTCTTATCCATTTTTTTTCAGGCATAATATTTTTTGACTGCATCGGAATTCACGGGCGATGGAAACTCCTCCACATCCATTGTAGTGAGGATCAGGGCTCCGCCTGAGAAGGCCTTCTTGACAACAAAGGGTCCTTCATAGTTGGGAGTCCACTTGCCTCGTGGATCCGAGTGAACAGGTGAATATCTCTTGAGCACGAGTTCGCCTTCGCAGAACGTTCGAGGGAGAACTTTCTTGTCAAAAGAACGCTTGAGGCGTCTCTGATACAATTGACCATGACAAACGGCTGCAAGGAGCTTCTCTTCGATGAGATTCAGCTGGTCGTATCTGGATTGAACCCATTCAGCTTCATCAAGACCTGCTTCCATGATGACTCTGAGCGAAGGAATTTTGACTTCGATGGGTAGAACAACCTCCATACAATACACATGTGAGTACGGAGTTGCCCCAGTAGAAGTGCGAACTGAAGTTCTGTAGCCATGTAGTGCAAAGGGAAGCATTTCATGCCAATCCTTGTAAGTTTTGACCATTTTCTAGACAATCCTCTTGATGTTTTTGTTTGCTACTTCAACGACGCCATTCATCTTGGGCCGATATGGTGAAGAGTTGTGGTGCTCGATCTTAAATTCTTGACACAACTCCTTCATCATGTTATTATTCAGGTTGCTTGCATTGTCCATGATAATGCTGCTAGGAATGCCATAGCGACAGATTATCTCTTTCTTGATAAATCTAGCAACCACTTGTCGTGTAACGTTTGCATAAGAAGCAACTTCAACCCACTTGGTGAAGTAGTCGATAGCAACTAGAATAAATCGATGACCGTTGGAAGTCTTCAGCTCGATCATTCCAATCATATCTATACCCCACATGGAGAATGGCCAAGGTGAAGTCAAAACATTCAATGGAGTTAGAGGCACATGGATTTTGTCTCCGTAGATTTGGCACTTGTGACATCTTTTGGCAAAGTTGTAACAATCTACTCCATTGTTGTCCAGTAATACCCAGCCCGAAGAATCTTCTTAGCCATAGCAGGACCTTTAGCATGTACACCCTCGCAGCCCTCATGTATGGACCTTATGATCGTGTTTGCTTTGTGTCTATCCACGCATCAGAGCAACACGGAATCATAATTCCTCTTGTATAGTATACCACCACTTAGGAAGAATTTGGCGCAAAGCCGTCTAAGAGCTTTCTTGTCAGTGATGGTGATACCCTCGGGATATTCCTGTTTTTCTAGATATCTTTTAATGTCGTAGAACCAAGGCTTGTCATCAGACTCATCCTCAATTGCCAAACAGTGTACTGGTTCGTTTAAGTGATCAATGCGGATGTGAGGAGCTTCATTCTTCCACTTGACCTTGAACATGGATGCTAGAGTGGCAAGAGCATCAGCTAGTTGATTTTCCTTTCTGGGAATATGATGAAAAGTGATCTCATCATAGTAAGGAATCAATTTCGCTATGTGTTGTTGATACGGAACCAACTTGGAATCCCGAGTCACAAAATTCCCTCTGACTTGACCGATGACCAAGGCAGAATCTCCATAGACCTCAAGAATCTTGATTCTCATGTCAATTGCCGCTTCAATACCGTAGATACATGCTTCGTATTCAGCCATATTGTTGGTGCATGCAAAGCATAATCTGGCAGTGAAGGGAAGGTGAAAACCTATTGGAGAGATGAGGATAGCACCGATTCCACGACCCTTAGAATTTGAAGCACCGTCGAACACGAGCGTCCATCACGCCCCTGGTTCGGGTCCTATATCAGGATCTGGAGTCTCATAATCTCTGATAAATAGAACATCCTCATCGGGAAAGTCAAACTTCATCTGTTGATAACCCTCTATAGGTTGACGAGCAAGGTAGTCAGACAAGACGCTCCCTTTTATTGCTTTCTGGGTAACATGCTGGATATCATACTCAGTTAACAGCATTTGCCACCGAGCAATCCTTCCAGAGACAGCAGGCTTTTCAAATATGGACTTTATTGGATCCATTTTGGATATCAACAAAGTAGTATGGTAAATCATGTATTGTCGTAGGCGTCGAGCAGCCCAGACCAGAGCACAACAAGTTTTCTCCAAGAGTGAGTATCTGGTCTCACAATCAGTGAACTTCTTGCTCAGATAGTATATTGCTTGTTCCTTTTTGCCAGTGTTATCATGTTGACCCAATACACATCCCATCGATTCATCGAGAACGGTGGGATACATGATTAAAGGCCTACCAGGAACCAGCGGTACTAAGATCGGTGGTTCTTGCAAGTATTGTTTTATTTTGTCAAATGCTTCCTGACAATCATTATTCCATTCAACCGATTGATTTTTCCTTAGTAATTTGAACATTGGTTCACAGGTAGCCGTCAAATGAGAAATGAATCTTGAAATGTAATTGAGTCTGCCTAGAAAGCCACGGACTTCTTTTTCTATTTTGGGAGGCGGCATGTTCTGAATTGCCCGAACCTTATCAGGATCAACTTCAATGCCCTTCCGACTTATAATAAAGCCCAACAGTTTACCAGATCGAACTCCGAAGGTGCACTTCGCAGGATTCAACCGCAGTCTAAACTTCTGGAGTCTGTCAAACAGTTTCTTCAGATGAACCAAGTGATCATCCTCAGTTCTAGACTTGGCAATCATATCGTCCACGTAAACCTCAATCTCTTTATGAATCATATCATGAAAGAGGGTTGTCATGGCACGCTGGTATGTTGCCCCTGCATTCTTTAGACTGAATGACATGACTTTGTAGCAATATGTACCCCACGGCGTGATGAAAGTAGTCTTCTCCATATCAGCTGGGGACATCTTGATCTGATTATATCCTGAAAAACCGTCCATGAAGGAAAAGACAGAGAACTGTGCAGTGTTTTCTACCAAGACATCAATATGAGGAAAAGGAAAATCATCCTTCGGGCTTGCTTTGTTGAGATCTCGATAATCCACACACATTCTGACTTTTCCGTCCTTCTTAGGAACCAGGACAATGTTGGCAATCCATTCACGATATTCGGAAGTGGCTAGGAACCCAGCAACAAGCTGCTTCTTTACCTCTCCTCTGATTTTGAGTGCCATGTCGGGCTAGTCCTTCTGAGCTTCTGCTTGACAGGAGAACATCCGGGTTTGAGTGGCAAGTGATGTTCAACGATGTTGGTATCCAACCCAGGCATATCTTGATAGGACCAGGCGAAGATATCAACATACTCTTTCAGTAACTTGACTAACTCAGAGTGTACATGCTCTGCAAGGGATGCGCCAACCTTGACTTCTCTTCTGACCTCATCAGTACCAAGATTGACAACTTCTACTGGTTCTTTGTGTAGCTGAATCTCTCTACGCTCGTGCTCAAGGAGCCTTGCCAGTTAAGCCGGTAATTCATAATCTTCCTTACCATTTTCTTCGGCTTGGTTAATTGGAATCCCAGAATTACAATGGATGTTTGCCATGTTGTTATCAATGCTTTTATTAGTTCTGCATGTTTATGAATATGTTTAGAATGAGCTATTTAAAAAAGTGAAACAGAAAAGAAACTTTTGCAATTTATTTTGTGAAAAAGTAAAAATAAAGAAAGAAAATAGAGCATGATTTTGAATGCAAAAAACTTTTATTTATTGATCACATAATATTGCAAAAGCGTGAGGCCCTTTACAAGCTATCCACTCGTCTCGGGCGAGGATGAGGGAATGAAAAAGAAAAATGCATTACATGTTATATGGGAAAACCACAGGAATCACGGTAGATGTCCAATTGTTGAGCTTAAAACCTGGCGGACACTTGCGCACAAAGCTTGAAGTCTGATTGCTAGGACCAGCATCATCAGCAGCTGCCACGATGTCCCCCTACTGGAAACCCACGCTGTGGAACTTGATAAAGTTGTATTGCTTCTGATCAGAGAAACCAGATTGACGACCAGGATGATAACCCACTCCAAAACGATTATGCTTCTCAACCACCTCAATCACGTGCCCCCAGCCTGGTAAGGCACCGCTATCGATGGTCTCTTTAGCACTCTTAGCGGATGCTAAAGTCAATTGTGGTGATCCACTTTGACTAGTTGAAGCAGAGCTGACATCTTCGAACTCGAGACACTGCAACGGAACCTTCGCTATGCCTTCTTCTGTCTTAACATATCGAAAAGATGATAACTCGCTCACGATCAAATCCTCTTCACCACAGATGATGACAAGCTGATCGTCAAACATGAATTTCAACTTCTGATGTAAAGTGGAGGTAGCTGCCCCTGCCGCGGGGATCCATGGACGACCCAAAAGGTAACTATACACTGGATTGATATCCATCACTTGGAAAGTAATGGTAAACAGATGCGGCCCAATGTTGATGGGTAAGTCCACTTCCCCAATGACCTGTCTTCGAGAACCGTCAAAGGCTCTGACAACTAAGGCACTTGGTCTCATCTCGATTCCTTCCACTGGTAATTGACTCAATGTGCCCTTAGGCATCACATTGGGAGAAGAACCAGTATCCACTAGAACACGAGATAACAGGATGTATGTGCAGGTTACAGATATGTGCAGTGCTTTATTGTGGGCAGTTCCTTCAGGAGGTAGTTCTGATTCATTAAAACCCAAATACCGACTTGCAGTTATATTGGCCACAACATCATCGAATTCGACGACGGATATATCTTGCATGACATGGGCACTGTTCAACACTTTCAACAAAGCTGATCTGTGCGCAGGCGAGCTCATAAGTAAGGCTAAAATTAAGATCCTCGAGGGCGTCTGACCCAGCTGATCCACAATCTTAAAGTCACTTTTCTTGATTAGCTTAAGGAACTCTTGATCATCAAGGGTCTCCTTGCTCTTTGAAACATTCTCAAATGGAATAATCGGTACTGGAACGGCAGTAGATGCCCCTTGTTGGTCCGCAGGGGTTGCGAATGTAGGTGTCTCCTTGGGAGAAACAACAATTGGAATTTGCACGGGCTTTGTAGTGACCTTCGCAGCAAACACTCGTCCACTGCGAGTCATACCTCCACCAGCCGTAACATTCACGATCTCTGATTCGGCGAACCTTATCTCTTGACCTCCAGAAAACACAGAAGACCCATACTTCCACGGTACCTCCTTAGAATTCTGATACGAAAACGGCTTCGGCGGGCAAACAACGATGGGTTGCACCTTCTTCTGTTTAGGGGATTCCACAGGAACCTTCCTATAGATGATGGTAAACGGCTCAATAGCAGTAACTTCCTCAACAGGTTTAGATCTGGCAAATTGTACTTCGCCCCGGTTCATCCGAATCTGGACACACCCCTTCAGCCTTCGACACTGGTTGGGTTTATCATCACAAATCTGACACTTACCATGCAATCCTTTCAACATCCCGTGTTCTTTCAATTTGTTGAAAACCACAGCCATCAGAGTTTTTACCTCATCGACATCCATAATCAGTTCAGCCCTTGAATTATCCCCAATCATGTTAACTGTAGGTCCACCGTGATCCGACAACGGATTATTCTGAATGTTAGGTCCTTCCTCAGTGAAAGTCAGAACCTTCTTATCAATGAGTTCCTGAACCTTGGTTTTGAAAACAAAGCAGTCCTCTGTTGCATGTCCTATGTATCCAGCATGATAAGCATAAGATGCATTTGGGTTATGCTTCGGGCCAAATGGAGGAATTGCAGGCGCAATCTGCTTGGGGACAATCGCCCCTTGGTGAACCAAGTAAGGAAATAGTTCCGTGTATGGCACCGGAATTCTATCAAAATTCGGACGCTTATGGTTTCCTTGACTGTTGTTGTTTTGACTGTTTTGATTCTGATGATTTTTGTTGTTTTGTTGATTTTGTTGCTGATTCTGAGCATTCTGAACTGGTTGTTGCGGATGATACTGATATGGAGGTTGTTGATACTGTGCAGCCGCAATGTACGGATACGGATAATACGGCATGGAAGCCATGGGAGCTTGATACTGAGGAGAAACTTGAGCTGTCACAGCATTGGCTTCACCTTCCTTCTTCTTCGACTGACTGTTCTAAGACTTCCGAGTGGCCGACTGCTGGGAAGCAGCTCCAGAAATCTTTCCAGTTTTCAAACCATTCTCAATCCGTTCACCAATCGTCACAACATCAGCAAAATTTGATGAAGAACTACCCACAATTTTCTCGTAGTAAGATCCTTGCAATGTACCCATAAAGATGTCAACCAACTCATTATCAGAGAGAGCAGGTCGTACACGAGATGCCATCTCACGCCATCTTTATACATACTCCTTGAATGTTTCAGCTGAGCGCTGAGACTGATTCTGCAATTGCAATCTAGTTGGCGCCAGATCAAGGTTATACTTGTATTGTCTCGCGAACGCTTCAGACAAATATCTCCAAGTACGGATTTTGCTGCGCTCCAGGCCCATGTACCAATTCAACGAGGCTCCAGACAAACTATCTTGAAAATAATGAACTAGCAATTCATCATTATCAATATGGGATGCCATCTTCCTGCAGTACATAGTGATGTGACTACGCGGGCAGCTCAAACCTTTGTATTTTGGCAAATCAGGTATCTTGAATTTCTGCGGCAGCCCAACATTCTGAACCAAACACAAATATTTGGCCTCCATGCCAAAAGCAGAAAACCCTTTGATAGCTCTGATTCAGTCTTCTAACAACTTGTAGTCAACAGATCTATTCTGATTAGTGGGCCTGACAAGAATCTGAGGATTTGGCAGCTGAGAAGCGGCAGGAGCATTCACTTGCGGAGTAGCAAACTGAGAAGGATGCACCAAACCCGGATTAATCATCTGACCAACATTCTGACCCATCGGAACACCATACAGATAATTTGGAGGAGGCACCCCAGCAGCTGAGGAAGATGCCCTAGGATAGAACATCCCAGGATGAACATTCTGAACAGCAGTTTGAGCAACTTGAGACGGAACCGGAACATGAATAGGAGGACCCCTATACACACGCTCTTCGTCATCAGGAGTTTTAGTGTCAACCAATCCGGAAGTTTGGTGAGTTTGAGCCTGAAGATTCTCAGGATCATCATTCACCACTGGAGGCGGGACTGGAGTAGGCATGACCCATGGATAGGCGGCAGCATTCCCATTAGGCATGGGTGCAACAAAGGCTGATATGGCATGAAGGTACTACCATTATTTGCAAGCTGAGGAGTGTAATTCGGAGGCATGCCCCAAGGAAAACCAGTGGGTATCTGGTTCAAACTGGTTTGAATGGCAGGCTGATTCACAGGCTCAACTGGCACTTCAACTCTAGCAGGAGAAGGAACAACAACTGCAGGAGTAGCCGTAACAACAGGAGGAATAGTCACAACAGGAGTGACAATAGTTGCATCAGTAGTGGTTGCAACAACAGTGGCAGCAGCAGCAGTATCCCTCTGAGCACGAAGGAGCTCTATAATGACATCCATGTTCGTCTGAAACTGATCCATCCGACCTTGGAATTGCGCCAGAGTTTCTTTGTAAGCAGCATTCTCAGCTTCAAAGTCAGCCATGATTCTGGATTTGCATGAGCGAGTAAAATATCGATGTCGAGTTGTCGTCTTGCTACAAAGAATGCGGACAAGGATGAGCAATGGTTCCCGGATGAAGGACATGCATATACGGGCATGAGTGAATGCAATTCATGCAAAAATAAAGTTTTAAAATGCTTATGCAAAAATTAATTTGACATGATGAGATGATATACAACAACAAAATCAACAAGCCATCATAGTCTGAATAGTCAAATCTGAACATCTACAAAGGTAGTGTTGCGTTAGGGCGAGATCTGAAGCAATGAGAGAACAAAGGTTGGAAGAGTCTTGGTTTCCTGCAGAAAAACCCAATATCCCCCTCACAGGTGTGACATAGAAAACGGGATTCTCAGTTTCGGATTCTCGATTTGAGAGGCAATAGTACATTCATCCCTCGGGGTACAATACTATCGCCAAACAAAGAGGTCGTCCACTGATTCCCCCCAAAAAAAGGGTCATCCTATGGCAAGTTCCCAGCTTTGGGTCCTTGGATCAAGGAAGCGTAATGGGTTTGCCATTTCTGGTCTTCCATTATCGTTCCTTGGGAGGAGTGCCGCAACTGAGTCCTCGGGAATGGTCACCAGAGTCGATAGCTTTCTAGGTTAACGCCCCGAAATGCACAAGACGCGTAAAACAGAACATCTCCCAAGAAAACCTCGTCTGGGTGTGGATTTCATGTAAACCATACGTACCAAGACGCTACGTAGGCCACACTACTTTCCACTCTAATCCTATATGTACTCTCAAGCCTGTGTAATGGGCTTATCTCTCAAGTAGCAACTCAACCGACAACAGCAAAGAAAATAGCAGATATCCAGAATATGCAGCATATGAATATTCAAAGCAGTAAAGAAATGCAATAAATAAACATAAAGCGAATAAAGCGTAAATATAAAACTAGTAAAGCGCAGAAAGATAAACATCCAAACAAGCAAGAAAAGCAAATGAAACTAGGTGAGACCCCTCAAGGGAAGGACCAGCAGTAGGTCAACCAGTCCCCAGTAGAGTCGCAAGCTGAAGATGGCTGGAAATCTACCTGAGTGAATTGTATACTCAAAGATACAACAGAGTCGCCACCGAACTTTATTTAGTCCCAAAGGACAGGGAAAATATCGATAAAACCCAAGGGGAAGAGAAACGGGAACGGGGGGTCGGTTATGCGAAAGGAAGGTATTAGCACCTAACGAATCCGTCGTACTCGACGGGAACCATTTTGCTTGCTTCTAGGCTTGGATGGGTTATCTATCTAAAGGCTTCTAGCTAAAAGGAGGGAGAGAGAGAGAGAGAGAGAGAGAGAGAGAGAGAGAGAGAGAGAGGGGAAAAGAAAAAAGAAAGAAAGAAGGTGCTCGCGGAGGAACAAAGTCCTCGTGCCTACGTACCCTCATAGTGCAATGAGGAAGTCAGAGCACCGTAGTTCAGAGGAACCGGGGGACGGAAAAGAAGGAAGAAAAGGAGGAAGACGGAAGAAAGGTGGAAGTGTGCTCGCCGAGATCATTGCGATCTCATGCCTACGTATCATACATTCAAAAGAATGCAGAATCAGAGCTTCCGTAGTTCGGGGAACTGAACGGAAAAGGAAAAGGAGAGGAAAGTGGTGTCAAAACCAAGAGCAAAATAAAGAAGGAAATTCCACCAAGGATTCCAAAGAAATGGTGTCAAAACCAATAAAAGAGTGAAAGAAAAACTCTACTGGGAAAGACCCCGCAGAAAGAGCGTTTGCACAAAGGAATAGGAAAATGATGGTGTCAAAACCAAGAATGAAAGAAACTTCGCTGGGGATAGCAAAGAGAATTGGTGTCGAAACCAAGAACAAGAGCAAGGGGAATAGAAAGGACTCCGCTGGGGATCCAAATAAAGGGATGGTGTCAAAACCAAGAGAAAAAGGAGACTCGGTATATTAACTGGCTGGCAGTGGTTAACCGAAGAAAGAGAGTAGAACCCTGGCGGGGAAAAGAATGTGGTGTCAACAGACGGAATGTGTTAAACCAAGAGAGAGAGTGCTGACCTGAGAGAAGGTGTTTGACTCCGAAGGGGCCTCGGTATGTTAACTGATAAACAGTGGTTAACCGAGGAAAGAAAGGGCTGTAACTCCGTGGGGATAGAGAAGCATTGGTTTTAACAGAGAAAACTGTGATTAACTAAAGAACGGGTGTAGGACCGAGCGAAGGTCGTGCCCCAAAGGACGGGTGCAGGACCGAGCAAAGGTCGTGACCCCAAAAGGTTCGGTAAACTGACTGAACAAATAGTACTCAACCGAAGAAAGGGTATTTGAACCAAAGAAAGGTTACTAGCCCAAAGATGCAAGTATTCGAACTAAGAGGAAGTTACCAACTGCAGGGGATTCGGTGTTTACAGACGGACTGTGATCAACCGAAGAGAAAAGCGAGTGATTAACCAAGAGAAGGTGATTAACTCGAAAGGGTTCAGTATTTTAATAGACGGACTGTGGTTAACTGAAGAGACGGGTGATTAACCAAGAAGAGGTGATTAACCCAAGAGGTGCTCAGTGATTAACAGACGGACTGTGATTAACTGAAGAAGATTGCAAGCATTGGTGTTTTAACTGACAGGCAGTGGTTAACCAATAAAAAGGGAGGAGAACCAAGAGAGGATTGCGAACTCCTGGGGAAGAATGGTCGTAGCAGGAAAACTGTGTTAGGCCAAAGAAAGAGAATTGAGACTCTTCAGGGGAATCAAGAGCAGTGACTGATTACAAGAGGAAAGGAGTGATGGAACAAAGAGAGATTGCTAGCGCAAGAATAATGATCTCAACCAAGAAGGATGGTGATTGATCAAAAGGAGAAATTGAAAGAGATAGGAGTGATCAAGGATCGCAAAGAGAGAAGAGTGATCAAGGATCGAATCGATAGGGGAATGAGAAACACTATAGCTGGAGGATAGAGGTGACTATTCTCGAGGAGAGGACAAGACGCCCTTACCAAAGAAATAGCCAGAATGAGGTTGGAAAGACTCCATCCTCATTCCTTCTCTAGCACCCAAAATATAGTGCGGAAAGTGAAACGGACAGCGCAACCGCTCCCATGTTGAACAGTGCTCCTGCGTAGGGAAACGAACAGCATAACAACGTCAATTTGTACAGTGTTTCGATGCAAGGCGTAGCGCGAAACTCCACCTCCACCGGGGGGGGGGGGAGAGAAAGCTCTAAAGGAGGCCTAAAGAGAGGAAAAGCGAAGATCGACTAATCGAAACAAAGTTTCGATCAATTAATCACGGGATAAACATGCTAACAACTTTCCAAATAGAATGAAAAGTCATTAAAGCAAAAAGGAGTGAATTATTGATTATACAAGATTAAGCTTATCCATGGAAAATAAACTTAATGCAAACTGAAATGGAAAGTGCAAAACAGTGCCAAATGATCATCAAAGTGTCACACAAAATCATGTATCATCTGAACAAATATAGTGCAAGAATGATTATGTTCATACAATCCTAAGAACATGGAGCAAATGAATAATCGAAAACGTGCATCGAAAGTTTGTAAACATGCTTCAACCAGAAGTGAAATGTCATTAAAAACATCCATAAAATCAAGCATAATGATCAATGGAAATTAAGATGGAGAAAGCATGGCAAACACACTTGAAAATGCAAGAAAATGGCAATTCTGTTAAGTGTTAACCGGTTACTCACCATGCGTTAACCGGTTACTTGCTTGAAAATTGGCGTTTTTGGTGAAAATTGAACTGAGTAACCGGTTACACACCATGTGTTAACCGGTTAACACTGATCAGTTGTGAAAAAAAAAATAGAAAAAACAGCTTTTCAAAAGTAGTTTTCAACATATAATCACTTATGCAAACTACCACATGCTTGGAACTGAGATTGTGCACGAAAATTGAACTTGAAAACAACAAATAAACAGAGGTAGAGTCAACTAATTCAATTGAATCATGGATCAAACAAATTCAAAACCAAATCACACACAACAATTATCGACTACATTGCGAGCGATACGAAAATGCGCGAAATGGTAAAATTAGTTAGATCTACCAACCTACAAGCCGGAGATTTGGCTTGGTAAATGTTGCAAAGGATTATTGATGCAGAAAATCAAAGAAAACCAGAGGAATCTTCAATTTGTAGACGAACCGTATCGAAATCGAGCAAAATACGATAAAGCTCCAAAATGTGAATTCGAATCGTTAGAAGTTGCAGCAACTACTCAAGATCAATCCAAAAGCTGAAATAATTCCAGAAATCGAAGTGAAATAGCAAGAATGATGAAGGTTGAGCTCAAGAAATAATCACTTTTGGTGTAAAAGTGATTATCCTTCAAAGTAGAAATGAGCTTTGGTGAGGTTTTGGAAGAGAATTGAGATGAAGATGAAGATGTAGTAGAGAAATTCAGAGAGAATGTGGGAGAATTGAGAGTGAAATGGAGCAAATGGTTGAAGGTCCTTGAAAAATGAGTGAAGGTGAGTTTATATAGATTCTAGGTTTGGAGTGTGAGATGGTTGGGAATTTGGTTTGGGATTAGCTTTGGGTTTGGAACTAGGCTAGGAGTTAGTTGGACTTGACTCACCGAGTTAAGGCGGTTAACTCGGTTAGTTAGAACCAACTCGGTAACAATCCCAATGTGAGTTTCAAAATCCAAAGGTTGACATGTTGGTACATTAAGTAACATGGTGCACTTGAATTAAAGTGATGCATTGGAATAAATACACTTGGGTTGAAATGAATAGTGTTGAAATATCTAGAGAAGTCTAGAATGTTCCACACACTGCTAGAATCAAGTATAACCAAAGCCCAAAGAGAGTGCATGGCTGCTGTCTCAAAATGCAGCAGAAATCACCAAATCTGTCTGTGTTAACCGGTTAACAAAATTACAAAGGAATTGTGTTAACCGGTTACTCAGACCAAATTTTGCCCATTTTTCTTGATAAATGATGTTGTGGTTCCGGCTTCGATTTTCCACCTCTTGTTTTGATAAATAGGCATGGAAATCCTTATTTTGAGCTTGTTTTGATGATGAGATGGCCTCATAAGGATATGATTAATCGGGCTTGAAAAACCTGAATATCCTGCAACAAGAAACACATGAAGAAAAGTGCGAATGCGTATGCTAGCGATGCAAACGCTTATGCTTATGCAAAAGGCAAAAGAGGGAGGTCAAATTTCGGGTTACGACAACGTTAATTCAGTTTTACGATCTGGTTTATCACTGTTTCACATTCCCGGATTATCAACTTGCACCAACACTGGAGGAGTACTCTCACCTGATTGATTTACCCATCACTGATCAAGCTCCCTTTTCAGGACTGGAAGAAATTCCAATGGAACAAACCATTGCAAGAGCAATCTATTTGGATGAGTCAGAAGTCAGGACTCACATGACCACTAAGAAAGGAATCCAGGGTTTACCAGCTAAATTCCTGACGGAGAAAGCTCTATACTTTGCCAGTGTAGGAAACATAATTGCTTTCGAAGATATCTTTGTTCTGCTCACATATGAGTTATTCCTTTTTCCCAACATCGATAACTTCGTCGATACCAATGCCATTAAGATATTTCTGATTGGGAACCCCGTACCAACCCTGCTCGCAGATGCTTATCATTCTGCATACTTTAGGAATTTGTATAGTGGAGGAATGATCACATGTTGTGTACCCCTGCTATATAAATGGTTCACTTCCTATTTACCCAAGTCTGCTGCTTTTTGGGACCGTAAGAGTACTCTACGTTGGTCACAGAGAATCATGTCTCTTACCAACTCTGACATAGATTGTTACAATAGGATTTATGAGGGGATAAAGATCATCGACAGATGCGGAAATTTCCCTAATGTACCCCTCATAGGAACTAAAGGAGGAATCAAGTATCATCCCATTTTAGATCGCCGTCAACTAGGATACCCGATGAAGAATATCCCGTATAATGTTTATCTGGAAGGTATTTTCTTCAAGGAAGGAGAAAATGACAGGGCACTAAAGAAGGAAATAGTGCATGTATGGCAGCACATTCACAGGTCAGGAAGAGACTCTCTAGGAAGACCAAACTGTATCTTCGTGGAACCTTATCTCCACTGGGTGAAAACTAGAGCCCTCAAGCTAAGGATGCCTTACCCTCGTCAAGAAGTTCTTCCGTTAAAGGAATTTGTCCTTTATTTTATGTCTGATACGGAAAAACTCCAAGTCGCTCTCAACAAGGTTCAACAGGAAAAAAGCTCTTAGAAAAACAAGTACCGAATTCTCAATGTGGAGTGTACTAAGATTCAGGAACTACTAAAGGAATAGGATGCTCTGATTAAGATACTAGAGCAGCATGTTGTAGAAAACCAAGAAGACCGAAGAAATTTGCTCGCTCCTTTCACTTGGCAAAGGACTGACAACCCGACGACGGCTAAAGATCCCCGGTTAAAGAAAAGGAAAATACTAGAACTAGCATCTGAGTTCTCTTCAGAGAGGACTCAGGATCCATAAGTTTAGACATGTCCTTTTACAACACTTTGTAAAATATTGTATTTTCCCTTTCTGCAATCTTTCAAATTCAATAAAAAAGGGGTCTCCAAACTGTATGATATTTGCAATCTATTTGTTGAAGTTTCTTTTTGATTAAAAAACAAAAATATATATCATTGCATATCATTCATTATTCTCACGTAACGCGTTCTTCTTATCTTCGAGTCTCACGTATGTGTCACGATTCTAGAGTCAAACTGTCTCACTCGAACAATACTCAGGCCAATCGAAAAAAGAAAATGGACAATCTCAAGGAAGAGAACAGAGAGCTGAGAGAAGAAATTGACCCTCTGAAGGAAGATCTGAAAAAACTTCACAGTGACATGCAATCCCTGGCAGCAGCTGTCGCACCCTAATTTTTGACCCTAAGATCCCTTTCTTTTCGCATAGCATCTTTAGGTCATGCGATCTTTGTGTGTGTGTGTGTGTGTGTGTGTTTTTTTGCTAACGAGTTCGTCCAGGAACTTTGGTTTCAAAATTGGAAATAACTCTTGTTCCCTCTGTCAATCATTTCAAGACGTGACCAGTTGGTCCTAAAATCTTCTACATGACACCTTTCTCAGGATCCCTCAGAAGTTTCAGCCCATTGATACTGAGGTTGGTTATTCAAGGATTGGTTAAGGATTTCATGGCGAGTTGTATTTCAAGTGGTATCCTCACTTCCAAGGATTCCTTAAGACATGGTTCTTCCGTTAAGAGTTTGTTTGGAGTTAAGCGGAACGTGATTACTCTTGTAAGCAAGGCAAGCCTCCATCATAGTTCAAATGTTATCTCAAGATCAAGATTGCGAGACGTAGATCCTTTTGTTCGGCATTTTCCTTAAGGCGTTCAGTTTTTGCATCAAAGGTTGAAAGAAAGGTTATAAGAATTGCTTGAAGTTCAATAGTCAAAGGGCATACATAATTTTCAACCACTTTAAACCCTTTCATCCAAGTCACTCACAATCAAGTGCAAGATTGGCAATTCAAATTTAAAATCTCATTTTATTCCAAAAAGGGTACAAATTGATTTCATTGGTCCTTTACGAGTTCACATTAATCCCACTACAAAATTCTAAGACGCCTTTGTACTTGTTAATCAAGCTGTTTATGAAATTAGAAGTTGGAGATGAAGAAGGCAATTGCAAAGACTGATGCTCCTCACCCCAATATTCTTTGGCAAAGTCAATATTTCGCTATGCTAAGAATATACTTCCTTGCTTTGAACATCAAGGGACCACGTTTAGAACGTTTGAGGCAAATTGATTTTAATTAATCAGTTGACCTAAGTTGGATGGCAGCGAAAGTCCCAAGTTATTATTGCAGTGTTGGACAGATTATAAAAAAAAATCAATAAAGATGTAGCTTTCACGCATTGCTTCCGTATTCTGCTCGAAGGACTTTCTATGTTAAAAAAATAATGTACATAAAATAGGATGCACATGATGCCAATGTTACATTAAAATCACAACATCATTCACACAGGGAAAGAGCTGGACATCGCTCGGATTGCTGAAAGGCTATTCCTCATGACCCATTTCCTATGAAGAATCGTTGAGCTTATGACAGAAGGAGTTTGGCTATTGCTTCTCACATTAACTCCATACCAGAACCTCTACCAGAACCATGCTCCTGCTCATGTGGAAAGTCACCAAGAATCCAATTATTCGGAATGACCTTTTCGCCGGAACTGATAACCTGCAATAGAGAGAATCATTGAGGACAGACATTACTCACTCTGCTGCAGTTGCTTCGCCTGATTAACCGTCCTCTACAACTTCAGTCAAGCTGAAAAAGTAAGCTGACGGAAAATCCGTTACCACGCCACAACAACCACATGAACTTCCTTAAGCTCACTCCAACAAGCACTTGACATGCATACAATTAATAAGGAGTCATATTAGCAAATCATGCAGACAACACCAATCATAACCAAATCATTTGAGCCACAGTTTACCTGCCAGACAACTGAGGGAGAAAGCAAAATGCACCAAAGCCGTTTGCCAAGCTTAAAGTCTACTCAATTTCAAAATAAGAATCAATGAAGGATCAATAAAAAGGCATTAGCAATTGCATAAGTCAAGGGTCTACTTGATGGAGCTGAGTTGCTTATCGCGCACGAGGATAGAGGTTGTTCGAGGATATCCAGAATTATTTGTCGGTACTACGACTTTGAGATCAGCCACGCACCGTTTGAAATGCACGCAGGTTGAGCTTCTCGCAAGAGGTCTTATGCATACGGACGGACAAATGATAGGCAAGTTGGGTGGTATTCAACTCACCTCACCCGTAGGAGAAGCTTGAACCCCTTGGCTAATCATGATCAAGATGTTCCCACTATGGCTTGCGTGAACATTCCCTGCAAATCAGTCCAGATACAACTACTCATCGGCATTAAACCAATCGGAGCACACATGATAGTTCCCCAAAATCTGCACAAGTTAAATCTAACGGTAAGTTCCAACCAAACTGAACCTGGTTAATCTCTACTATTTCGAATGCATAGACAAGTTTGAAAGGAAGTAGAGAAGTTGGATCTTCAATCCTTCCTTGACTCAATTCGATGTACATCACCTACATGATGACAGAGAAGAGTTACAGTCAATGAGGTGCTCAGAACAAACCATGCATTCTAAAAAAAAAGAAAACATCATGAGCATATCCAAGATTCATCAAGTGTTCGACATTCCGGTTCGAATAATTTGGATACCTCTTGAAGAAAGCAACAGGGTCCAATGCAATTAAGGTTTAAATTTCAAGATCATATTTGTTTTTTGCAAGAATTGAGAGTAATTAACAGAGCCAAAATATAATCCAAATGCACGTTCAAACATGACCAAGATATTTTTTCAAACTTTCCTAATTGGCCTCAGATTTGTTTTGAACCAGAGAGTTTTTCTCATCATATTCAAATTGGTAGTTAGGGGAAATATCACAAGAGATATCGCCAGCCCAACTTTCCAAAACCGTTCAACAGTAATTAAATCATTCCAAAACAGAGCGTCAGATAGAAATTAAGTTCCAACATTTTGAAATCAAATTTATCACCATAATGAGAGGCAGCAAGACTTTCCAAATCTAAAAGCCAAATCGGATCACAATCAAATCCTATCAAATCAAGGGCATTCAAAACTTTCAATTATTTTCTCATCATAGGCCATCTATAAAAGGGACATCTCATGAAACCCTGAAGGAGAAAAAAAAAAGGAGAATCACGCGAAAAATCAGAAAGAGGAAAAGAATCCCAAGCAACCAAACCACCAAAGTCCCATTTCCAAACCCGAAAAGTGCAAAGATTAAAAAAATCATCATCATCTCGCGAAGGAGGCAACCGGCGACGAAGGAGAACAACAAGAAACATTTCAAATCGTAAAAGGTAAAAAGGAGAAGAGAAACATCCCTGATCGGAGGTTCATGGAGCCGCCACGATCATCGCCACCCTTTTTTTATTTTCCTTGCTTTGCTTTAAATTTCAGCATCATGTATATGTAATCGCCATGAAAAGCTAATAAGAATGGGGTATCGGGTTCGATTGGGGATTAGGTTAGATTTAGGGTTTCTGTTGCTTGATCGAGAGAGAAAATGAAAGAGAGTATGAGAGAAGAAAAGAGAGTCTGAGAGAGAAGAGGGCGTTCTATCTCTTTTTTTTTTTTTTTTTTTTATTTTAAACGAATTAATCACATACACACACCCACACTTCTTTACCGTGCGCCCTCGATTCAGCCACCAGATCCCTCCGCTTCAATTTAAAACTCCTAATTTAAATTTTTTTTCTTTAATTAATATTAATAAGACGTAGAACTTTTAAGTAACCTTCCCTCAAATATTTCTTTTAAATTAAAATATAACTAAATAAAAATTAACTTTTGTTAAAACCTAAAAAAAAAAGTTTTTTTAATAAACTTTTGTTTGCGCTAATAAAAAAATTAATCTTTTTTTTAATCTAATTAATCTTGTATAATATAGCCAAAAAAGAAACTTTTTTTAAAACTTTTAAAATTAATATTTCTTAATAAAATAAACCTTTAACTTTCTTTCCCTTTCTTTTAAAAAACTAATAGTAACCTTTAACATAATAAAATAAATAATAAATCTTTTATTCATTAACCTTTTAATTATTAAAACTTTTATTAGGAAAACTTTTCTTTTATTAATTTTATCAACATAGTGGAAAACCTTTAAAACAATTAAAACTTTTTTTATTAAGAAAACTCTAATTTAAAAGTGATCCTTAATAAAATTCTCACAAAAATAAATCAAAATCAACTCTCTCTTAACGAACCGTTCCCTATTAGAATCCCTCGCGATAAATCGTATGTTTGAGTGACGTAGATTAGAACTATTTAGTTGATATTATGCCGTGCTTTTTGCCTTTGTGTGTATTATTGTATGTGATGTATGCATGCTCTTGTTGCTTCAAAACCTTTTCAAACTTATAAAAATCTCGATCCAACGTCGAGTCCACTTTTCTACCCATGTAAGTCGATCGCCTTAGGGCATCGCATTCGACCTACCGATCACAAGACACAAGTCTAGCATCACTTTGCTAGCATCCTCGCCTAAATAAAAATAATTAATCGCATTAATATCCAAGGGAAAATCCCATGCATGATAGCCATGTTATTGTGCATGGTGCACATCATTTGCATCATAATCGACACCTTAAGATAAGTCAATTAGATAACTTAGGATAGATTACCTAGGTTAGTCCCCCTTCAACTTTGATTTCTTTAATCAAATTTTAGCCCACCTAATTCTCCACACAAGAGAATTAGATGTTAATCATCTCGAAGAAGGGACATACAATCCCATACCCCACAAAATATAAACATTTTCAAAACTGTGGTGGTCTTCTTAAGATGATGACTCATCTTCTCTCCTAAAACCTTTAAACACTTTAGTATCCTTAATAAGGAACTACAAGTGCTATGATTCCCTCCTGACAGGATATGTAGGCACAAGATGTGATATCTTGTCGAGCACACTTAGGTTAAAAAAAATATAATAATAATAAATCACCTACCCTTAAACCTTTAGCAAAACAGATAACAGATAACATAAAATGAATCAAGAGGTTCCTGTAGAGTACTACAGATATCTAGGATGCTAACACCTTACCTAGGTATAACCAACCCCCGAACTTAGAATCTTAGTGCATTTGCATTGTATTGTGGGAATTCGGTTTTTCTCCATTCCATTGGATAAAATCAAAGACCGGTGGTGACATTAAAAATGCGATCCTAGTTAACAAATAACTATGGTATCCAATTCTCACCGCGACAGAAATGGCGACTTCACTGGGATTGTCAAGAGAGGGTTCCCCCTAACTTGATCATTTTTTTATGTTATCTGTTATATTTGTTGGTTTTGCTGTTTGGAGGGATTCTTGAGTGGTGAGAGTCCTAGACCCGGACTTGAGTGAATTATAGGAGATGATATGGTCAAGGGCACTTTGACGGAGTCGATTCCTGAAAAGTTGAATTGAGAAAATCATCGCTCAGTTTAGGTTCTTTTGAACTTAATATTGTTTGAACGAGTTCATTCATGAAAACGGTATTAACTTCGACCAAGAACCCTTAAGACTGAGGACCGTACCACCTTTAACCCCACTTGGCCTTTTAGAATGTAGTGCGGTGACTATGCGGGAGTCTATTTCCAAATAGTTGTCACGCGATACTACACTCAGACAAGATTCTCTTGAGAACATTATTGACTAACCAAGTCATTTGGGAAGTCGATAATATCCGAAAGATGGATTGTAGACTCTGGGAACTTTTAAAACCCGTTCGGCAGGTACATTTGAAACCATACTACCTTATGGGATGGGTAGACCTTGACTCCATTCACGCTCCTTTGAACCTTGGACTTTTGTCTGTTTGTTTGCTTATGTGTGCTCTGTGTTTTGTGCTTTGCCTTTGTGTTGCATTAGCATCATATCATAAAGATTCATGGAACTTAGTCTCATTTGTAAACATCGTAAGAATATCATAGACTCTTGAAAAAAAATGTTGAAGTACTCTTACAATAGTCATAACTTGGACGATCTAAGGAGATTGGAGACCTTGCGGCCAGACAAAGAAGAATTCAGGACAAGATAAAATGTTATTCTACTTCCGCCTACCATTATTCCTGAGGACTAGTTGGTGACATCTTATGAAGAATATTCTTAGCTGACCAAGTTACTATTTCAGGACAAAAGTTCATTTCCTATCTTAGGTTCATATTCAAGCCAAGATAACTACAGAAGGAGGATATATTGGAAAGAAGCTATTGCTTGCAAGAAAGGAAAGGTCCAAGACGTCTTTTCCCATTCTAATCTTCGGTCAACATTTCTAGAAGAAGCTCAATTGGAGGAAGTCAAAGGACTCAAAGAAGACCATTGGAAGGGTCTCCTTAGATCTATCATTATTAGCTTTTATTTAGCTTTACATTTTGGCTGTTGTAAGGCATACATATGCGTTTTAATTTTTGTATTAAATTAATTTTTAGTATTCCGGTAATAATGATTGTAACCGCTTTTTCATGATTAATAAGCGAGCCTGTTGATATTCCTCAATGATTATAAATAGCCGAGTTCCATGAATCTTGTTGCATCATACACATCATTTACATTTGCATTCCTCTGCATTCCAGGTTCTCATCCGTGTTTCTCTTCTCAGAACAAGCTGAGTCATCGATACAATACTCGAACCAGTCGCAGGAAGGATGAATAACATTAAGCAAGAAAATCGTGAACTCCGCAAGGAAGTGACTGCTTTGAGGGCTGGTGTGGAGAGGCTCTCTGCTTTGGTCGAAACTCTGATTACTGCCCGAAGTCAACCTTCTCCTCATATTTCTCAGACTCCGTTTCAAAGGACTAGGGTTTCAGAAGTCACACCAATGCCCATTTTTACGGTTCCCAGTAACATTCCTAACAACTCTAAGGATCCTAGAGAAGGTTTGCTCAAAAGGAAGGAGCAAGAAGTAAGTGTTGTGCATCACGACCGATCTAGAAGAAGGTATCAGCGACCTCAGCATATTGTTGCTACATCTCATGTTTCCAACGTTCCTGCTTATCAACCACAGGCTCGTCTATCATTCAACAATCAAAACCGCGTTCAAAGGCAATTTGATCCGATTCCGATGACCTATGCGAAATTGTATCCGCACTTGATACGAAGGAATCTGGTGCAGACACGAGCTCCGCCACTCATCCCAGAGAATCTCCCGTGGTGGTACAAGCCTGAAGCTCGTTGTGCTTTCCATCAAGGTGCGCCCGGACACGACATCGAAGACTGTTTTCCTTTGAAACATGAAGTACAAAGGCTAATGCGAAGTGGTGTTTTGTCTTTTGAGACTCTAGACCTAATGTGAAAACCATAAGCTCAGACTGAGACGAACTCCTCAAAGCTTTAGTTAATTTACTACTTTTCGCGTGTGATGCTTTTTATTTGTTAATGCATTTGTTATTTGCATGTAAGAACTTGTTATTTTGAATGATTGATGCAATGAATAATGTTTGTCTTGAAGAAATCCATTCGTTTCACTCTTTTTAAAATGTTTTTTCTATTTTATAATGCCAATGCTGCCCAATCTCTTGCCATGGCAGAGAATTGAATGGAGGATGACGAAATCAAACGGAAGATCTCTTGTCGTATGCTTTTGAATAAAACTCTGCTAGTGATATAAGGCATTGTTTCAAAACCCTAAACACCGAAGGCATAAGGAGATAAACCCTCGTTAACCCTTTTGAACCTTTGAAGTAGGAGCTTTCTTCTTCCAAATAAAAAAAACCCTCATTCTTCACCTGGGGCAGGGTAATTTTAAAAAAAAATGGAGTAAAATATCACGAAGATTGGGTGGGCATAAACAAACTTTGAGCCTTATATCCTTTGTTTCTTTAACCGTGAACCAATCCATGATACAACCCTAAAAAAACCTAATTGAAGCACTGTTTTGTTTCAAAAGCATACTCAATGAGATGGCGTTTCCTGACTCCCATGAGCTATGCTCAAATTCGCGTTGGCTTTATAAAATTGGTAATTTAATCATAAAAAAATATTTTAAATAAAAATTTCAAGACAAACATGTGTTGCATTACCATTTTCAGAATTAACATTTTTCAGCTTGCTAACATTGCTTGACATCATAGAAGCTAGCATACGAGCATTAATGATGAGCTCTATTCTTTCGAGACTTGAAACTCTAATGAGTAAACGGTGGATCGTTTTGAAAGGATGACCATATCCAAGGGCACGTTACTTGAAGAATTTTCTAAGCAGGGGCAAGTTGTTTCCAAGTTGTTTTTCATAGTTTGAGCTGGAGCAAGTTTGAAGACTCAAAACACCATCAGTCTGGGGCAGTTACGTCGAGATTTGATAAGTCTCTCCAAGTCTGAAAAACAAGTTCGAGGACTCTATTATGCAAGATCACAGTCAATCCAAGCCAGTTACGTCGAGATTCGGCAAATCTCTCCAAGAGTTTGAAGACATTGGAACAGTTGGATGCCAAGTTTTCTGTAAAATCCTCTTGGAATGACTTCTTCTCATAAACCAAGTGATCTGGAGCGTTTCGAGAAGTGAAGATTACTTTTCATCCATTCGCAACAACTGTTGTTCAAAATGGCGACTACCATGCAGATCACCAAAACATAACTACTTTGTTTCTATCCCAAGTAATGTGACGACTCCCCAGTAAGTCTTCGCTCCAGGTAGTCACGATTATTCCCCGTTAAATCTTCACTTCAAGAAGTTATAGCACATTCTACGCAAGATTTCTCAAGTCAACAATCTAAGAACCCTCAGAGGATTTTCTTACAACTTCAACCTTCCCCAGCGGAGCGAGTGTTTATTTCACTCCTCATTGGATTTTCTCAGTGCCTCAATCTTCTCCAGTGAAGACGGATGTTTATTTCATCCCCTCAAAACTTTATCTCCGATATCTTCAATTGTTATGTTAATCTCCAAGTTTCCCCGATGAAGTGGATATTTATTTTATCCAGATACAACTTTCATTCAGACTACTTCAGTTCGCAATGGATATTTATTTTATCCCCCGTGAAGTCTTTTCGATCATGAGTTTGATTCGTTCCCAGTGAATCTTTCTCATCCCCCAACGAAATCACAAGGTTCATCCTGACAATCCTAAATGAAGTCACGATGTTCATCCCCAAGTGGAGTGCTCTATTTTCCCCAGAGAAGTTTGAAGCCTTGAAGTAGGACTGTGATCCCATATATGGCTCTCCTTTCATCCCCATTGATGCTTCTACCTTGCGAAGATTGGCCGAGTATCCGTATCGAGATGCTTGTTTGCATCTCCAGTTTGCTTCTTGCCATTGTTTTGTCAGCATAAGCATAAGCATAGCATGGCATTATTTCATGTAGATTCATGGCATGCGCGCATTTTGCGTCTCACATCTTTGTGTTTGTTTGTTTGTTCTTTCACTTTGGTTGCGTTTATCCCCAAGTGACTGGGTTTTGTCTGCTCCCTCCAAGTAAAGTCGTCAGCCCTAGGCAGAAAGAGCACATTCTTTCTAATTCCCCACTGAGTTCGATCCTTGTGGAGGATGGTTGTTTCAGTTTTTTTTTCCATTTGTGGATAAAGATAAACCCGTTGAGTTCAATCCTCAATGGATGAAGTCTTGTTTGACTATTTCTTTCCAGTTATTCCCTGGATCGAACTTTGGTCCCTGACAATCACAATTTTGGATATCTCTGAGATGTTGAACCCAAACTAAGCATGCATTTATTTTGCACTTTGTCTCCCCAAGAAGAATTTGCTACAAAGATCTCTATGGAAGACATAAATTATACCTCCAGCAATATTATTTTAACGTTTCATGAGATTTAAACCCAGAAAACAAGTGGTGGCTCTTTATTTGAGCTCTGTTTTCTATCCGGATGACAAATGGCAGTCTCCTCAAGTCATTATGTCCATCCCCGGTGAAGTTATCAAGGTTATCAATTATTCTTCGTCAGACGTTATCTCGCTGAAAATCCGTCAGAAGGTTCGTTGAAGACTTTCCAAGTATTCTCTTTATTTGAGAATCCCTATTACAAGAATTTTACTAGCTTCAACGCAGCGTTCAACTACAACAATATTACTTCTCAGTGGTATTCTCCCCAATGGGTCCACAATTCAATTCGCTTCCATCAAATGGCATCTCTTCGAGAAGTTTGATGAAGATTCAGCTAGTCTTTCTCTTTATTTGAGAAGACATATTTTACAAGTCAGCCGACCTGCATCTCCTTTGAAGATCCCCGGTGAAAATTCCAAATCTCCAACAAGTTATGGATTCCAGCTGAAGTCATAAGATCTCTAGTGAAATCCCGACCCCCTGTGAAGTTACTTTCCAACGAGTATTCACCTTTTCAGGAGGAGTTCAAGATGTGTGCTAGAGGCAGACAACCTCGTAGCAGCTTATTTCAAGATGTGTGCTAGAGGTAGACAACCTCGTGGCAGTTTATTTCAAGATTTGAGGCAAACAACCTCGCAGCAATGATTTATTTTATGCCATTTCAAGTGGAGTACTTGATCGAAGACCTCGGCAGTAGGTATTTCCTGGTTATTCTCGGCAGCAGATTTCCAGAAGACCTCGGCAGTAGGTATTTCCCTGGTTATTCTCGGCATTAGATTTCCAGAAGGCCTCGACAATAGGTATTTTCCTGGTTATTCTCGGCAGTAGATTTCCAGAAGACCTCGGCAATAGGTATTTTCCTGGTTATTCTCGGCAGTAGATTTCCAGAACACCTCGGCAATAGGTATTTCCCTGGTTATTCTCGGCAGTAGATCTCCAGCAGACTTCGACAAACAGTCATTTTTTTTGTGTTTCAGTCAGATGCCTCGCTTAGGCTACTGTGGTGGTAGTAGGTCATCTTTCCTTTTGTGTTTACCTCGCTTAGGCTATCATATGCTTTATAGTAGGTAACACATCTTTTTTGGTCGGACGCCTTTGCTCAGGCTGCCACAAGTTGGCAGAAGGTGATCCTTCTTTTCCAGTCTATTACCTCTGCTTAGGCTATCGTGGGATAGTAGGTAATACGTCTGTATTTTTGGTCAGAGGCCTCGTTTAGGCTACCGTGGTGGTAGTAGGTCATCTTTCCTTTGGTGTTTACCTCGCTTAGGCTATCATATGCTTGATAGTAGGTAACACACCTTTCTTTTGGGTCGGACACCTCTGCTTAGGCTACCGTGCTTGGTAGTAGGTGATCTCTCCTCCCTAGTTTATTACCTTTGCTTAGGCTATCACGTGTGATAGTAGGTAATATACGCCATTTTATTTCAACTGGATACTTTCTCTTAGGCTACCCGCTGTTGGTAGTAAGTTATCCTTCCAAGTTTCTTGCCTTGTGCCTAAGACACCCTGTGATTGTTAGTTGGTAGTCTCGTCCCCAGTGGAGTTAGATCTTTCCCCGTGGAGTCTTGCTTTGCTAATCGTCCTCGTCGGGTCTTCCTTTTCTTTAGGTGTTTCAGCGTTTTTCTTCAGTTATCCCCTGTGACATTATTCCTCACAGGATCTTTATCTTGCATTTTATATCATTTCATATCATGTGCATTTGGCGGCATCTTAGGCCTAAAAATTTGTGCATGTTTGTATTTAAGTCTCTCCTATCTCGTCGAGACAAAGATTTCAATCTCCGTATCTCCGAATAGGAGAAACTTAAATAGGGGCATCTGTGGCACCCTAATTTTTGACCCTAAGATCCCTTTCTTTTCGCATAGCATCTTTAGGTCATGCGATCTTTGTGTGTGTGTTTTTTTTTGCTAACGAGTTTGTGCAGGAACTTTGGTTTCAAAATTGGAAATAACTCTCGTTCCCTCTGTCAATCATTTCAAGACGTGACCAGTTGGTTCTGAGTTGGTCCTAAAATCTTCTACATGACACATTTCTCAGGATCCCTCAGAAGTTTCGGCCCATTGATACTGAGGTTGGTTATTCGAGGATTGGTTAAGGATTTCATGGCAAGTTGTATTTCAAGTGGTATCCTCACTTCCAAGGATTCCTTAAGACATGGTTCTTCCATTAAGAGTTTGTTTGGAGTTAAGCGGAACGTGATTACTCTTGTAAGCAAGGCAAGCCTCCATCATAGTTCAAATGTTATCTCAAGATCAAGATTGCGAGACATAGATCCTTTTGTTAGGCATTTTCCTCAAGGCGTTCAGTTTTTGCATCAAAGGTTGAAAGAAAGGTTATAAGAATTGCTTGAAGTTCAATAGTCAAAGGGTATACATAATTTTCAACCACTTTAAACCCTTTCATCCAAGTCACTCACAATCAAGTGCAAGATTGGCAATTCAAATTTAAAATCTAATTTTATTTCAAAGAGGGTACAAATTGATTTCATTGGTCCTTTACGAGTTCGCATTAATCCCACTACAAAATTCTAAGACGCCTTTGTACTTGTTAATCAAGCTGTTTGTGAAGTTAGAAGTTGGAGATGAAGAAGGAAATTGCAAAGACTGATGCTCCTCACCCCAATATTCTTTGGCAAAGTCAATATTTCGCTATGCTAAGAATATACTTCCTTGCTTTGAACATCAAGGGACCGCGTTTAGAACGTATGAGGCAAATTGTTTTTAATTAATCAGTTGACCTAAGTTGGATGGCAGCGAAAGTCCCATATTGTTATTGCAGTGTTGGACAGATTATAAATAAAAATCAATAAAGACGTAGCTTTCACGCATTGCTTTCGTATTCTGCTCGAAGGACTTTCTATGTTAAAAAAATAATGTACATAAAATAAGATGCACACGATGCCAATGTTACATTAAAATCACAACATCATTCACACAGGGAAAGAGCTGGACATCGCTCGGATTGCTGAAAGGCTATTCCTCATGACCCATTTCCTATGAAGAATCGTTGAGCTTATGATAGAAGGAGTTTGGCTATTGCTTCTCACATTAACTCCATACCAGAACCTCTACCAGAACCATGCTCCTGATCATGTGGAAAGTCACCAAGAATCCAATTATTCAGAATGACCTTTTCACCGGAACTGATAACCTGCAATAGAGAGAATCATTGAGGACAGACATTACTCACTTTGCTGCAGTTGCATCGCCTGATTAACCGTCCTCTACAACTCCAGTCAAGCTGAAAAAGCAAGCTGACGCAAAAGCCGTTACCACGCCATAACAACCACGTGAACTTCCTCAAGCTCACTCCAACAAGCACTTGACATGCATAAAATTAATAAGGAGTCATATTAGCAAATCATGCAGATAACACCAATCACAACCAAATCATTTGAGCCACAGTTTACCTGCCAGACAACTGAGGGAGAATGGAAAGTGCACCAAAGCCGTTAGTCAAGCTTAAAGTCTGCTCAATTTCAAAATAAGAATCAATGGAGGATCAATAAAAAGGCATTAGAAATTGCATAAGTCAAGGGTCTACTTGATGGAGCTGAGTTAGCTTATTGCGCACGAGGACAGAGGTTGTTCGAGGATATCCAGAACTATTTGTCGGTACTACGACTTTGAGATCAGCCATGCACCGTTTGAAATGCACGCAAGTTGAGCTTCTTGCAAGAGGTCTTATGCACACGGATGGACAAATGATAGGCAAGTTGGGTGGTATTCAAATCACCTCACCCATAGGAGAAGCTTGAACCCCTTGGCTAATCATGATCAGGATGTTCCCACTATGGCTTGCGTGAGCATTCCCGGCAAATCAGTCCAGATACAACTACTCATCGGCATTAAACCAATCGGAGCACACATGACAGTTCCCCAAAATCTGCACAAGTTAAATCTAACGGTAAGTTCCAAGCAAACTGAACTTGGTTAATCTCTACTATTTTGAATGCATAGACAAGTTTGAAAGGAAGTAGAGAAGTTAGATCTTCAATCCTTCCTTGACTAAATTCGATGTACGTCACCTACATGATGACAAAGAAGAGTTACAGTCAATGAGGTGCTCAGAACAAACCAGGCATTCTAAAAAAAAAGAAAACATCATGAGCATATCCAAGATTCATCAAGTGTTCGACATTCCGGTTCGAATAATTTGGATTAAGATCAACAGTTATACCTCTTGAAGAAAGCAACAGGGTCCAATGCAATTAAGGTTCAAATTTCAAGATCATATTTGTTTTTTGAAAGAATTGAGAGTAATTAACAGAGCCAAAATACAATCCAAATGCACGTTTAAACATGACCAAGATATTTTTTCAAACTCTCCTAATTGGCCTCAGATTTGTTTTGAATCAGAGAGTTTTTCTCATCATATTCAAATTGGTAGTTAGGGGCAATAACACAAGAGATACCGCCAACCCAACTTTCCAAAACCGTTCAATAGTAATTAAATCATTCCAAAACAGAGCGTCGGATAGAAATTAAGTTCCAACATTTTGAAATCAAATTTATCACCATAATGAGAGGCAGCAAGACTTTCCAAATCTAAAAGCCAAATCGGATCACAATCAAATCCTATCAAATCAAGAGCATTCAAAACTTTCAATTATTTTCTCATCATAGGCCATCTATAAAAGGGACATCTCATGAAACCCTGAAGGAGAAAAAAAAGGAGAATCACGCGAAAAATCAGAAAGAGGAAAAGAATCCCAAGCAACCAAACCACCAAAGTCCCATTTCCAAACCCGCAAAGTGCAAAGATTAAAAAAAATCATCATCATCTCGCGAAGGAGGCAACCGGCGACGAAGGAGAACAACAAGAAACATTTCAAATCGTAAAAGGTAAAAAGGAGAAGAGAAACATCCCTGATCGGAGGTTCATGGAGCCGCCACGACCATCGCCGCCCTTTTTTTATTTTCCTTGATTTGCTTTAAATTTCAGCATCATGTATATGTAATCGCCATGAAAAGCTAATGAGAATGGGGTATCGGGTTCGATTGGGGATTAGGTTAGATTTAGGGTTTCTGTTGCTTGATCGAGAGAGAAAATGAAAGAGAGTATGAGAGAAGAAAAGAGAGTCTGAGAGAGAAGAGGGCGTTCTATCTCCTTTTTTTTCTTTTTGTTTTTTATTTTAAACGAATTAATCACATACACACACCCACACTTCTTTACCGTGCGCCCTCGATTCAGCCACCAGATCCCTCCGCTTCAATTTAAAACTCCTAATTTAACTTTTTTTTCTTTAATTAATATTAATAAGACGTAGAACTTTTAAGTAATCTTCCCTCAAATATTTATTTTAAATTCAAATATAACTAAATAAAAATTAACTTTTGTTAAAACCTAAAAAAAAAGTTTTTTTAATAAACTTTTGTTTGCGCTAATAAAAAAATTAATCTTTTTTTTAATCTAATTAATCTTGTATAATATAGCCAAAAAAGAAACTTTTTTTAAAACATTTAAAATTAATATTTCTTAAGAAAATAAACCTTTAACTTTCTTTCCTTTTCTTTTAAAAAACTAATAGTAACCTTTAACATAATAAAATAAATAATAAACCTTGTATTCATTAACCTTTTAATTATTAAAACTTTTATTAGGAAAACTTTTCTTTTATTAATTTTATCAACATAGTGGAAAACCTTTAAAACAATTAAAACTTTTTTTATTAAGAAAACTCTAATTTAAAAGTGATCCTTAATAAAATTCTCACAAAAATAAATCAAAATCAACTCTCTCTTAACGAACTGTTCCTTATTAGAATCCCTCGCGATAAATCGTATGATTCAGTGACGTAGATTAGAACTATTTAGTTGATATTATGCCGTGCTTTTTGCCTTTGTGTGTATTATTGTATGTGATGTATGCATGCTCTTGTTGCTTCAAAACCTTTTCAAACTTATAAAAATCTCGATCCAACGTCGAGTCCACTTTTCTACCCATGTAAGTCGATCGCCTTAGGGCATCGCATTCGACCTACCGATCACAAGACACAAGTCTAGCATCACTTTGCTAGCACCCTCGCCTAAATAACAATAATTAATCGCATTAATATCCAAGGGAAAATCCCATGCATGATAACCATGTTATTGTGCATGGTGCACATCATTTGCATCATAATCGACACCTTAAGATAAGTCAATTAGATAACTTAGGATATATTACCTAGGTTAGTCCCCCTTCAACTTTGATTTCTTTAATCAAATTTTAGCCCACCTAATTCTCCACACAAGAGAATTAGATGTTAATCATCTCGAAGAAGGGACATACAATCCCATACCCCACAAAATATAAACATTTTCAAAATTGTGGTGGTCTTCTTAAGATGATGACTCATCTTCTCTCCTAAAACCTTTAAACACTTTAGTATCCTTAATAAGGAACTACAAGTGCTCTGATTCCCTCCTGACAGGATATGTAGGCACAAGATACGATATCTTGTCGAACACACTTAGGTTAAAAAAAATATAATAATAATAATAAATCACCTACCCTTAAACCTTTAGCAAAACAGATAACAGATAACATAAAATGAATCGAGAGGTTCCTGTAGAGTACTACAGATATCTAGGATGCAAAACCTTCCCTAGGTATAACCAACCCCCGAACTTAGAATCTTAGTGCATTTGCATTGCATTGTGGGAATTCGGTTTTTCTCCCTTCCCTTGGATAAAATCAAAGATCGGTGGTGACATTAAAAATGCGATCCTAGTTAACAAATAACTATGGTATCCAGTTCTCACCGCGACAGCAACTCAGAGACAACAACAAAGGACTGTGATCTCAGAGATCATATCTACGCCCATAGTGGAGACATTTGATCCTCGGTACAACATGCCTAAAGATCGCCCCTGGGTCATGCCTATCAACTTTGTCCCTGAGGGATACATCCCGCTGGTCACTGAAGACCCAAAAACTGCAACAGGAACAGCTGGGCCTGAAGGTTACAAACTTCGGGAAAGTGAAGACGCAAGAGTTATGACAGCAACACCTGAAGGTTACAAACTTCGGGGCGTGGAAGCACCAAGAGTCACCGCTGTAATGATTATACTGCAACCAGTGGTACACACTGTCCCGGAAGGACAGATTCCACAAATAATTTCTGGTGGAAACAAAGATATGTACAAAAGAATGAATGAGTGCCATGAGCAATTCCTGAAAATGCAGAAGGAACTGCATGCCATTCGAGGTCAGGATTTATTCGGAAAAGACGCCGTAGACCTTTGTTTGGTCCCTAATGTGAAAATCCCGCACAAATTCAAGGTGCCTGACTTTGAAAAATACAAGGGCAACTCTTGCCCTCAAAGTCATTTGGTGATGTACGCTCGAAAGATGTCAACTGAGACAGAGAATCAACAGCTACTAATCCATTATTTCCAAGACAGTTAATCAGTGCCGCACTGAAATGGTACATGGGTTTAAACCGCACCAAGATCAACACTTTCAGAGATCTCGGCGCTGTCTTTGTTCAGTAGTATAAGTATAACCTGGACATAGCACCAGACAGAGATCAACTCAGAGTAATGTCGCAGAAGGACAAAGAAACTTTTAAGGAATATGCTTAGAGATGGCGTGAAATTTCTGCTCAGATCTGTCCCTTCTTGAGGAAAAAGAGATGACTAAGATCTTTTTGAAAACCTTGAGCTCATTCTATTACGACCGAATGGTCGCCAGTGCACCAAACGACTTCACTTAGATGGTGAACATGGGGGTACTCCTTGAAGAAGCAGTCCGAGAAGGACGATTGGTCAAAGATGCAGAGCCATCAAGCAGTACCAAAAGATACGGTGGTGCTTTCCAAAAGAAAAAAGAGCAAGATATTGGTAATATCTCTCTCCGAAAGCAAAGGCGAAGGTATCAACCAGTGGCAGCAGTAACTCCCGCTATCAACCCTACGCCGGCTCCAACGTATCAACCTCAGGTTGCTCAGAGCCAACCAAATCAACAACAGTAGCAGCAAAGGACACAACAGCCTCTTCAACAGGCTCGTCCTCAGTACAACAACAACAATCGTACGACACGACCATTAGGGTTCGACCCTATACTGATGTTGTACGCAGAACTATTTTCACTCTTACTGTTCAAGGGGCACGTCCAAACCAGGTCTCCTCTTACAGTACCCGAAAATCCTCCTTTTTGGTTCAAAGCAGATCAAACTTGCCCTTACCATCAAGGAGAACCGGGGCACAACATTGAGAACTATCTCAGATTCAAGTTTGTTGTGCAGAAGCTTGTCAGGAATGATATCCTATCTTTCAAAGATACCAATCCAAATGTTCAGACGAACCCGTCGCCTCAACATGAGAAGACTGTAGTAAATTTGATAGAGGAAGAATTTAGCCGCAGTTATCAAATTCACGATGTACTCCTATTAGGAACCAATCTTGTCAGGATGCATTGCAGACAGAGCGGGTACAGTCATGTACCACCTCATAATTATCACCAGTGTGATATCTGCTTAAAGAATAATCAAGGATGTTCCGTAGTTCAATCAGCTCTACAAGAACAAATGAATCTCGGATGGACTCAAGATTATCTAATCCGTGTGGTCAATATGGCTCACACAAATCCCAACATTGTCCAGAACCACAACATTCTGATGATGAACGTCAACTTGGTGGCAATGAACTCAAGGCAAAGTCAATACCATGATCTGCCACAGTACGATTACAATTCCTGTTCGATCTACTCAATAAGCAATCAGGGATGCTCTTTTGTATAAGAGGCCCTCCAGCGTCAGATGGATCTCATACGGATTTAGGATTATCAGGAGAGAAATAACCATCAAGTCAATATGATTCAGATCTTTGACATACTCTTGATGAATACCAGTCTGGTAGAACTACATGCTAAGCAAGTCAGGCTCGGCTTTCTGGCTTCATATGATTATCAGGACTGTGAACAATGTCTTAAAGACAACCAAGGGTGTGCGCTTGTCCAAAGAATACTTCAACACTTGTTGGACCACTGGTGGCTTCCAATCTACATGGATGAAGCTACACAACAGATCAGTATGACTGACGAGAATCTTGATAGGTATCAAAGTCAGGATGTCCGCTCGATGGAAACAGATCTAGTAAAGTTGCACTGCATAGAAAGCAGACGTGGCCGGGTGCCACCACACAATTATGAGCGCTGTAGATTTTTCTCAGAGAACAACCAAGGATGCTACCTCGTGCGAGCGGCTCTTCAAAATTAGTTGGACCACAAAGAGATCCGACCATGTTCAAGTTCTGGGTCGACCAACGGGATACCTGATTATCTCCCTGATCAAAGCAAAGACGTTGTCTTAATCTCTAATCACGAAATGGCCAAAGACGTATGCGCCATAATCCCTCTAATCCATGAATCAAGAGTTCCTCTTGATAGTAGAAAGATTCTCAACCTCGAACAAATTGAGGCCGGCTACGATGGTCAGAAAAATCAAAAGGCTCCTGTGTTTATCTATCTTCCAGGACTAATACCATACAAATCCGATAAATCTATCCCTTACAAGTACGGTGCAACAACAATAAAAAATGGAAAGGAAACTCCATTACTCTCTGTCGTAAACATTGCTGACATCAGTCGAGTGACACGAAGCAGTTGGATCTTCAACCGAGGAGTTGGAGAACCCACCAAGGAAAAGGAACCTCAAACAGAAGTTCCCAATCAACCAGTCGGTCAATCCAGTAATCCGGAACTGGTAAAGAACCACGATGAGATGCTGAAGCTCATCCAGAAGAGCGAGTACAACATTGTGGACCAACTGTTGCAAACTCCATCGAGAATCTTTGTGTTATCTCTCTTGCTCAGTTCCGAAGCTCACATGGAAGCTCTGCAGAAAGTCTTAGATCAAGTTTCGTAGAACAAGATGTGACGATAAGACAATTTGAGAGCATCATCTCCAACATCACTTCCTGTAACAACTTATGATTCAATGATGAAGAACTGCCAGAAGAAGGCAAAAATCACAATATGGCGCTCAACATTACAGTCAACTGCCAGGACGATGCTTTAGCCAGCGTACTGGTAGATACCGGATCAGCTCTGAATGTTATGCCAAAATCTACTTTGATGCGACTATCATTTCAAGGAGCTCCGATGAGAGGCAGTGAGGTCATTGTCAAAGCCTTTGACGGATCTAGAAAAACAGTTATCGGCGAAGTTGATCTTCCCATAACCATCGGTCCTCACACTTTCCAAGTCACTTTCCAGGTCATGGACATCCGGGCAGTATACAACTGTTTATTAGGAAAACCTTGGATACGCGAAGCTGGGGCAGTCACTTCGACACTTCACCAGAAGCTGAAGTTCGTCAAAAATGACAAGTTAGTCACAGTATGCGGAGAACAGGCCTTAATAGTGAGCAACTTATCATCATTCTCCTGTATAGAACCCAAGGAGGTCGTTGGAACTCAGTTTCAAGAACTCTCAGTAAGGAATGAGAATCGATCAGAAAGAGGGACATCGATTTCCTCATACAAAGATGCTCTCAAAGTGATCAAGGGTAACAACGTAAAGGGATGGGGACAGGTTGTCATTCCTACTGATAACAAGACAAAGAAAGGTCTTAGTTTTTCTTCAGCCTGTACTCAGACTGCCAAGAAAGATGAAAGTTTACATCCCATTCAGGACTTCTTCCACAGTGGAGGCTTCCTCCACCCAGTGTCTCAAGAAGTACACACCATCAATGAGGGTGACTCCTCCGATACAGATGAAGAGTGGAAGTCATATCTCAACGAGGACGGTTATATGTCTCAGGGAGAGGCGCATACACCATTTTGCTATCCCACGCAGAGTCCCAGATATATACCAAGATCAGATGTCAAGATGATATACGGAGATTGTGATCCGGAAGGATGCCGTGCTCCACCTAACTCATTAGAGGAGGACACTCAGATGAAAGACAACTTCGACTATGACTATTTTGATCCCCTGGATGACTTGCCTATCTGACCGCCGTACCAAGAAGACTTGGGGAAAAAGAGTCAGTCCAACGATGCATATCAGATGAGCATCATTGAAAAGAATACCTGCGTCCCCATCAAATCATGGGATCATTACTCAGGACATTCTAAAGATATCAAGCACAACGATGAATCGACAAAGATTGCAGGACAAGAGTTCATCAACTATGCTTTTCCTGAGGTCAACGTCATCGAGAAGAATTACTCCTCCAATCCCACAGAAGTATAGGACACCTTAGGATAGCCAAGTGGCAAGTACGACTTCTTGGTCAAGTACACCGCTCCTGAAAGCTCTCGTATCAGGCTCGAAGACATCCAACCAACTGGATGGGAAAACCCGCCTGAGAGTGAAAACACTGTGCAAGATACAACAGAAGAGTTCATCTACGACAACTCTGCCTGGGAGGAAGACTTCAACGATCCTACTCCGCCAAAAATCAGCGTCATTTCTGAGGACAAACCAAGAAAGAAGGTACCCGGCTTTGTGATTCACCGAGGAGTTCGTCGCCAATGGGTTGCTGTCGATGTCCCGAAAGTCGTCCATAAGTCTAAGTAATTGCTGTCTTTGTTTTAACCTTTCACCCTGCCCAGGTGAAACTGATGTTTTTATAGGGCTTACCTTTCTGTAAATATCCCTTTTCGCTTCGCCCGAAGCAACATAGTTTTGTTTTATAGGGCTGTAGTTTCAAGAATCGACAAAATCATAAATAAATAAATAAACGTCGTTCTGTAATTTCTGCATTTATTGTTGTTTTCACTTATCGTTTTCCAGAAAATGGTAATCCTAAAACAACCAAAAATAAACAATAACAAGCATTTTTCAGAAAATACACTACACACACTCTTGCATTCTCTCTATCTCTTCTAAAAAATAAATCACCACGTCATGCAGATTGCTTGTTTTAAACCCCATTGAAACATACGATCCAATGCTTTCTCCCAACTTTGAATTCCTGGTATTTGAGACTGAAGAAGAAGAGGACGCAGAAATTCTAGAAGAGATCTCCCGATTACTCAGACAAGAGGAGAAGTCCATTGAACCTCACAAAGAGCCGTTGGAAACGGTCAACTTGGGTTCAGAAGAAAAGAGGAAAGAAGTAAAGATTGGGGCACTGCTCAGTCCGACTGTCAAAGAAAGCTTGATAAAACTTCTCAAAGAGTTTCCAGATGTGTTTGCTTGGTCCTATCAAGTCATGCCAGGGTTGGATACCAGCATCGTGGAACATCATTTACCGTTAAAAGTAGAGTGTCCTCTGGTGAAACAAAGACTAAGACGGACTCACCCGGATATGGCTATCAAAATCAAGGAGGAAGTGCAGAAATAGATTGACACATGTTTCCTTGCCACCTCATAATATCCTCAATGGTTAGCCAACATAGTACCAGTTCCAATAAAAGGACGGAAAAGTCAGAATGTGTGTAGATTACAGGGATCTGAACAAAGCCAGTCCAAAGGATGACTTTCCCTTGCCACACATAGACATGCTGGTAGACAATACAACAAAGTTCAAAGTCTTCTCCTTCTTGGATGGATTCTCGGGCTATAATCAAATCAAAATGGCGCCGGAAGACATGGAGAAAACTTCCTTCATCACCCCATGGGGCACCTTTTGTTATAAGGTAATACCGTTCAGTTTGAAGAATGCCGGGGCAACCTATCAAAGGGCCATGATCTGATTCCCAAATCTAGAACAGAGGAGGAACATGTGACCCACTTGTCGAAGCTATTCGAGCGTCTGAGAAAGTACCAACTCCACTTGAATCCCAATAAATGCACGTTCGGTGTCTGCTCGGGGAAACTTTTAGGGTTCATCGTCAGACAAAAAGGAATTGAGGTTGATCCTGACAATGCCAAGGCCATTCAAGAAATGCCTTCGCCAAAGACTGAGAAACAAGTCCGAGGATTTTTGGGACGTCTGAATTACATTTCCAGGTTCATATCCTTCATGACCGAGACATGCGCGCCAATCTTCAAACTGCTCAGAAAGAATTAAAACTGTGTATGGACAGAAGATTGCCAAAAAGCCTTCGACTGTATCAAGGAATATTTGTTGAATCCACCGATCCTGTCATCTCCAGTGGAGGGAAGACCACTGATCATCTACCTAACAATCTTGGAAGACTCTATGGGTTGTGTACTTGGCCAACAAGACGAAACCAAAAGAAAAGAGTCTGCCATCTAATACTTAAGCAAGAAATTTACTGACTGTGAAACTCGGTACACTATGCTCGAGAAAACTTGCTATGCTCTGGCTTGGGCAGCCAAACGTCTTTGCCAGTACATGATTTGTCACACTACTTGGTTAATCTC